>VXBT01007928.1:526570-696833 GCA_013400235.1 Oriolus oriolus
TCGTCAATCACGCCCTGGAGCTGCTTGTCATCCGCAACTACGGCCCCGCCGTCTGGGAGGACATCAAGTAAGTGTCTCTGTGTGTGTTTGTGTGCGTCCGTNGCGGTACCCGCGGGTCTGCGGGCCGGCAGAGGCATGCAGGACGGGGCTCCCAGCCGTGACAAGCCTCCTGCCGCGGCCTCCCTTAACGCCTCCAAGACCCGCCTTGTTCCATCTTTCCCAGTCTCCAGGAGCCGCGGCGGGGACGGCATTGATCCCTGCGGTCCCTCGGTTATACAGAGTATGTGGCAGAAGTAATGTGCAGGCAAAATGCCCCGAAAACACGGGTGCCCATCCTTGCATCAGGTCGCCAGGTGACCCCAAGACAGCATCCCTGAAGGAACTGAGATACAGTGTTTATTTAATAAATACTGTCTAAAACTACTGTCAGATTTTGGTAATGTCCTCAGCTTGAAATCAAAAAGGTCACTGATTATTATAGAGAAATAGGTATAAGAATGTAAGTAAAAGAATGGGTTTTGGGTTCATTTCTTGAAGCTGATTTCTTGTGCCCAACCCTTGCTTTTCTGGTGGTGTAACATTTTTCTAAGGAGCTGACTGCCTTCAGTTTAAACCTTTGATCAATTGTGTGATTGCACTAAAAGTTGGAAATGAGTGTGCAAACAAAATTCCATTTACCATTAAAATAGTAGTATTAATAGCTGGGCCAAACTACAACAAAAATTTTTAAAAGGACATAAAAACTTACAGAATTGTAGACTTACTTCATCAGGCTTTAGGCAACATGTTGTCAGAAGAAAGGGTTTAGTATGATTTCTTGATAAGGCAGAAGTCAATTATCCAACTTGGAGAAAGTGATCCTCTTTCAACTGGATGCCTTCTACATCCCCCTGTTGCATTTATTTTGGGCCAATTTTAATATGTCAGTGGTAATGTTGATTTTATAATATATTGCTGTTGTCATAATACAATTTTTGGAGTTAAAGAACAGTTTTGACTGTGAGATTTTTGTTACAATGACATATTTTTTTCATGAAATCAATCGTTAAGAATGTGGTAACCTTGCACAGTACCATGAAATCAGAGAATCATAGAAATGTCCTCTGGAAGGGGCCTCTGGAGGTCATCTAGTCCAGTTTCTGTTCCAGACTGGATTGTTAATGGCACTAGATCAGGGCTGAGCTATTACTTTTGTCTAGCTGAGTCTTTAAAATCACCAAAGGTGAGTCCACAGTTGTGGTTCAGCAGGCATCCATTGTTCTATTGATCCCTGACAGGTACTCTGTAAATTACTGTTGGCAAATACAGTTCTGTGGATACCATAGATGAACTTTAGTGTATGCCACAGAGTTTTGTGCTGTAAGTGAGGCATTTATTTTCCTTACTTACTGAATATTTCTAAACACAGTGATCTGTTTTGAATTCCTATGGTTTGATTTTTTTTAATGACATATGTAAATGAAGAGGTGATAAAACAGTGACACATGCATCATTTTCCATGAAAAATTAATTAATTAAATAAATAAATATATAAAATATAATGGTCACTCTTTCTTGGCATGGCATCCCTTATCAAGATGCCATTAAGTATCATGGGCCACTTTTTGTCCAGATTACCCACTGAATATGTATTTGTATTTAAGATCAATCCATCAGAGAAGATACTGAGTTTCATCTTCTAGTGCCTGACCAGCCATAATTTGTGATGCATCCTATCTCTTTAGATTTTACAAACACTGAATAGAATACTGAAGGTAACTAAAGCCCACGAGGAGTACTACTCATATAACATTTTTGAGAAATTTAACAGAAATATACAAAATACTTTTCTGAGGTCAGCTGTGAAAATTCAGGAAGCTGGTACGTCCTGTTTCTGCTTTTTGGATGAGAAACATTTCTGTCTTGTGACAGCCCAGCAGGTGGGCTCTGCTATTAGCTCACAAGAAGATGGCTCTCTGGAAGGAAACTAGAGCAACACCGCCCAGCAGAGGATTGGAATGTGATCTCCAAGAAGGAGCCAACATATATGCAACAGCTGCCATAGCTCCTTATGTGAAAAATGTACACAATGGGGTATTTATTCAGGAGGATTTCTCAGCAGTGTATCCTAGAGTTTAGAAACCAGTAAAACAACCCTCACTGGAACAGAGTATAGTGGTGCTGATTTAGGGAATGGTGGTGTCAACTGGTAGCCAAGTGATGTTGGGGAAAAGGTTGGATGTTTTTTCTTTTATAAGCAAATACAAACTTCTTGCAAAGGCTTTTTTAGAACTGTTAATCATTTAGAAAACAGCAGGAAAGTACAGACCAGTGTTGTGGCATGCTGAGTTGAATCAGTTGAATCACTGATGACTGGAGAAGAAATTATTGAAGTCAACAGTCTGGCTGTTTCAAAAAAACAAGGGGAACTTTGCACTGTTAGTGAGGTTGAATTTGCAATAAAATTTCAGCATTTTTGTGAAGTAGAGAGGCCTCTGGGTAGTTCAGTACAAAATTTCTTATCTAAGCTTTTTTGGTTTTGTTTTTTTTTTAATGTTGAGCTGATCACATACTGCTATGTTGTTCTCTCTGAAGGCACCGCAGAAGATGTGAATCAGTGTTGTAGAGTGGTGGGTTGTGATTGCTGAGTGATTCTTAAATGCCAGCAGGTGAATTTGTACTTAATATTGATAGAAGGGAAAAGAAAACATAGAACTGAATAAACTGAAATAATGAAATCAGGTCATTTGTCAAAAAAAGTGCATTTAAAAACGGTAAATACTGAATTTAAAGGATTTTCTCCATCTGAAACATGGAAACTCTTCTGTAGCTCATGCAGTCAGAAGTGGTGTTGAATGAAATTCTTGTATAGAGAATTTGGGTACCCAAATAGTTGAATTTGATGCTCTTATGAGAATAGTGTTTTCATTCCCATGACTTACTGTTAACTGAGTTAGAATGATGATTTCAAGTCTCTGTGTCTGCTATTTTGTTCATTTTTCAGCATTCTTGAGAAACCATGATCTATCAGAAAAAGAGACATTGTTTTATTGGCCCAGAGTGGAATTCTTGGGAAAGTTAGACTCCATGTTATTTTCATCCATTTTAAAAACAAAGCATAACTGAACAACAGACTTGTTTTACACATCATAAAGTGAGGCACTAAGTTAATGGAACAATTACAGTATATCCTTTCATATAGGGCTTGGCTTTCCTAAAGAACTAGAATTAAAATGCTTGACACACGAAATGGTTCAAAGCCTCCTATTTCTGAACCAGCATTCTGGATCCCAAATAGGTTGAATTCAAAAGGCAGGTAAGGGGTGAAAGTTAATCTTGATTTATAGAGCCTTTACTGATTTTCTCAACAGCAAAGTCTCAAAAATTTTCTTCTTGGTTTTTCTCTGACTGCCACTCGCAGAATTGAGAATCTGAACCAGTGAGCAGGGTTTTTGTGATGGAGCCCTAGAATCATAAGTGGGATTTAGCAAAGCTGGATGAACAAGAGGGAGTGAGAGAAAAGTCCTTCTGTCGTTGCTGAATTCTGCAGTAGCAGTTTTTTCTTGGTGGAAGTTAAGATGATTCAGCATTGTCATTTCTTTGCTTGCTGGCCATTGTGAGCTGCACATACACTGCTCGTTGTCATTCACTATTTCAGTCCTTGGAAGGGGAGACTGAAGACCTGCAGTGCAGTGGAGACAGACTCCTTGGATCAGTGCTTCACTAGCTCTGCAAAGAGTTACTAGTAAATAAACAGTTAATGTAGAGCTGTTAAGCACACTTTTGCTGAGAAAACACTTCTCATTTGTTCCTTCCATACTTGAAGGAAACCTCTTCTGAATCCTTTATTTTTTACTTGTTACATCCAGAGGGCTGGTTTAGACTGTGTGGGCACCAGTGCAATGGCTGGTTCTCGAGGGTGGTTCTCAAGATTCCTTTGGCATTAGGTATCTTCAAGTCCTCTGCAGCCAACATAAACTGAAAGATATCAGGCCTGGCTATTCCCACATACATGCAGTTCTGTGCTCATGTCTGCTTAAGGCCAAATTTGTACTGCTGGGTGATATGGTAGTGTGTGAATGCGATTGTAAGTAACGCACGTGGAATTACTGTCCATGTACCTGTCCAGAACAATACAGAGAGATTACTCATATTGTCAAAATAAATAAAAATTTCCAGGGCTTAAAAGATTGTATTCCCTAGTATGTTATGGGAATATGCCTATGGTGGGCATATTTTTGTGGTGTGTGATAGTACATTTTTAAAAGAGGCCTCTGTCATGATAAAATCTGAGCTCTTCTGCAACAGGTATCACATATGGCTGAGCTGAACAGCCAATATATGTGAAATTCTGATCATTCAGCAGTTCTAAGGGTTTCATTGTGTGACAAGCATTGACAGGGATGTCTTCTTGAAACAGCTCCAGGTCAATATGTGGAAGCTAGAGCAGTGTTGTCAGCAGGGAATATGTACAGAGTCTTTTTTCTTGTGTTTCCCAGCACTATCCCTCTGTGTTTGATTAAATGAATACAGGATTTTCCCACGGGCTGCTAAATCTGAATTGAGGCCAGGTTAGATGCTCAAACTGTGACACTTTCAGACATACTGCCAAGAAAATGAATGAGAACTCAAACATCTATTTTAATATAATTAAAATGCTTGATCATAAGCCCATAGAGTAAATTAGTATTTTTCCCGCACAGGTATATGAAATAGCTGGGTTTGGGAAATGAAGTGGCACAACCAGTCAGCTGCAGTCTTCATCTTCCTTCTGTGTTTATGGTAGAAGTCCCCACAAAAACATGTAGCATGGGAAAACTAGCATGGAAGTTGAAACTCAGTGTTTGCTAGAAGTAACTACCCTGAGGTGAAAACACTTTTTATTTGATTATAGAGAAGTGTTCAAACTTGCATAGTAGAAAAATAGCCATTTTTTCGCCTTTGCTGTATGTACCTTAGAATGGGATGTGTAAATCAAGTAATAGCCTTATATCCCTGGTGCTCAGTGCTTAATACAGAATTAAGGCATCTTCCTGCATTTGCCCTCCTTCATCCTTCTTTGGAGGACTAGGATGGCATGTCCTATCCACACTCTTAAATGCCAAGACTCCAGCTCCAGGGAGCCTTCTGGGTGGCACAAACTTTACATGGACCCAGTGGTCTGGAAGTGCACACACAGGAAGAGCAAAAGTCAATTGCTTATCCTAGGAGGAAGGAAATTTTTGTTCCTCAAGCTTCACAGAGTATCACCTACCAAAGCTCCAGGCTCTTAAAAGCATTTTTTTCTGTAAGTCTCCTGTTATGCTTAAAATTGTGAAACACTGAGGATTGAGAAATTATCCTGGCGCAGTGTGGAAAAGGAAAGGGGAAAGCTTCTCTGCTCAGTTTCAAATTGGGTTCAGCTGAAGTGGTGGAAGACTGTACCATTTTGGGGGAGTGAAATAAACTGCAGGACTATCATTTGCCTGTAGAAAACTAAACAGACAGAAACTTCTGCATCCTGTTGGTGAAGGTTGACATAGGACAGACTTTAGTGACTTGGTGTGGCTTTTGCAGTGAAATGTAGGTGATTAAAGAATACATAGTATTGGGTAAATTTTCAAAGGTATTCCTAGCAGTTAGGTATATTAGTAGTGTTGTAGGTTGCCTACTTAAGTCAGGAAAGGTAGATGCTGTTACTCATTTATGTATTTAAAAATTGTACGCCACTGACTTTCACTACCATTTAGATAATTATGAACTCATTGACAGGGTGTGCTATTCTGATTAATTATATTTGTAGTGATATTCTAAAATAGCAAATAATATAAATAAACAATATAAAATAAATATGAAATGCCTTTAAGAATATGTTTTATAATTTTTTTTACAGGAGATGGACTTGGATTGCACTGTTTGCTGGGAATGTTTCACACAGCAAAAATTGTCCATTTTTATGCTACTTAAACAAAGCAAATAATAAAAAGCTTTGTTAGCTGCAGAATGAAGGCACTAGCTTGGCTGACTGTGTCTGTATGCTGAGTTCAGAATGTCACTTTGTCAGAGATGTTTTTTTCTTTTTACTAATGTTTCAAAACTTAACTTATATTTGTTGACAAAACACGTGAGAGTCAAGATTTTGGCCTACTGCTGTTGCTTAGCGCAGTGTTTAGATGTAGTGATAGCTCATACTGTAGTGTAGTTTGCCTTTGCAGAAACCTAGGAAAATATGCACAAAAGCTCTAGTGAAACACTGTTTGTTTTAAGTTGCAGTAGTAAGCTCTTAAGATGCTTTGGAATTTAGATAACTTGTAGGTCTGATGCTCGTAGTCTGTAAAGTCCATGAAAGTTGTGTTTTGAGCATAAAAAGTGCTGAGTACCCTAAAAACCAGAACCACCCGTCACGTACCGGGCACCCTAAATGAATGAAACCTTTTTGATCTGTGGTGTTCCTGCCTATTTTAGATGGAAATGGTATAATTGGCCTCATGAGATTGTTGGAGAGCTAATTAATGCTTTTCCATGCAATTAGTGTAGAGATCAATTCCACAGGAAGACTTATTAGAAAGGAATAATTCTCTCTTCAGAACTGGATTTGCAAACTGCTGTAAATCAGGCCTTAGGTTGTATATTGATGAATGGGATTAAATAAAATATGGAATAGTTGTGCATTAGAGGAGTAGGATCTAGCCTCAGCACTGAAAGAACTGGAAGGCTGGAGGAAAAGGAACAGGTTCTGTGGGCTCATGGGTGTGGCTGGTATGTTGTGTCCTACAGGCTCAGGAGCAGACAGGGAAATGTTGCTTGGGGCAAACTGCTCTAATGTTGCTGTGAGTGGACCTGAGTCCATCTTTCCTGCTTTCACTAAACTACAAAAGAAAAGTTCACCAGATGCTTATGGCTCTTTATGAGACATGTTTTATTTCTTTGTAATTGTTCTGGAAAGTGCTTTTCAAGTTTTCAGCTGACTGTGGTTTCTATGAATAGGGCAGCCCTTTAAAAAGCATGTAAAACAGTACCACAGTCTGTAACAATCTGCCTGCAGTGATAACAGTGTCACTTCTGGTCGGAGAGGAGGTGGATAATCATCAGCTTAGAATGCAGGAACTCTATTTCTATGTGTAGGTACATATGCATATAAATATTGATGTGCACTCATATGTGTATGTGCATATTATGTCTACATAATCACCATGTGGCCTGGGCAATAAAAATGCAAACTAAACAGGAAATAAAACATCTGTACAAAATGTGATGTGTGGCACTTCAGTTAGTGGAAGCAAGTAGAAAGCCTTCCAGTTATCTTTGGTGTTTCTTGTCAAGGGGCTGATTTGCAGGGCAACCTTGGTGCCAACCTCCTTGTAAATTTCTAAGTGTAGGTTTGGGTGTGTCTCGGACTTCAATTTTATTTCATCCCATTAATGCCTCTGGGATTTCTCTCATCAAAATGCTGGCTTTCCTGTTCCTTTCTTCTGTACTTCTCCCAGGAATTTTGGAAGTCTGGGTGGTGAGCAAGTGGGTTATGGAGTTTGCCACACAGGCACATATACCTGTATACTGCAGTGGTGGCTGCCAGTCCCCTGTGAATCTTCTTTCCTTCTTGGCTGAACTGCTGGGAGCTTGCTTGGTATTTCCCTTTCCCAGCCCACAACTAATTATTGTATGGAATGCTTGCTTTACAGTTTACCTGAACTTACTGATTCTTTCATGTTCAAAAGTGTTGCGGACACACTTTGTTAATTATTTTAACTATCTTGTCACAATGAACACTGGTGCAAAAAATTGGCTATTCCCTAGAGTTTAGATTGTGAATCCGTTCTTATTTTGGATCATGTAGTTCTCAGCTGTAAATAAATAGAGTGGTCTGGGAAAAAGCAAGAAAATGGAGGTTTTGCTGCCTCTTTTAGCACCTTGTGCATTTACTCAGTGCTGAAAGCAGTGTTCTGTTCAACCAGTCTCATAACAATTTTGAAAAAATACAGATTGCCTATGAGTAGATGTGAGAAAGACACTTTGGAAAGGCATTAGTGATGAAATGACAATAGTCTACTTCTTTTTAATCCAAACACCTTTTAACATTTAATGAGTTTTTATCCAGAAAGTAACTTCTTTGTAGTTTATGTTTTTAAGTCTTTATTTCATACTATGCCAAAGTTCTAATCAGTATAATTATATCATTATAATTTTTCTTAAGTGATGCTGAATAGATGATTCTTCATGGGTATGGAGGTTAATATTTACAAGCTTCGTAGGGTCAGGACATTATACTTCCTGCTCTTTCAGTTCCTCACAGCGGAAGGACGTACTTGAAGGTCGGGAGTTAAACTGAGTGGATGCCAAATTCTTTAATTCCTCTGGGAAGGAGTTGGCTAGAAGGAAATAGTGGCGTGTTATGAAACTTTGTGTGAGTGTTCTAGCAGTATCTCTCAGGTACTTTGCAGTTTTCCCAGAATTAAGTGCTTTTGGACGTGCCAGGATAACAGGTGTTATAAACACATCATTCACTCTTACAAATGAAATGCATGAAAGAGTATTTTGTAAATACCATTCCTTTTAGTCCATTTACGTAAAAGGAAGCAAAGTAATACTAGCTTTATATTTTTAATATTATTTTTAGTATTTGTAGTAACAGCAAGGAACTTGTACTTTTGTTAACTGTATCTTTTAGTATTATCTTGTTTTGAAAACCTACATTAAACACTCCCATATCCAGCCTGTAAAACTGGGAAATAGCTCAGAACTGTGAAGTCTATAAATACACCTATTTACTTTACCCAGAACATCATTTTCCTGGACAGATTCCCATTTTTATTTAATCTTGTAACTTAATATAATTTATGTTCTTCCCAGCTGGGTATTTTAAAATATCTCTGGACCATCCACAACATGCACAAGTCTATTTTCTTTTTTTCCTTTTCAGAAGACTGGCTCAATATTTTTAATAATTTTTAGTAAAGCATCTTTGTGAAATACATGAAAAAAGATGAGAAGTGTTTTGAAAAAACCAACTGTCTGTGAAGTAATGTAATGGGCAGTGAGTTTGCCATTTTACTTTAAATGAGATGCAAAGACAGTGATTCTGGTTTCACAGATACCATCTCTAGTTCTGACCTATGTAATCCTGTTTAAGAGTGCTACTCTTGGAATGGAATTAACCTTGACTTGCTCCTATCAGTGAGATCAGAACCATGCAGTGTTTCTAAGTGCAGTAGTGTTATTTTGTCATTAAGATTGTTTTGACTGATCTCTTCGATTTAACTAGCACTTTTTCCATCCTTGGTACACCAAGAGAGCTGAAGCACAATGGTGGCAAAAGTCCCAACAGAAACAATACTTATCATGGAAGAAGTCCTGGAGGTGGGTTTGGAACTAGCTGCTGTTTTGGTGTGTTCGAGGTGACACACCCAGTGTGCACACTTCGGACTGAGTTTTGATAGGAAGAGATCCAGCTGTGCTTTTGGGACACTGGATGATCGCTTAAAGTGACACCAACAGCTTCTGAGTAATAATGCTGTATCACAGAGAAGTCTGTGCGTCTTCAGGATGTAAATTAATTGTTCCATGCAGTCTTCTACCATATTTTTTCTCTATTTGCTGCATGCAAATGGGGAGGGTTCTTTTCCTGTAAGAATTTTTTAAGATTTCAGCTTTTTGACTGACAGAGGCAGGATAGCAAGTGGTACTTCACAGGAATAAAGAAGTTTTGTCAGCAGCAATCTTCTTGATTACAATTTATGCAAATTCACTTTAAATACTACAGTCTGATTGCAAAACTACATTAAAACTCACTTTGTGCAGAATGGGCTGTATAAGTAAGACTATCCTGATGTGACATCTTGTCCAGCTGTGTTGCTGTAAAATCTCCAAAGATGGCAGAAGAAATCCTTACTACCTCAAACCTCTATGATAAATAAAAATGTGTGCAATCTGTGGTTTAAAAATCTGAAGTGCAGGATCTGTTCTGATATTAAGAATAGTTTTTTCTTGGAATGTTTGTCCATACATAGCATTTCAGCCATTTCTGTGAATTATTAACATTACCTTTGAACATTAGTAGTGTGTTTACAAATACTAAACTAGTTGCACAATGGGAAAGATTTTCAAAGGGACCATTGTACACAGATGTATCACCTGTAATGCTGTTCTGTGCTGCTAAATAAAGAGCATTTTGGGGGGTGTTAGCATGACTGATGGAGGAGAGGCTGTTTTAAGACTTGATCTTGCTTTGATCTGTTCAATAGGAATTTTTCCACTGATTTCAAGGCCAAATCTGTATGTGAAAAATATCCTCTGTATAGCTGTTACGTTCCATGATGCAATGGTTAAGGTTCTTCTCTTGCCCAAGTAAACTGCCTCACATTAACCTGGATAATAGAAACATTCTGGAGGAAAACAAAAGCATTTTAGAAAAGTCTGGGCTGGAATCTTTGTTTCCCACAATTGAAATAGCTCCATGTAATCGTTCAAAATTAGTCTAGAGTAAATAAAAAGGGCTGCCAGACTGTAGGAGTTAGGACAAGCATGTCATAGGATGTAAGTTTTGAACCATGAAATATCACATCTCGTGTGACAGGAGTCGGTTTGGGCAAGAGCATTTAAATCCTGGGGTGTGTTAACGTTTTGAACATAAATTTACAAGGGAGCAAAACCCACACTTACTTTGTCTCTATTAATGTAAAAACATTAATTGTAAATTCTGTTCTATTTGACTTGGAAGTTATTTTGAAAGAACAGCCATATAAAAGTTAAAAGTTTGCTACTGTAATACTGCTGCTTCACTAAAGAATTAAGCAGGGCTTGGGAATTTGCCAGAGCTTGTTGCTTTTGGCTCATTTCCAGTCAAGTTCTTAAGAAAGCCACCAACATATTATTGCTGTTAATGTCTTTGTGATCAAACACCACAGTCTGCTGAAAACATTAAAACTATGCTAATTTCCTCCCGTAATTTTATCTGGTCAAAAACTGTAACTAAAGATCGCAGCAAAACATTTTGAGGGAAATGCCACACTTTTTTTAAAGCTATGGAGTACAAAGTTTTCTCTGAAATGTGGTCAGCCAAATACAGATGTAAGGAATTAGTGTTCATGGACAGCCAACCACAGCAGCTCTGCAGAGGTGACAAAGCAGGCTCACTCTTAGTATTAATTATAACAGTTTTAACAACACTATCATATATTTCTTCCTATCAGCCTTGTTGTAGAACCATTTCCTTAGTGCAGGCAGCTGAGAAATCAGGTAGGGTCAGTTAAATAGGCAGGGAAACTGCAGCCATGAGGAAATTTTGGGTATTGCCCGTTCACCTGAATGGCACTGCCCTGTTTCCTGGGCTGCTGGGGTCAGCAGCCTCTGGTCAGTCATGGGCAGCCTCTCTGGTGCTGATAGCTGTGATAGCTGTGTCTCAGACACGTTCATTAGAGGACCTGCTATTCTGCAGACTTGCTGAAGGACCAGTGCCTCTATAAAAATAGGAGCGCTTTCACTTTGCAGTGGCCTTTTTGGATAAACTCACAGCAGCTTTTTCCCATCACATATAGTCTTAAGACTAATGTTTCAGAGACAAAGACTTTCGGAAGTTCTCACTGCTGTCAGATTACTGAGGGGAGCAGAAGGGCTTCAGAAGCCTGTCCACAATCGCTCTGGCTACATGTTGTCTGTATGCACAGCAACTTCTGTGAACAGGTCATGGGGAAGACAGGGATATTCATCCAGCAGAAAAATAATACAGAAAAACAGATACCTAACTGAATTTTGTTTCAGCTCAGCACCTATCTGAATTGCTGGGATGTACCAGCACAACAGATCTTAGAGGTACAGAGAAGGAATGGACTTGGAAAGGAAGAAGAGAGTTCTGAAATTTAATAATTTTCAAGCATGGATCTTAAAAAAGCAGTTTGTATTTTGACACATGCTTAGATTAGACATTGTCATGGTATTTGCCGTATTTGTAGAACAAGCAAAGAAATTTTTGCCTGCATGGTTTTGGCTGAGAAGTGTAATCCTCTGCTGGAGTAAACATTTACTTTGACAAATTTTCTAGAAAATTTTGCTTACCTTAAAAAGTATTTTTAATGGGAAATACATCAGTAAGGCTACATACAGAGAAGATGACTGCTCAGTGATCCAAAGAGTAAGCTAGAAAAAAAATTAGTTAAAATAATTAAATGGAATAGGCACTGAAGTAACCAGTGGTGATTGTAAAAAGTGGTGGCTCAGAGAAATTGCAGATATTGAAGAAAAACTTTGACAAAATAAACTAAAGACAAATAAAATAAGAAAAAAGACGCATGACTTGGCACAGAGAAGTAAACAGGAAAAGTTCCAGTCAATGTAGTTGGAAAGAAATGTTAGAAGTTTTGAAAGAGATACCAACATCATCAAACTGGGTCAATTTTTCATAGAGAAAATTCTCACACAGAAAAATTCTTTGTCTACTGTGCAAGTATGCAGTATTTTTGAGGATGTTCATTGCTTTTCCAGATGTGTGTATTATCCTTTGTGGTTTGGCTCAGATCAGAGAGACTAAAAGAAAGCACAGTGTGTATCTGAGATGTGGGAAAGTTTGTTCACCCTTTGCAAACATCCCTCCAAACTGTAGCTGACTTGTAGTTACATGTCATGTTATGAGAATCAAAGAATTAAGATGGTTTTCTTTTCTCATATTCATTTCAGTTCTGTTCTTAGGAAATGTAAACTTTACCTCCTTGCCCCTGACTGATCTCTTATGTTTCAAGACATCATTTCCCAGTAACAACTCCAGCTCTCCTCCTGCTTAATACCCTGCTTAATTAAGGTTATTACAATATTTTTTGTGTCATTGGCTAATGACGTTCCTTTTATGTAAAATTTTGAGGGATGTTTCGTCTCACCTGCCCTATAGCCTTGTCATATTGCTTTAGGAAAATTGCTTAGCTTGTTTTCAGTTCATCATTCTTAGAGTGAGTATAAAAATGGTTATTTCAAGTAACAGTTACAATACTTCAGTTATTAATAAATAATATATTTTTGAAATAGAAAAACTATTTTGTATAATTTTTGGACAGTGGGAGGAATATGAGGAGCAAGATTAAAGGACGATGAAGAGGAAAAAGAAAATAATGGGCTCCAGATACCCATTAAGTGAACAGACTGGTGATCACAAGACTGATGGTTACAAACTGGAGGGTTAAATGATGAGTCATTTCACTTAGGTCAATAGAATTCTGCCATATGAGATTAGAATAAGTCCTTCTCAGCAGTACCATTTGCCATCTAGCAGTTTTGAGATGAACAAGAGTCCTTAATTCTCAGATCTCTCTCCTTTGAGTACCACAGGAGAAGTTTCTGTTTCTATGGATGGATAATTCCATTACATCTGTAAATGCTTGAATTGTTCTGCAGGCATTATTATTTTGTATTAATTAATTTTAAAAATAAATGACACCACTTTAGAAAATTAAAGCCTGAGTTACAGTCAAAGAATTTGGTTTTAATTTATGGTTGGTTATGTTATGATAATGGAGAGAAAGACTTTGACGTAAAAGGGGATGCAGGATTTTACATAGCAGATTTAGAATTTTACTTTTTGTAGGTTTTTATAATTCCTCTGGTGACCAAGAGAAATTCAGAAGTTAGAAATATTGTCTCTGTAGGGTTGAGCCTTATCTCAAAGAGCATTTCTGTCATACTCCGGTAAAAGCTCTTCATTACCATGGTACCAGTAAATAATTGTTTACTCATTGTCCTCTTTCATTTATACATTAGAAAAATAATTGTACTACTACAAAGTTTATTAATGTCTTGATTTGCATCCCTTGTGCTTAGATTTTTTTAAAACCTACCCCATAATCTGCCTTTTTTATAGTTTTTCTAATTTTAAGGGTTTCTTTCTGAAGAGCAACATCGTGTACGGATTTTTTTTTTTTTTGATGTAACATAAGATGTGATTCAGTAATTCACTGTAAGGCTTTCCTGTCTTTTTGCCTTTCTTTTGACTTCCTGAAACATACTGCAGCATAGAGATGCATTTAGATGAAAGGGTTTAATTTCTCTTTAATGAGGTAGCTGTGACCCTCCACCTGCAAATATACTAGTGATGCCATGATCATAATAGTTTTGCTGAGCTAAAATATATTCTAAGTACATCAATTAGAGCATGAGTACTTACAAATGTCTCCTCTTTCGTCACTATTTCTGCAAAGCACGCTGTCTCTATAGAATCATTGTAGGCAGCACCACAGGAGGTGAACACCTACTTTAAAAAACGTACTGAGAAAGGAGGCTGTGCTCATTTTCCAGATGAGGACTTCAACAAACAGGGCATGACTTCATCAGAGAGCACAGCAGGCCCCTCTGCACATCTCCTCATCTGCAAGGGAAATAAGAGCAAATACAGGATATTACTTTACTTGAAGCTGGGCAGAGACAGGGCCGTGTCCTTTGGCATGCTCTGTGCACAGCAGGACCAGCGACATGGGCAGCTGCCTCTTCAGTGTCCTGGGGTCTGCCTGCCCATGAAGGCGCTCCCTGTCCTTCCCCCAAGAGCTGGGAGTCGACCACTCCTGCTGTGCCAGTGGCCTGGCTCCTGTGCCGTGCAGACGGGGTGAAACAGGGAGGAAGGCACTTGTGGGCCCTCCCTAGTAACTCACTTTGGCCAAATACAATGCCTTGAAGGCATGACAGTTCATTCATTGTCTGGGGGATCAACTTCTTTTGCTCAGTTAAAAAAAAAAAAAAAATAGCCCACAGTTGTGCTGCCTTTTGGACAAGCTGCTGACTCGATGTTCGTGTTGAAGAGAATAGTACATGACCCTGAGAAACAAAATAGTTATTTTGTTTTGAATTTTTACTTAGTAGGAGTAGTAAGTGTGCACAGGACATGTGTATGAGTCTTGTCTTAAACCTGGGGTTGAGAGTTGTTTCCTTTAGTGAAGAAATGTGTATTTTTATTGTGCTTTAGCTAAGTAGTGACACTTCACACATGAGAATTGATGTGCAATGTGAAAACAAGGCCTTGCAAAATCCTATTATCCTTTTTCTTCCCATCTACTGGGCATGTGCAGAATTCTGAAAAATGATACTTGATTTGGTACCTGCATGTGTATTTTAAATTCCTCTTTGGGCATATGTGCAAATGGTTGTTAGAAACATCCCACGCCTTTTGTAAATAAAGTGTAATTAAAATGTGATGGAATGAAAAAGCTTGAAAAGTGTTTAAAGAGCCCATCGTGGGCTGCATTATTGGATATTCTGTTTTTTTAAAATGCAGATTGTGTCTTTATTAGTACAGCAACTTTTTTTTGAGGCTCTGTACTGAAAAATCATGTTTATTTTGTTATAGTTAATTATTATTTACAGAACACTTGTGGTCTGAAATATTTGTATTGTACACTAATGACTGAGATATGGAACAAATTTATTTCTAATTTTCTGTCTTAAATAACTCTACAGATTCATTTTATTTAAAAGACTTTTATCCATATGGTGCTTTTCCCTCAAGCAAGAAGATTTTATTCTGTTTTCTTTTTAGGAAGGAAGCGCAGCTGGATGAAGAGGGACAGTTTCTGGTCAGAATAATTTACGATGATTCCAAAACCTATGACCTCGTTGCAGCTGCAAGCAAGGTCCTTAGTAAGTAGTACAGATATCTTCTTTTCCCATTCATCACAGAAAAGGTAATACCCCTCCTGCCCCCCCAAATCTGTGTAGCAGAGAAGAACAGGATTTAGCACAGAGGAAGTGAAAACGCAGTGTTGGTCAAAGAGAGAATTTTTTTTTTTAAATCTTAGAAGAAAGAATTGTATTTCTTTTATTTCTCTAAGAAAATTTTGAAATCATTTTTATTACTTCCAAGATATTCCATCTTAAACTGGAGAAATATTCGTCATCCACAGAGCATGGGCAGTGTTACAAGCAGTCCTAAAGTAAAATCCTGCTGCAACTGCCTTTCAATACACCCAAGTTTCAACGACTGCTGCAAGAGCAGTGAATGAATTAATGAATGAATGAATACTTAATCTCTAAAGAACAATGCTGAGTTACAGAAATGTATGTGGCATGGACACATTTCATTTAATTGCATATCAGCCATTGATTTGGGTTGCATCCATATTTAGTCATTGCAGCTCTGGTCTGGAATTTAAAAGGTAGAATTATGCCCATCAGCATTATTTTATCTGCAGACCCAAGTGCAGTATGAAATTGTTCTGCATCAGTAATTAGCCAAGAATCTATAAGACTGATGACTGTACTAATGTTGAATTGGAGCAGCTGACGTGGTTTCATGCTATTGTAAATTAGAATTAACTCTGCTGAGGCGAGCACTCCTAACAACCAAGTTCCGTTATTTTCAAGAAGTGATTCATTTTTCGGTATCAAAATCTAAATGCTATGTGTGTGTGAAATATACAATGTGGTGAAGTAATAATGGTAATTGGTAAATCCTAATGAAATTCTTGTGTTGGATACTCATTATTTGCCCTATGAACCCTGAATCTTACTTTGTTCTTGACCTACTGGATCTGGGTAGTGTTTAGTTACTGTCTTTCTTGTTTATGAATATAAGAGTAAAGAAATAAGCAAGTGCATGAAATACAGTGTTGGGACTGAATCATATTTTCCTGTTTTCACTAGATCTAAATGCTGGGGAAATTCTTCAAATGTTTGGGAAGATGTTTTTTGTGTTTTGTCAAGAATCTGGTTATGATACAATTCTACGTGTCTTGGGCTCAAATGTCAGAGAGTTTTTGCAGGTAAGAATTTTGTACCAGATTGTTTGAGATACCAGACAGAATTATGGCCCAGTCAACAGAAATTTAATTTGAAGTTCCAAAGAGAAATTTTGAACAGGAGTATTCATATGCAGCAAATCAGGTGGGGGTGGTGTGTGTTAAGTGCAAAGACTTACCTTGTTTATCGTAACAGAAAATGTGGTCATCAGATTTGTAGGGTGTTTCTTCTGTTATCTCTGACTAATTATAGATACTGGATATTTTTAATAGTATGTTATGTACAAAGCTAGGGCTCATAACAGCTTATCTCTTAAGATGTTATCCTTCATCCATGAACTGAGGGTTGGGTACTGCAGAACAGCATGATACTGCACTATAAACCAAAACAAAATGAAAATGTTTTTTAGTGCGATGGAAGAAATGTAGGTTCTTCTCTAAAGTGTTATTTCTAAGTGTAGAAAAATGGCCTTCCTTTTTTTGTCACCTGAAGATTGTCACTTCAGTAAGCACTTTGTATTTAAGATTTGTGATCTGTATCACTCTTGGAGAGAACTGTGTACTGTAATGAGGTTAAAAGCATTGAACTGGAGATTGCCCAAAAGCTGACTGTCAAAACTATTGATTTTCTCTGAAAGCGTAGCAGCCTCATGTCATTTGTACCCTTATAATCTCTCCAGCATTAAGGGAAAAAGCAGAATCATAGTTTGCTGGGTTACTTGAATATTTACTTGTATGTCTCACTGCTCCAAAACCTGCATCATTCCAGAGCATCCTAGATGCAATCAAACCAGACTTCTTGTACAAATCCCATGAACTGTAGTTGCTGGGCAGACAGGATATGTGGATGTTCCATCATGTGCATATCATGAGTGATCTGTAAACCACTGTCTGTCTGTGGGATGTGACATCCTTTATATTTCATACCTCCATTCACAGGCTGCTCTCAAAGCAAGCCTTCAGATAAAAGTAATTTCTGAAAATAACTCACGTACTGAAGTTGTGATTGGTTAAGGTTGAACAAGAACAGGAGAGGAGGAGAAAAAAGATGTAGCTGGTCCATTGCATCATCACTTTGGTTACTCACGTATGGGCCAGAAATACAGATACTATTTCCTTTCCCTCATGCCCTCTCCCATATAATACATTTCTCTTTTCATTCCTTACCACACAGGCTGGTGAAAGGACTGGACACATTTGTTATGCACACCAAACATCTATAAAAGTGGGAACAGCTTACGTGTATATTCTTCTAATGACAGCATTTTAAGCTGCTTTGTTTGAGTTTCAGCATCAACAGATGACATTGGCTATTACATACTTCTCTAAATGTTAGCAGGACTAATGCATTAGTAGCTGTGCCAGAAGTGTACTTTTTAGCTTTTTATTACAATGGAAAATCAACATTAGCTGTGATTTATTACTTTTTCATCTTCCAGCAGATATTAGGTCAGGAAACTACTTCATATACCTGTTACAAAAATAGATGCAGATTTGGTTTAATGTCCCAAACTTTTCTCAGATTCTTAAAATACATAATAGAGATCCAAAAGGTACTTCTTGAAGTCCTATATACCGAGTCCAGAATATATACAAAATAATTGAGAACTGCAGCTTTTTAAAATATGTGAAAATAAATCTCTTATTCGTGTTCTGTTTCCTTTGACATCTCAAGGAGATTTAGTTTATTCATAGTTGAAACACAGGTACTTCAAGCTTCATGACAGTGGAAAATAAAAAGGGCAACTAAATCAAATATTTATACTTTCTGTGAAAAACACAAGCATGGAAAATTTGCAAGTCATGTTGAAAGACACTGTGCCAAAGAGAATCAGAGTGAAAAGAGGTACCGCCTAAGAAACCCGAAGTGTGCTTTTGTGTTCAGTTCAGTAGCTTTCTACTAAATGAAAATCAAACACTGGAGTAGTGGTTAGTTTTGTCATTTAAGGAATTGTTTACATGGCTATTTAGGTTTCAGTGATTGTGGTGCAATAAAATTCAGGGGACGAACTCCCCTTTAGGTAAGTTTCCAGGTGCTGTATACCACACAGCACAGAACAGCATATATCTTTTTATTTCAGGTGCCAACCACAACTCTCACTTTTAGACAGACCAGGATCGGCCTCATTTAGTATGACTGCTTGCTCTTGCTTGGAGATTCCTTGGTGTTTCACCGTGGAGCTGATCACTGTTCCTCAAAGCTCTAGAATTAGTTCTTTGGTCCCAGCACAAGCTCTGGCATACATCTGAACAGTCTAGGAGCCAAGAATTCAGGAAGAGACCTTAGCCTATTATAATCTGTACCTGAGCACATCACTGCCTCACAGTAGGTGAACACACTATAAAAAAGACATTTGTTCTTTCAGAAGCTGCAGTATCAATTTAGAATGGATCAAACACAACAAAAAATTAGGAGTAGGAGTAACAATGACAGTGTCTAGATCTGGGAGTGATTTCAGCTCCCTGATCTGGAAAAACAGGTCTACTCCTTGACTATGTGTTGGAGCAAGGTTTTGAATACAGTGAGCTGTAAGCCCCCCACTCTGGAAGATTAGAGAGTAAAAACTGAAGGATATATCACATGGACTTCACCTGTGACGCTGCTTTGACAAAGTCGGCAGTAAAGGGGTGGAGGGGTGGCAAAGTGGTTTTGCAGACTGGGGCTACTGCTGGTTGTTAGTCACACTTGTGCCAGACTTCAATGTGAATACTTAGACAGCCATCTTAGAAAAATTATGTCCTTGACATTGGTCATTCCCCATTTGAAATTTTTCAGCTGACGACTGTGTAACCGGAAGATTATCGTCTTTTCCCATGTGTCTCCCTAAGAGTTTTTTCCCAAACGGTTGATATATCCCGTCTATTTCTGAGGCATATGTACTGAAACCGCAGTTCTGGACCCAGTTAAGGAGATGGTGGGGCAATCTTTCAGAGCCAGTCAGTCATCTCTCTTGCTCTTTTCTCATCCACACTCTTTCAAAGTAGTCTCTTCCAATTTCATTGTCTTGAGCCCTGCAAAGTTCTTAAAGAATTTGCCTTCAAGCATTATGTTTTCTTGTCAGTGCCCACTAACAGCTGGAATGAATTGACTCCCAGATTGTTGCCTCTTCAAGTTCTAATTTGGGGATGTTGATATAGCAACAAAAACATGAATTTGAAACAAGCTAAAAAACTGAAGGAGGAAATTCCAGGCTAAGTGCATCCCACAGAACTCATTGCTAAGAGTGTCATTTTCTCTGGAGGTCTCCAGGAGAAGAGGCAGCTGTTCAAGCACTTCACAGCTCACATGAAATCAAGTTCAGTATGCTTCCACAAATTTGATGATCGACAGATGCTCATGAAAGGTGGAGAATCTCCCAGACAGCACACTGAAAATATTTTCACCTCACTTCCTATGTTGGCAGAAAACAAACAATATACAAAGCCTGGTGGTAGCAGTTGTTTGCAGGGCAGTGAGAGAACAACATTTAAAATATGCAGTAATGTTCTGGACTTTAAATATGAAGGAGTTGTATGAATTTTACAACATAAATAAAAAATTGTGGGTTGCAACACTGTCCTGCAAACAAGATTGCTCTATGTTAAATGTACAGTAAATAGCAACTTGGAGCCTTGATAATTGCTTCACAATCAAAGTTGAATCTAGTATTGTGTTTTAAGTATGATTTTGGTGTCACTGTTCTCTTTAATGTCCTTATTAGGTATACGTATCAGTTTATAATTCAGCTTTCCACATCACAATTTGTGTGGTTAAGATTTAAAGTTAAATACATGACATGTCCGGAACAGTGGCAGGTAAAAAAAAAGGATCTCTTTCCTGAACAACTTCTTCTGGTACATTATTACAGCAGCTGTGATATTTCTACTTATTCTGTGGAGTTTTTCAATTATTGTCAAAGAAAATACATATTTGAGGTTGGTCTTTCAAGCATTTAAATCTTTACTTTAAAGTTTGAAACTTTGTCAGGCCCTGTAAACTTGGTTGTTGTGATGTCAGAACTAGGCTTTTTCATTGATAATAAGGAGAAAGATTTATGTTTATTCAGACGAACTTATTTGTATTTGACTCCTGAATTAATACTTGAAGAGGAGACTGTAGAGACTAGAATTGGAGAGAATGAAACTGGATGAGGTACCAGACTGAGAAATGCGCAGAAGTTCTTTAATCATCTGAATGTTTCAAAATACAGCATAATCAAGCACGAGTTCTTACTATCTGGAGTAATTTATAATAGTCTTAATTTTTATGCCATTCATTGTTCAAATATTGCCACGGTAGATAGAAAGAGCATTTCAGTCTACCTGAAAAGCCTGCTATGATGACAGTTTTATAGAGAAAAAGGCAAAAGCATAAAAATATGAGCAGTAGGAGAAATGGGTGTTCAAATTAAACAAAATATGTGCTTACTTTCTTCAGAAATAAGAAGTGAGTGCCTTATAATCATGTTTTTTTCTTCTTCCAGAACCTGGATGCTTTGCATGACCACCTTGCTACTATTTACCCGGGTATGCGAGCCCCTTCCTTCAGATGCACCGACGCGGAGAAGGGGAAGGGACTCATTCTGCATTACTATTCAGAAAGAGAAGGTCTTCAGGATATTGTCATTGGAATCATCAAAACAGTAGCTCAACAGATCCACGGTACAGAAATAGATATGAAGGTAATGTCTGAAGTGATATACAATGGAAAATTTATGTCAATAGGAAAAAAATCAAGAAAATCAAAACCGAAGTGATGGCAAACAGTAATTTTCACTGTTGCTGTTTTCTGTGAAGAAGTGGCATCAGTACTGACTCTCAGGAAGAGCCATCATCACTGGTGTTGCTTGAAGGACACATCAGCCATGTGCTGAGAAGGCCAGCACTAATTTGCAGGCAGACCCAACTGGGAGCAATACAGAGCAATATCCCCTTATTCAGAGAAGGTTTGTAAAGAGGACATGTAAAGAAATTAGATACTGGCTTATTTGGGGTGCTTTTTCCCCCTTTTGTTTTATATTTGGCATATATTTCTTACTGGCTGCTGTGTTCTCTGAGAGCATGGACATTTCATCTTTGTGTCCTAGATTCTTCATCTGTGTGCAAACTGTGAGGCTGATGTGCATTGATGAGGCCTGGGTGGCAAGCAGTGTTTTCCTCCCAGCCAGCATGCCAGGTTCTTCCCAGAAACAAGATATGTTTGTGGGTTTCGTGCTATCATTGCATGGAAATTTGACTGGATACGTACCTAAAGCCCTAGAAGTGAGAAAATGTTCCTCAGTCACAGAGTTTATGTAGTGTCATTTTTGCTAAGTCACTTGTGAAATGGGAAAGATGCTTCTGCTTTGCCCAAACAGAGCAGCAGAAAGATTTAACTGATCAGGCCTTGCACATGTTGTGGTATAAAATCAAGAGTTTGGTCAAAGGTATAGATACATGTGGAGGGGGAAACAAAAAAATGAAAGCTTTCTTCTGTTAGAAATATTGCAGCTGATATAAAATTCTTTTCATCAAGTAGAAAAGACTCTAAGCAGGTGCAGCAAGCGTTCTTTGGGTTTTTTTAAATATTCCCGAGTCATACTACATTTCTAACCCAGTTTAATTGTATGCTTGCTCAGAAAATCCTTTCATGATTTTATCACAAAAACATGACCTTCTTCAGGTAAGAGATTTGCAAGCAATCCAATGACAAAGATATTTGTACTGCTGTATTAGAGTATTTGCCTTTTAGGTTTCCTGTTAAGCGAGCTCAGGTTTACAGCAGATGTCTAGTTGTGTATAGTGTGGTGATATACTTGTGTCTTTGTTTAGATTCTGTTTTGTAGAAAGCCACGGTTCAAACTTTTGCAGCAGGTGTTAGTAATCAGATACAGAAGGATACAACAGAATCAAAACAATCCTCTTTTTAGATCCCTGTTTATTTGAAGTGTTGAGACAGACAAGAAGGACCATGTTGGAAAGTTGGCTGCGAAAGGGCTGAAGCTGTTGCTTGACAAGCATTTCTTTTGGTAGCACCAGCAGCTTAAGCAGTCCCTGTTCTCTCAGTGCTCAAGCTTGTACTACAGCAGCTTCTTCGGCTGTGTCTCTTCAGCTGGTGTCAAGTTATAAAATAAACTATACTGAGGAAATGAACTGGATGCAAAACAACAGGGTTTTTTTCTGGATTTTTTTTTTACCTTCATGTGTTCCTTTCCATGGTTCAGTGTTCTGTCTCTCAGAGGGCCACACAGATGCAAAAGTGATCCATGGGGCAGAGGAGAAATCTGGGTTGTCCAAACCAGCTAGCAGCACAAACTTTTGATAAACTGTGCTTCCAATCTGAAAGTTACTTTGCTGAGAAAATTGTATTAATATCCATCTAGAACTTCTCACAAATGGTATCTGTTCCAAAGAGGCTTGAGTGTTTATTATGTATTTACCTGTTATTTTAATTTGACTTTTTTAGGCTTTTCTGGAAATTTTACTGTTGTATTGTAAGTAAATAGGTATTTAATAGTATTACTCAAACCTGCTGTAAATGAACGCAAAGTCTAATTTAAATCTATGCTATTCTTCTAGACTGTCTGAGCTAAAAGCACGTAAGTGCCTAAAAAGTAGTATTCCCTCTAAACTGAAGAAAGTGTATATTGTGTTATTTTGTCTGTTACCCCAGCTTTAACCTTTTCCCAGTTAGAAAGTCAGGTACCCTTAAACGTCAACTTTTTAATGTCTCTCCTGGTTAATAAAGCCTATGTCTTGGCATCTCTAAGACATTAGATACTGCTGTACTCCACGGGTACTCAGAACTTCAGTGGTAGATAAGCAATTGATTCTCTAAGGTGAGAGTGCTGAAATTTGCAGCTTACCCATGCAGACAATGAAAGAGTTCCTCCATTACTCCACAGGTCAGCTATTAATCATGAATGATGTGGAGTGGAGGTTTTAAAGTCAAGTCTGCCATTTTAATAACTAGGTAGTTTTGCTGTTCAAAATATTGAGAATAGGAGAAAAAAAATACACTAGATTCGTTCATCTCCATTCCTTGCCTCATAATTTAGTAAATTAATGCTTTTGTGTTTTAGTCTGTTAGCAATGCATTGTTTGAAATAGCACAGAGCAGAAAAACAATGAAATTGCTTTTAATTCCTTCAGTTTTGTGGACCAATCAGTGCCTCTACCGTAAAATTTTTGGTTTGGACTCCAATTAGAATTTTGCTCGAGGAAGAATGGGGTTTTTTTGGATCCGATAAAAAACTCAGTGCCTAGCCCAGAGTTTCCAGTGTTATTACAGGAGTCGTCTTCTGACTTGCAAAAAGAGATTCCTGAGTTGTCCTTTCAAATTTCTTTATCCAAAGCATTTGCATAACAATCCAACACAGGACTGACTCAGTGAGTTCTGCAGTTCTCTTTATATTGGTATGAAGTTGATATCTGCAATTTGATGTTTAATACTTCATTATCCACTTTTCTTCTCCATCTGTTTTGAACAAAGGCTTATATAAATCTGCGTGAGAGAATACATGCTTCTAAGTCTGTATTTTCATGAAACTTCATTTGAATTTGTCTAATATATTACAAGTCTCTGTAAAGGTGGTAGCAGATCTTAATTGTTTTCGATAATACTGGTTTTGTTTCATTAGGTGGTTAGATTTTGTTTTGTGGGCTACAGAATGGCTGAGGTTGGAAGGGACCTTTGGAGGTCATTTTGTTCAACCTCACCTGCTCATGCTTGGCCACGTAGAGCCAGTTGTTCCATGCCATGTTCAGATATCTTTCAGCTGTCTCTGGGGATGAAGACTCTACAACTTCTTTGGACAACAGGTGCCAGTGCTCTCACGGTAGAAGAGTGTTTCCTGGTGCTCAGACAACACCTCCTGTGTTTCAGTTTGTGCCCATTGCCTCTTGTCCTGGTACTGGACACCACTGAGGAGAGCCTGGCTCCATCCTCTGTGCACCCTCCTTTCAGGTATTTGTGTGCATCGATGAGGTCCTCCTGAGCCATCTCTTCTCCAGGCTGAACAGTGCTGGCTGTCACAGCCTTTCCTCTTCTGAGAGATGCTCCAGTGCCTTGATCTTCTTTGCAGCCCTCCCTAGAGGGAGTGGACTGTGTCTCGTAGCTCTGTATCTCTCTTGTACTGAGGAGCCCACAACTGGGCACGACACTCCAGGTGAGGCCTTTCCAGTTCTGAGGAGAGGGGAAGGATCACCTTCCTCAACCTGCAGAGAAAACCATCTAATGATCACAAGAGGAAACTAAATATTAAGAAAAATATTGTTCTTGTTTTGTCCCGTATTGTTTCTTTGGGTGGAGAAATAGCTAAATAGGAAAAAAAAAGTTCTAATTTTATCACCTTTCTTCAATTTCACACAGAACAATTTTGTGTATATCCGTATATATATATAGACCAGGGGAAGTCCTCGACAAGATGGTAATTTCAGACTTACTAATGGCAATGTAAAAGACAAAGTGAAGATGTGACCAGCAGGAGAGCTGATCTAAAAATTACTTGGGTACTTGTCATGGAAGACAAGCAGTAGTGGTCCACACATTAAAATGCTAACTGTGTGTGAAGATAAGTCAATCAAGGAGCATGAACAGCCTCTAATTCTGGCACAAGGGTAACTGGAAACTTCACTATCTCCAGGCACAGTGGTTTGGTGGAGTGAGACAGTCTGCACTGAAACCAGCTGCCAAGTGAAGATATGCCCACGGTTCTAATTTTGGGTATACAAAACTAAAAGTGGTGCCATTTCTGCAGTGAACTCCTTTGTCTTGAGATCATTCTGAAATAGCTGCAGTGAACTTTGTTAAGCAGCATTGCACAGTCAGTTTTGATCAGAAGAGATCAAGAATTTCATCCTGTATTGACCTTTAAAGGGCAAAAAACCCAGTGTTTTTGCATTAATCTTTACAATGTCAGCGAAAAAGATCCCTGTCCAAGGACATTCTGTCCTGCCATGATGAGATATGAGTGTGTCCTGGGGATATGCTCAGATCTACAGAATTTAGTCTTGTCTTGTAGACACATCAGTGACAGCTTAACAGATAGCATGTGCTCATTTTATATTCTGTATCACAGTGATACTGCTTGATTTAATATCATGTGTGAAGCTCACCAAATACATTAAACCACACTCATTTTAAAATAACTTATCTCTGAATTGTCGTTCCCTGAAATATTGGTGTGACTTTTCACTTGATTAGGTAACGACAAACTGAAGGTGCATCTTCTGGAAAGCACAGGCAGGTTAGCAGTTAGATGTTATATATTCTCTTTGAAACCAGGAGAGTGATTTCTCCCGTCAGTTTTAACTGCTGTTACTATGGTGATTGAGCTCTTAGACGTTGTGAACTGATGTCACTTCACCAGCTAAGACTGCAGGGGAGGAAGAATTAGACTTGATTGCTGGCTTTGTTGCTTTGTCACTGAACTTTGATTTGTCAAGCATTTATCAGAGACTTCTTCAACAATATTTAAATGATACTGAAATTGTGTGGCTTGCAAACTTTGCTTGCAGAATGAAACAGTAGATAAGTTCTATTATAGTTAAGCTGAGCAGAATATCTAGGGCAGGTCCTTATGCCAGACAAATACTTGGCCAGTTAGGTTGGATCTGTAGGTACAAGGCTGAAGGAACAGAATTTAACACCTTATATTAATGGTCAAAAGTGCTTATTTTAAATTTGCTGACAAGGTGCATGAAGTCATGAGATAGGAAGATTAGATAGTTGATAAGTTGTGTGAGCAGAAAAGACATGAAATTGCATATCCATTGGGAAGTTAATTAGGGATGCATCAGTAGATTTCTTGGCCTGGGGAGGAGTATGATTAAAGCGTCTGTTAGTAAGTGTCTGTGCATGAATGATCAGAATAAAATTCCATAAACCAGCCGTGTCCACAGCATATCTTGTTTACCAGAAGTGTGCAGCTGGCGCTGTGTCTGTCTTGGAGATCTGACACATGTCCATATGTTTGGCCTGGTGTTCATTTGCTGCACTAACCTGTTGCACTACTGCAGCAAGCATTTCTAGATGCCCTGGAGTTTGGTCAAAAATAGTGTTTCAAATGAACTTGAAGATGTTTGGGAAATCTGCAGCTTTGCACCGTTACTGGCACAGTTCTAATCTATAAAGGTTAGGAAAATAGCACAGCATGTGCGAGGACTGACTTTGTCACTGTGTGAGCTTGTGGTTCTGCAGAGGGTCATGGCTGAAACTAGTTAGACAGCTTGAAGGATGCAGCAGTTCTATTTTTATAGGTGATTTCTTTAATCTAAACCTGAGTTTTGTTTACTGATGCATCATTCATTTCTAATAAATGAAATAAAATGGGAAGTTATTAAAAACAACCTGTTAGGTGCTGCACGATAGCAGAAAAAAGTCTGTAAGTACAGGATGGTAACAGAATACTAGTGTGCAGTGAGTGAGATGGCTACAAGGAGATAATATCTCTGGAAGGTGATGTGCTGTTAGTATGAACATCTTCTTAAAAATTATTAGGTCCTTTAAAATCAGCTTTGCTAAATTAAGAAGTTTTTCATCCAAAGTATGCAGTGTTTTTTCCATTTGTGGCAAGAGCAACACTTTGAGGTAAGATCCAAGACTGGAAATGATCAAGTAGCATAGATCAGTTCTAGAGATAAATCTTCACTGCCAATCTGAAAAAGTTTTCTGTGCATGATCTCAGCTATCTCTGGCCACAATAAAAGGAGTATTAAAATAAAACTTGTGTGCATGAGTCATAGTAAGTAAGAGCTAAAGACTCTTAACCGCATTCTGTTAATTTCCAATATGACCACAGTCTCTCACAATTTCAGGGATAATGATTTAAAGGAAGAGGAAGACGTGGAAAACCTTTAAACCCTGAATTCAGAGGAAATTAGGAGTCCATTCTCTTAGACAAACCCACTTAATGTGTTTTCCTCAGATGACCACCATATTTTTTTTCTGAGGCTTACCTCTTGTTTGCTCATCATTTCCCACTTCTCTTTGTCACACACTGGCACATGGATTACCAGTACAGCTTCTTGAGGCAGTTAGGTTTTATTAACATCAACATTGGAATTTACTTGTACATTCAGCTTTGGGTACCTACATTAGCTGGTAAATTTAGTAGGCTGATCTTTCTCTAAATTACTTACATAAGCAATAGAAAGAGAAAAATAATGCAGCACACAGCTACAGAGCACCCAAATCAGGCTTTTGCTGTAAACTGTCCTCCAGAAAAGCCTCTCTTTCCTTCAAATGAGTAGTCAATTTGTAGATCAAAGAACACTGCCACCTTAAATTAAACATCATTTATCAATAAAATATTGGTTTTTTGTTTTACACTCTTCCATTTGTATAGGAACAAATAAAGGTATCAGCACTCCCCAACCCATCAACTAGCATTTTTGGCAGTTTCGGAGAACAAATATTTAATAAACTTAAATGTGTATTAGGGATCAATCGCTTATGTGTGTGCGTACGTGTTCTGATTTCAAATTGTAGCTGGTAATCTCTGTGGTTAAGACTATGTGTAAAGGGCAAAATCTGGATGCTTTAAAGATTTTAAGAAGTCTTTTTTTTTGCTTCAGTGACTTTAGGATCAGACTCTACATGAAAGGTGAATCAGGTGGAACATGTTGTCGCTGCTAAACAATACTGTGTAAATAGAATTGCTTTTTTCCAGTCATTAAGTCTAATTAAATTTGAGAAGAGGTGAATTTGGCTTCTCAGGGTAAATGATGTTATTCTGCTAGTTATTAGCTTAAATTATATTGCCATACATGACTCTCACTGCAAACAAAATAATCCCTCTTAATTTCATACTTTTTACTAACTTTGAGTAAAACTACTGAAGTGTGAAATGCTGTGTTAAACACACCTTTTTGGTATTCCACTGATGTAGATGATTCTAGTTTTGCTGTAATTTCCTTTAATAGGGAATACAGCCCAGAGAAGATTGTAATTGCTTTTAGTTTTGTCTGTTGGCTCTGATCTTGCAGTGTGCTGGAATGTGTAAGGACTGTGTATTCTAACATCTACTCTATCCACTTTTCTGCTTGCGGTCGTTGACATGCCTACCCTCTTAGCGCTATTTAGTCATCACTAAACAGCACTCTTTGGTGTTGCATTACAGATCTTATAAACAGCTTTGATCAAACTAAGGATTCAAGTGTTCTGTGTGATTCAAGACTCACCACAGGTTCATTTCAGGGGAAGGGGCCACCCTCTTTTCTGGCAATTACCAGTAAAAAAGCAAGCATAACCTGAGCCCTGACCCCTCATTTCAGGATTTGCATTTCACTCAGGCTTAATAAATTGTATTTGGGTGATCTTCAATATGTTGCTCTTGCAGACAGCTACTGTGGCCGAGCAAAGGCATAATTACTCACCTGGAATCACAAAGACTATAAAACCAGTAACTTGTATTAGAATACAGTGTTTTTCAAGATGTGAATTTAATTCTTGAACTTATCTTTCTCCTCTAAATACATTCCTGTCTTCACAGTAGCATTCCAGTTACTAATGAGTAGCGGAGTTTTCAATTTTTTGTTTTTTCTTCATTTCTCTAGGTTATTCAACAGAGAAATGAGGAGTGTGACCACATTCAATTTTTAATTGAAGAGAAAGAGTCTAAAGAAGAGGACTACTATGAGGACCTTGATAGATTTGAAGAAAATGGTACCCAAGAGTCTCGCATCAGTCCCTATACTTTCTGCAAGGCATTTCCTTTCCACATCATATTTGACAGAGATCTGGTGGTCACGCAATGTGGCAATGCCATATACAGAGTCCTTCCACAGGTTAGATGATTCTTATGCATGGATAGCCGTAGAAATTCGTAGTGATAGATGCTTCACAGGTTAATTATAAAGATGGATAAAATAGATTTAGCATTCTCTGTCTAAACAGCATTCCCATGTAAGTGTACAATATTTACTAAATTGTGCTTCTCTTGTTTGAAAAAGGACTTGAAAATAGCTTAATTCTACAATAGCTTTGTTCCTTGTGGTCATGTCCATATGCAGTAAGACAATGATTTAAAAACCTTATGATTTAATGGGGAAATGCATAAAGTATGTAATCTCTTCCATTCAGTGATGTCATCTAATTGCTCTATGTATATTTTTATTATAAAGCCTAACAATATTTTTCTTTACTTTTTGCTGGTTTTTAATATTCTAGCTACAGCCAGGAAATTGCAGTCTGTTGTCAGTTTTCTCCTTGGTTCGGCCTCATATTGATATTAGCTTCCACGGGATCCTCTCCCATATCAATACAGTGTTTGTACTGAGGACTAAGGTAACTAGAGAATGTTTTCCCAACTTTTCTTTAAGTAAGCGTGTTTTAGAGAGATAAGTGCAGAAAGCTCAGAAGTCTTCAGAGAAAATTGTGTGCACAGTAGTATGCTCAGACCGTTTTGAATCTTGAGCCAAGAGGGAGTCACAGGTATGAATTTGTGTGTAGTTGTTGAGCAGAATGTTTTGTAGGAATGGTGAAGTAAACGTACTTCATGTCTGATGCTTTCTCTGCAAGGGGCCAGTATAGTGTATGGCATTGTATCAAAGCAAATGTAGAAAGGTAATTACATTTACTTTTGCTTCGTAACAGTGTGGGAGGCAAATATGAAATGTGTTCTTCCTTGGGCCCATATGTTCATGCAAAGATCTGTATCCTTTTCTCTAAAGAGGGCAGGAGACGAGGCGGGTGATATGAACAGATGCAGCATGTAGAGTAACACCTACTACATCAAGGAGCCTGGTTATTTAAAGAAAACTGTACCTGAGAGAAACCAGGATGATTCCTTAAAGATGGTCCCAGGCACAGATAGAACTTCACAGAATAGGCAATACTATTGTCAAAACTATTGTTAAGAAATTATGTGGAAGAAAACAAAGAATTATGAACATGAATGTAAAGAAATATACCATGCTTTGTGTCTTCAAGATAGCAAATTGCAGTATTAAAATAGAGGTAGTGCATGTTGTTCAAACGAGAAATTAACTGGGGTTTAATGCAGGCTGTACATCTATTCCAAATATTCTGACTGCTTTCATAGCGAATGCATTTACATACTAGGCCTGGTGCATAATACACCACTGCCCTTACACAGTTGTGGCTTTTCATCACCAGGAGGGGCTGTTGGATGTGGAAAAGTTGGAGTGTGAAGATGAACTGACTGGCACAGAAATCAGCTGCTTACGCCTGAAAGGGCAAATGATCTACTTGCCTGAAGCAGACAGCATTCTCTTTCTTTGTTCACCAAGGTACTTTAAGCGTAGGGAGTTCTATAATACTGATTTTCATTTTACAATTACTAATTTTAAGAACACTTAAGAGAGTAGGACTACAGAGACTAATTGGTTTGAGTATTGATTGAATTGTTTTTGATGTGTTTATACTAAAAGAGGTAGGAGCATTTAAACATTGGAACTTGACTGATTATTACTCAATATAAATATTGGGTTGCTCTGGCCCAGTTTGTACAAATTGTTATTCCTCATGTTACCTTTTTTTTTTTTGGCAAGTTTCATCCTTTGTTTTTTACTCAGAGAGTGCTAAGAAATGTTACAATGATTTGGTTTTCTATGTGGATTCATGGATTTTTGCAGTAGTTTTAATTTAATAGATCAGTGATAAAGAAGTGGTTGGAATGGGCAATTGAATGGAAAGATCCTTTAGCTAAGAGCATGTTAAACTAACACGTCGGATTACACAGTTACGATACATTAATCTCCTGTGTAAAGGGGAGGGGGGAGGACGATGACAGAAAGCAGAGAGCCTACCTTTACATAATCTCACTGTAATTTGTGTGCTGAAGTATGTACATTTGATATGTTCACGGAACTCATAATGAGAATTGTGTATTTAAATGCAAAAATCAAGGGCCTTGGGTTAACATGAATGATCATAATCAAGGTGTTTCGTAGAAGGGATTTGTTGTACAGCTCATCACAAGTTCAGAAGCTTCATCTTTCTTCCGCTATTCAGGAAGCAGCAGATTCAGGCTCTGCTGTTTATTTGAGTTTTAAATGCTCCTCTGGCAAGTTTAATTTTACCCATATTATTAAATATTTCTCTGCATTGCAGTGTGATGAACTTGGATGATTTAACCAGAAGAGGTTTATATCTGAGTGATATTCCATTGCATGATGCTACCCGTGATCTGGTTCTTTTGGGAGAGCAGTTCCGAGAGGAATATAAACTGACTCAGGAGCTCGAGATCCTCACTGACAGACTGCAGCACACACTGCGTGCCCTGGAAGATGAAAAGAAAAAGACAGACACGTAAGAGCCAAATCCCAATTTTGAGCTGAAACACTCAAAGCAATATATTATTTATAGCTACCTTCTTTAAAAAATAACAGAATCTTGTAAGGAATATCAGAGATAATCAGGACTGGTAATTTTGGAGTCAAGAAAGAACATTTAATAGGGTATTTCTTTATTTAGATTGTCAAATGTCACCCAGAGTCTAGGCCATTATATGCCTGGATGTTTTGATGGCTCTCTCCCTGATAAGAAAAGTTATAAAAAGTGAGCTGAGAATTCTTTTTTATTTGTGAATTACCTAAAATTTTGGAAACTTATATGTAGTCTGTAGCGAAGGTGAATTTGATGAATGCCCAAATGCTGGTGTTTGACAGAATTCAGTAAACCAAATTTTTTCTTTCTGGCACAGGTTAACAGAACAGGAAAAAATATCTTACAAATCATGAAAATAGTTTGTGTAAAGCTGAAATTCTGCGATAGCCTAATGCTATGAATTTGATTTTATAGTTACTTGTAGAAATGAATTTGGGTTTATCTAAATATAAGTACACAAAAATGACACATAACAGTAGGTGTGCATTGGGTCCCAAATCCAATTCTACAGATAACTGTAAAGTCAGATTCAAATGTCATTAGTCTATGGCATCTCAGCTCAACAATGACTGGCAAATTAAACAAAAGCTTGTGTGAAAAGTAGCGTGGGGTTCATGATTGACTCTTATTTATAAAACATAGTCCCATCTCTGTATTAGTTCTATTGACAGATACGTCTTTTTCTGTAATGGAGTAATGGAAATGATTTTAAAAATACTTGAAAGGGATGGACAGGAGAACCAGAGAAAACAAAGCCTAAGAAGTATTTTTTTCTCTTCATTCCTTTTGGCTTGCTTTATAAAGTCATTTTATCTTCAGGAATTCTAGCCTTCACGGCAGCTGCTGGAACAGACAGTGTCAGTTTCTGGATGGTGTGCCAAAAGTATTCACTAATTATAACTCATGCAGTAGTGAACTTGCCAAAAATGCAACTAATGAGGGTTTGTGCGGAGGCTGTGTACAAAATGATGTTCAAGATTTGTGAAACAGTCAGAGATCTTCAGCTTGTCCACTTAGCTGTGTCAGGAGGGAAATGGACCTTAAGACAGCAGTTAGAAAGTTGAAGAACACATGAGAATAGGGTGAATTTCTGTGTGTGTGATTGGATTTTATTTGCATCATTTATAATATGAACAAGTGTTAATATGTCAGTTAGACTAGTAATTTTAAAAGGACACTCTAGACCCAAAAAGCATCATGCTCAACAGAGAGGAAGCATTTAGAAGTGCATTAATTGATCAGAAGTGGAAAACTGATCTCTTTATGGTCTTTTTAGCAGTTTTTATGGTTCTGTGAGCAAAAACATATTGTATGAGCTGAGTGATCCAAGACACTATTAACAGATGATTTCGGAAGAATTAGTAGTATATGTCTCATTATGTTGATAATTTAGATGTGTTAATGTGTGTTTGAAATGGCATGCTGATGTAGATCAGTTCCTGTTTTCCAAATAACATTCTTCAGTAAACATCTTTTCTGTTTCTTGTTGATGATGGGAGTATGTTATAAACCCTGGGGGTGGGTAGGAAGTTCATATATGAAGAGTGCTACTGTAAATACCTTTCTCCACATGCTTTCTGTTTTGCTTGTGCCTTTCTTTCCTAATCCTTGTGTAGATTGCTGTACTCTGTTCTGCCGCCATCAGTGGCAAATGAGCTGAGACACAAGCGTCCTGTTCCAGCCAAGCGCTACGACAACGTCACCATTCTGTTCAGTGGCATTGTGGGATTCAACGCCTTTTGTAGTAAACATGCCTCTGGAGAGGGAGCCATGAAAATTGTCAATCTTTTAAATGATCTTTACACAAGATTTGATATTCTGACTGATTCGCGAAGGAATCCATTTGTGTATAAGGTAAGCATAAGATTTTTAAAGTATCTAATCTGTTACTTTTCCATAATTTACTATCGTGTCACTCTTTTCCAGTCCTTTCTTGGATTTTAGGCTTTTTTAAAAAAACTTAAGTTCTCAGTTTGAACTGCGTAACGTGATACTAGGCAGCTACAGAAGAGTATGTTGGTTATCTCCAGATGTGTGAAGGAACATAAGGTGCTAAGTTCTCATCACAATTTCTGCAGTCACTCATTAGAAGGACATATAAATGTATGTCCCCATTTAGCAGATGTGAACTTACACAAGCTGTTTGTGGTTCTTCTGACCTTGTGCTTTAAGTTTTCCAGTCCTATTCCTGGGTCTTCTAGTTGTAAATTATAACTTACTACTCAGTTACTGAATGTGAATTTCATTCCTTCATTAGGAGTGAGGTGCAAATGTGGCTGGTATCAGGAAGGTACAGAGATAGGTACATATATATCCCATATATATGTCCGTGTGTTTGCTTGTGTGTTTATATCTATGAAGTTCATTCCTGGCTTTTACTAGAATGGAATTTTATGTCCTGTACCGTGTGAATCAAGGGTGTGAGTCAGAACAAACATAGAGCTCAGTTTCATTCAGAAGACACCAGAAGAGAGGCTGAGGTTTACACAATCACAGTGTCATTGTAAGTTGTTACATGATGGGTTTACAATAAATTCTCTTCAATAACAAGCAGAGATAACAGTAATTAGGGTGATTTGAATGGAAGGGAAGGGGAACTATTTGGAAGGACAAGCAGTCTTGAAGGAATCACTACATCAATTCTAGTACTCTAAAAGGCATAATAATAAATTGAAAAAAATCTGTCTTGATAGGTGGAAACAGTTGGGGACAAGTATATGACAGTGAGTGGTCTACCAGAGCCTTGCATGCATCATGCACGATCTATCTGCCACCTGGCTTTGGATATGATGGAAATAGCAGGCCAAGTTCAAGTAGATGGTGAGCCTGTACAGGTTAGTAAATGTGGGCTTGAATGGAAAACCCATTCTTTGATAGTATGATAATGCTTTGAAATGTGATAATGCTGTAGTCCCAGTCTGTGCAAGCTTTGTTATTGTTAGATTTTGAGACTGATTTATACAAATAATACGAGAAGTCACATGTAGCTGTGACATGTGCGGTTCCCAGACCTTAAAATGCCTGTTGTGCTTTAAAAGGTAAAGGACTAATTTAGGTCCACATCATTTATGTCTGTTTTCTGATCACTTCAGTGTAACCAATGAATTCTATTGTGCATCAAATACAATTTGAGTCTTCTTCAACTCAATGAACATAACAATAGTACTCCCTCCCTGATATTTTTGATCACATCTCAGATCCTCATGTCAGAATGAGAAATTACTGCATTAAAAAGAGAAGTGCAGTTCCATAGACAAATACATCAATGATTACTGACACCAGTGTATGTTAGTGGAAGCTCACTCCTTGTAGGGCTTTATGGAGATGTGGCACTAATACTGGCAAGCAGCATTGACTGTCCTCATCAAAAGGCTGTGAGTGGAAAAAGATTAATGAGTGCGATACATATTTCTGTTTACATGGATGTTACTGTTCTGTCACCTAGCTTAGAGCTGTGTACTTCATTTTATTATGGAGCAAAGCAGTCAAGAGAAGGTTTGATTTGGGGTTTACAATAACTGTAACATGGTATAAGAACACTCCAAACCCGCCCTATCTCTTGAGCTTTTGAATACAAAATACCATGATTTTTCCTCTGAGAAACATCTTTTTTTCTTGACCTATACCATCCATTTCTGCACCTTCTAAGCACTGATTAAACACAGACCTGCAGAGTATGCCTCTCTGCCCACCTTTTTTTTATTTTCACAGTATATGATAACAACAGGGTGCATGCTGGAAAATTACTGAGTTTGGTTGTTTATGTGGAAGGCAGAGGCATGACACTGTACTGAAGTTAAAAAACAAAGAAGTGGCAAAACCCACAAAAGTCAAGGCTTTGAAGAGGAGTAGCACATTGGAAAAAGGAGTAGCAAATTGGAAAAGGAGTAGCAAATTGGAAGAAGAAGTAGCACATTGGAAAAATAAACTCTAATAGATAAAAATGGCATATTACCTGTATTTAGTCTGAAGCATCAGATTACTTACATTAATTTTGAATATTCAAACTTAATTTTTTCTCTCCAAAGATAACAATAGGAATCCATACTGGTGAGGTAGTCACAGGTGTCATAGGTCAAAGGATGCCACGGTACTGTCTCTTTGGAAATACTGTGAATCTAACAAGCAGAACAGAAACCACTGGAGAAAAGGGAAAGATCAATGTCTCTGAATATACTTACAGGTGAGTGATGTATTATTTTTATTGGTATTGACATCTTAAAGTAATTCACTTAGTCAGCATACCATAAAAGGTTTTTTGGAGTTGAAAGCGACAGTCCTCCTGCAACCATTATTTAAGTATGTGAGTTCTCATGAAACCGTATGGCAAGCTGCATTATGATATATAGTTATTGGCATGCAGATATAATGATGATGTAGAGATAGATTTGAATCTTTTGATAGTTTGCTCACATACCTGTAGCAAGTTTAATATTTTACATAGTGTATGGTGTGCATGCAAAGTGCATTCATTTACATGTTTTCTCTTTCAATTTTAGGTGTCTCATGACACCAGAAAATTCAGATCCTCAGTTCCACCTGGAGTACAGGGGTCCAGTTTCTATGAAGGGCAAAAAAGAGCCAATGCAGGTTTGGTTTTTGTCCAGAAAGAGTACAGAGACAGAGGTATGAGTAACTAGAGTGTAATTTTGGTTTTTTAAAACAAGGCGTAAACATTAAAAATTTAATCTAAACCACTGACATCCATTTACATTTGCAAAACTAAATGTTCCGTGAAAAAAAAAAGGAAGAGTTTTGTGTAACACTCTTTCATTAACACATTTACTATCTTGACAGTACTTGAAAGTCCTTGATTATTTGTCTTTGCAGTTTGTGCAGTTTCTGAAAGAATACTTTTGATTTCAGAAAGTCCTTGAGGGAATGCCAAGTGTTTAAATATTTATATCTCCCTCTTACAGCTTTCTGCACTGTACTAGATTTTGCAGTATAACGTCAGTTTCTGTTTAGCTGACATGTCTGGTTATCAGCACTTCAAAATTTGCCGTTTGCTTTCTTGCAGTGAGTGAAAAAATGTGCCTTCAAATATTTAGGCAACAGTCAAGCAACTGCTTGCAAGCAGGTTCACACCTAATGTGTATTGTGGTCTCTTAGCCCCAGATGGCATCTGCTTGTTCAGAGACTGTTGCATGGCAGAGGTCCCACTGTAGAAATATACAGGGTGAAAACTACTTGTAAATGACGTATGAGCCTAAGTCCTCAAACTGAGGTAGGGTAAAGCTCTTCAAGCACTGAAGGGCCTTTAAGCTTATGCCTCAGTTTCACAATTCTGGGCATGTATTATCCAAATTTCAGTAAAAGCCAATGAGATCTAGACTCAAAAGTGTGCTACAAACTTAAACGATGAGATTACAGGATGCCAGCTGCTTTGCCATAGCTGAGCAGGTGCATACATTCCATCCATTGTCAACAGGAAGAAAAAAAGATAAAAGTAATTTACGTAGCTTGAATTTTCCGCTGGAGCAATACAAAAAGAATGAGTTTTCAGCTAACGTATTTAATCTTAAAAACACATTTGACTAAAATAATGAAAGTCATCAGTTACCTTGGCTGAAATAATTCTTGTAAGTCAGAGGAAATTAATTATGTGTCTGAATGCTCATGTACTATTGAAAATGTAATTTAGGCTGTTAAACTGTTTTGGGTTTTTAGGAGAGCTAATCCAGATTTATTACCACTGGTACCCAAGTATATGAATACTGACTTTTTAATGGCAACTCCCAGTATTAACCCCCTGTACTTTAACTCTGCATTTTAGTTCTGTATTTTAATATATATTACTTACAATTATATTCTGGGTGCCACTTTTGAGAATACTTTCCTATTCTTATTCTGCAGTAAGATAACTATAATTTCACATGGTTACCATTATTTCAAATTTCTTGTTGTATCTAAAATATATTTTCATTAAACACCTTTCACCTTTTTTTCTGAGTTATAAATGTCCTATCATTTGTAGCAAGGCACGTTATAATTTTAAATGTAAATTTCAGAGAGGTACTGAGTCAGGTGGGTATTTTCCTTGTTTTAGCCTAACACATGTTTAATAGGAATATAAGGTTCAGGTAGTTTAAGACTTTAAATATTGCAATTGCCTTTCAGAAATCTTGTACAACAGTTGGTTTTGTTAATTCTCACAGCAGTCCTGGGAGACACTTGCTAATAATGTTATCCAGTAATTGAGCTTTGTAGAGGAAGACATGGGGGCAGGAGTAAACCTGACCGAGAAATACTGTGAGCCTGATTTTCAGGAGCACTTAAGACTCACAGTTTAAGCACACTCAAAAAGTCTTTCTAATTTTGTTACTTTTTGTTAATTCTGAAATGCAGATATAGATGTAATTCTTAGAGACAGAAGGACTTCTCCCATGACAGGTATCTCTTCTAAATTGTACTAAGTTTTGGGGCGTAGGAGATTAGAAAAATACGTTGATGTGATGATGTGAACTTATAATCATTTTGTCAGAGGTGATTTTGAAAAGTGAAAGAATATAGTCCTCTAATCTTTCAATTCTTTTTCACTCCCTGCACAATTTCATCTGTTCATACACAAAAAGTGCACAAATTTTTATTCCTTTTAAGATTTTCTGAACTGTGTGCAGTTTCTCCTGTGAAGGTACTCTTCATGTTTTTTTCTGCCACTTTATAGGCTGTGCATAATAGTTTTAATCCAAAAGCAGAAGTCAGATAACCAACTTTTTATGTTTGATCACTTTATAGTAATCACTTTGCTTTATGCACAGGTGTAGTCTTGGTTTTCTTTCCAGAAGTTTTTCAGAATGCTAATGTATTACTGTGTGCAGTGCCATTTATTTCAGGGGGACTGTACATAACAATAAATATGGCATGTTACCATATATTCGGAAACTAAATGGTAAACTTCCTGAAAGGTCACTCCAGAATATTGCAAGAAGTGGCATATAGAAGTAAACATGAAAATATTTCATAAATCATCCTGAAGATACTTCTGCTAATTATGCTTTTACTGTGAAGTTTTCTACCTCCATTATCTTTAATCTAGGATGGATGCACATTAGTGATGTATTTTTCTTTTCATTATATCCATTAGAGAGTTATTAGCTCAGCATTTGCAAATCTATCAGTGTAATATTTTACTCTGAAGACCAGTAATAAATACATGGTGCAGAAAAAGGACAAAATGTGCGAAATACAGATGCCATAAGACATGTGAAACCAAGGCTTAAAATGTGCTTTTGCTCTACTAGGCCTGTAGAAAATAATAGGGCTGAGGCAGCTCAGCATGCCTCAAACTTGGTTCCTGGGTTGACATCTCTAATATCACTCCCCATGAGCAGCAATTACTTCTGAGAAAAACCTAATTCACAAGAATAAGTGTTGGTTTGGAGTGCTGCTCCTTCACTTCTTTTCCACTTACGATATCTCTTCCATGATACCAGAACCGCAAAAAGTAGAATTGCATCAGAAATACACATAGAACAAAGCAACTGTGACCAACTACTCATTTTGCTTCCACTTGTTTGCATGTTATAATATTAATAATTACCGTCTTTATTATTTTAAGAGAGGTTCAGCTGAAGTTTCTCTCTCGAGAAACAGATTTGTTGTAAAAAATAAATATTGCCGAGAGCCTCAGATGTCTGACTGCCGTTTTCATCCCTCTCCACTTTCTAATATCTTTCTCTTCTGCCCTGTTCCCACATTGCTGGTGGGAACAAGTTGAAGTATCTCTGTCAGAGCTGGTAGTTCACCAGGGCATGTAGGAATTGTTTCATTCCTACATACAATACATACGAAAGAAATACATGCACTACCTATGCTTTATTTTTTTTTTATTATTTACTGATACTGGTTGCAAGTTGTAAAATGTATTTTGTCACTGCATTAACCCACCATGTTGTTGCTTCAAAAAAAGTTCCTTACTTCTCAAATTCTGCTTGCATGCTCTCAAGGAAACAAAGCAAGATGCTTCCTGAACTGAGGGAAGAGGAAGAGGACGCTGGATAGGGTGCAATACTGTCTCCAAATAGGGTGCCAGGCAGTAAGGTTGTGTTATGGATGTTATTTCACATTATATCTCCCACTGCCATGTGCAATACCATTGTCTTTTGCCCTGCTCCTGACTCCTGAAGTCATACTTACCGTTTTTCTCCAGGCTTGCTTGCTAATTTTTTGTCCTTATTGTTTGGTACTGTTATATCTCTGCTATGGGCATGTACTTCAAGCTTTCCTTTTTTGATATGCATTTTGGCATGTCAGTCATGTGACCATTCCTACCACCAGATAATACTGAATGAAACCATGCAGTATGCACGCTACAACTAACCACTTCAATCTGATGCCTCACATCTTCATCTTCATCTCTGAAGTACTGTGGTTATGTGAATTGATGACATTTCTGGAAAGATAGGTATTTCAGTTGATAGGCAGGACAATGAACCTAACGACCTATATTTAAAAAATAATACCTAAAGCAGCATTATGAAAATTATTGTATAAATGTTATCAGATTTAGTTCTGCTATTACCATGCTTCCCATTCATTTTTGAATAACACTTGATGCTCTGTAAATTCCTGGTTAGAAAAAGGTTTCTCATTTGATATCATACTGCATTTTCCCTTTGTGGACACTCTGTAAACATCTTCTGTATTGAAAGGGGGCAGCTGTTTTTCTGATACTGCCATTTGAAGCATGTGCCAGTGTACTTCTGCTGAAATGCTGTTCACTTGCAATGTATTTCTCATTGATTTATATAAAGTAAATTAAATTGTCATATTAATAATAGATTGCTGGACAATTTTAGACCACTTGTAGTGAATTGATTCTTGTCTGATGTAGCCCCTGGAGTTGAAAGGCTGCTGGGACATGGTTGACATGGTTGCCTTTTGGTTTGGTCTCTCTAATTTCAGAAATATCTTATTTTATTCCTTGAGAGGACCTGGTAATGTTCTAGGCATCATGACATAATTAAAGGATGTAAAGCTTGGAAAGGGACATAGTGTGTTTCATCAGCTGATACAGTTAGTAAAAGTGGATAAGGTTTCAGATGCATAGACCTTCCATAACTTTTAATATATAGTGCATTTTTATGTGAATAGTATCTGTTCTTATCTGACTGATCATTTCTGAATATTTGCATTATAAAATAGGATAGTGCAATTACTTTGTGTATAAAAATTGTCTATATCTAGTATATCTTATTAGCACAGAATATATATGTATAAATGTTTCATGTTAATGTGCAAAAGAAATTGCAATAAATTATTTTTTCCACTGACTTCTAGAAATATTGTGATTTTCTTTTGGTAAAAAACTTTATTTCATTGTTTGATACAAAACAAGTATTTTCTCCATTAAATAACTTGCAGTTAAAATTTAAATAAACTGTTGAGTCGTTGTTCCAATGATTGCAAATGACCAAGTGTCTCACACATTCGGGTTGGTGGATCACATCCTCAAATTAAAGTAGTATTCAAAATGTTTAGGTTAATGCTTCAGAAATAGTAGATGAGGTGACAAAAATGCATACACCTTCCTTTGAAATTCTTGGACAATATTTAACAATCAAAAATTATTAGCCATACACTTGGAGCAGGATGTACCTTAGCAACCAAAGCTTTAGGACTAGGAAATGAAGAGAGGAAACCACATACTTTCTTTCCCATCATCTCACTGTCGGACAGCAGCACATCCCAGCACACCATCAGAGGTTGCCCTCACTCAGATTGATACGCAACAGCAATTTAGATGTTGTTCAAGCTTACGAAAACACCCAAACACATGGGATTTGTGAGAGCTGTGGTTGTGTATTGATATAATTCATGCAAATGCCTCTGAAGAAACTGAAGTTCTGTATTGCACTTGAAGCTAATTGAAGATGGCGTGCCAGAAAACTTAAATAATGCTCTGGGTTTATATTGTACCTTCTTAATAATTTCATAATATTAAAGTTCCTATTAAGCTACTTTGTAACATAACCAGTTTCTTAAAGCATAGAATAGCTCATATTGTGTTCATGTAAGAGGTTTTTATCTCAGCACAATTTAGGCACTTAACCACTTCTTTTACTAAAACTGGTCTTCACTTAAATGGTGCATTCAACCACTAAATTTATAGTTTGGTTAAATATTACTCTCAACTAACAGTTAAACACTTCTGCAGGTATTTAGTTCTTTTATGTATGTTCTACTGCCTCTTTTATTTAGCTGTAGAGATTTGCTTTTTCAATAGAAGCTCTCTGGCTGAAACATGAGGCAGAGCAATTACCAAAGTCTGTTTCAAAGGTCTTTATAAATGGATGTATTTTATTCTGGTATTTTTTGTAAAAAAAATTGAAACAAGGAGAAGAAAGGGGAGATCAGCCATGAAACTGCAAATTACAGAATGCATAGTTACTTTCAGTCTCCTGGATCTTATGCATTCCTTTGAATTCAGACATCCCAGGCAAATTGATTTCCAGTGGTGTTTGTGCTTTGGCTTTGCAGGGGACTCTGTGACTCTACTGCTGTCTTAAAGTGGGCACTGCAGTTGGCTTCCAAACTGCTGATTCAGTCCTTGGTGGGAACAACCTCTGGAAACATAACTTCATGCTTGATTTTTTTTTTTTAAACAGAATGATAAACAATGGATGAGATGCTGCTTACAGGATTTTCACAAAAATGTCTTCACTGAAAGGGTGGTCAGGCACTGGAACAGGCTGCCCAGGGACGTGGTGGAATCCCCATCCCTGGAAGTGTTCAAAGGGCACACAGATGCAGCACTCAGGAATGTGGTTTAGCATTGAGCACAGCAGTGCTAAGTTAACAGCTGGACTTGATGGTCTTAGAGTTGTTTTCCAAACTGTGATTCACTTTACAGGACATCCTCCAGGAGGGACACGTGAAGACAAAACCAATAAGGTTATGTGAGATTTTTTTATTACTTGGTCCCAGTGTTTAAGGTGGTAGTGCATATCATATCTGACCAGTTCCAAGCTCACTTTTGAAAGAAAATCATATGCTCAAGAAGGAAATAGGAAGGGATGTGCTAGCATCTGATATGAATAAAAACTGGGTGATGCTGTAGGCTCTAGAACCTTTGCTTTGAACAAACCTCTAGTAAAATCTGAAGCTAATAAATGAGTGTGCTGCAGGCAGTTGTGCACTACAATATACACTCTTGTACTCTGAAATGTCGATGGTCTTGTCAGTAACACCTGTCTCCATGGAGCCAGGGCAAGGTCTGAGGCATTTGGCATTTGTATCCTAAAATGTGTTTTTAAACCACCATGTAGACAGGCCAACACTTTACTGTATTGTCACAAACTGTAAAATGGTTATTCTAGGCATTTCTGGAGCCATCATATATATTAAAAAAAAAAAAAAAAGGGTCATGGTGTTCTAGCACGGAGAGAACTTGAAGAGAATTTAGTACTCATGTTCTCCAGTCAGCATACTGGTACAAATGGGAGCTTATAGCAATTGTAAATTAATTCTGCCAGTTGCTGTGTTGGCTTATCATCTCCAAGTTAAGGGAGGTTACTGGACTTATAGTCCTGTTTTATTTTAACAAGACTTTATTTTTTATTATAAGAAGATCCTTTCTTTCCTGGGGGAGAGAGTCTGAAACTGTTGTCATTTCATGCACCTGCCTGACCATGAGGGGGGAGCAAGTAATAAGCCAGTAAACAGAGCAGTGGTAGTGTAACTGTAAAAAAAAAAAAAAAAAAAACAACAAAAGAAGAGGTTCCATTCCCCAAACTGTTGCTGCACATACAAGGCACTGGGGTTTTTTCTACTGTTCTTTAGATTTCCGTCTGACTTTGGGTGACAGTTCGGAAAAACTGCAACAATACATGCTGTCTCCAGCAATTCATTCTTTGTTATCAACAGGAAAAGGGTAATAATGTTCACTTTCATCATCATCAACAGGTCTTTTTGCCAATATAACTGTTTTGGAGATAATGACAACAGTGGAATGTGAAAACAATATCGTGATTATTGTTCTGGGATGAAGATGTGATCTCTGTTATAAAGGTTTCGTTCCAGACTATTTCTCATATCCAGTGTTCAGATTGGCATTGTTACTGGTTTTTTCCAGGGGTGATTATGCTCCTAGAACAGATTCAACACCACAGAACAACTGTGCTTTTCCAGGGCAGTGATTTTGTGTGCTGAGAATCTATCTGTTCGTATGTATGCTAAACACCTCTGGCACAAAACCTGTGTGCCTTTTTATATTGCAGGTTCTCAGGGTCATTCTAGCCTTTCAAAACTGATTTTACCCTTCAATAGATGTGCTGTCCTGTCTAGTCCTCAAACAACTGACTTGTGATTAAAATGACAGAACTTAGCTGAGTCCCGACAAAAGGCTGAAAATGTTCGCAGTTCCTAGCTGGTGTTAATCATAATCCTGAACTAGAGACCAAGTAAGCCAATAGTCCTCGAGCCTTTGTTTAAAAATAAAAAACAAACAACACCCCCCCAGATACTACATGGCCATACTTTTCAGATGAGGAATAAAACTGAGTTCAGTATTGCTACCTTCAGACCCTATGTCAGTATGACCGTAGTGCTCTAAGGAAATGTGTGAAAAATAAACCACCTTCATGAATCACACTGAAATATGCAGTGTATTACGTGTGAAGAAATGCACATCTATTTCTTGCAAGTCCTAAACACTGTGTGTAGGGTTCCTGGAAAGAAAAGGCAGCCTGTTGTACCTTGTTATTTTCAGATATTTTATGCAAGTCAACTTAAGAAATGTAAGCTTTCCTACATGGAGTGTTCAGAAACAACCTAATATCCAAAAAAACTTGTATAAAGAGGTTGAAGAGTAAGTATCCTTTTTCCACAGAGGGCATAGTGAAGCATTCAGAGCTTCAACTCTGTACAAGAAATCAAAGCTTTGCTTTCTGTCACATTATAGATGTGTTTGTGGGCAATTTTGGAATGATCTAGAGGGTAAGAAACTTGCCCACAAAATAAGGATACATGCCTTTTCACACAGCCTTTCCCATATCATCCTACCCTTCAGTCTTTATAAATGCATGTGCATGTATGTGTATATACACACACACACACGCATCTGAGTGCTGCATGCTCTTGCATAGAGTACCATGAGTGGCGTACAGACTGCAAAATCTGAAGTCGGCAGCTGTGGGAAGAACTTGCTTTCCTGAGATACTCAATTCTCCTCTGAAGGAAGACTGTGAAAACTACTCCTTTGCTTTGGTCACTGGAAGAAGAGAAAGATTGATTTTGTTTATACAGATAAATACTTAGTTTTGAAAGCCATTGCTTCGTTCCATTGCTCATTTTGTAAGTCTGAAAGAAGAGGCTATCTGGGCGAAAGTGCTGGGTTACTGATAACATTTCTATCTCTATAAGAGACTCAACCTCGATTTTCACTTGAACATTATTTTCCAGACCATGCTGCATACCTGCTGAGGAACACTGTCCATCCTTTTGGTTCACTGGTTTTGTTTTTACTAAGTGCTAAATTCTCACCTTGCTGTTTACTGCCTCTGGCACCCTGAAGAAAATCAAAAGCCTTTCCCTTCTTGACTCCTGACTCTGCTTTGGACTTCAGATGTCAGTGCAGTATTTATGATTGTTTCATCTAATACTGTTGCTATTGATGCTGTCCAAAAACCATACCTCATGTAGTTCATTACATTTTAGTTCAGGAATACACGAATCAGGTGTTTTGTCTCTGACAGATGTGTCAGTACTTTGTATTCTCATGTAAAAGTATGAAACATAAACTACCATTTTAAATGAAGATAAAATACTCCAACATCTGCATAAGGCATGGTTACAATGGCATGGATCTTTGGTAACATTTTGGTAAGGATTGTGTAACAACAGTGTTTTTACTTCAGTTCAAGAAAATGAGTTCAACTTTTCCCAAGCTGCACTCAGCATTCCTATAGCCACATTTACAGGAGGCTCTTAGGAGGAATGCATCCTAGAAGTAACCAAGATTTGTTCCAATGTAGATGATATTTTAAGAGATAGTTTGTTTTAACCATTTAAGAATTACAAGCCAAAGATGCTACACTGTCAGATCTGTCTAAACATTCAAATTCATCATTCATATGTAGTTTCTCATACAAGGATTTTTGGGTCATTTCCGCTTACATAGCGACTGATTTTGTTGCCCCCATGAATGTGGAGGCCTGTGGCAAGTGTAACACTGCTGGAAGAAAATTTATCTGGTCTGTTAATGGAATTAATTGTTTGAAAGGGCTCGTCAGCACTTCAGGAGTAGAGTGTTGTAGAGTGCTCATTTTTCTGCTAGGAGTTTCTGCTGACCAGCAGTATCACTCCTGATGCTGAGTAGTCCATTTTGCACATATCTTCCTGTACCTTATGTTCATTTCCTCTATAGCTCTCTGGTAAATATATGGAAAAGTTCTATTAAGGCAAGTGTTACTGAAAGTGTCTCTAAATTGAAGACATGAATTAAAAATACTTACAAAAAGGAAAAACTAATACATTCTTTCCAGGCTGTTGCTCATACCTGGAGTATGCCAAAATTCCCTGCATCTGCTTTTGTTCTGTTCTGCAGTTCTGCAGACTTCAAGCTACTTCCATCATTAATTGTGAGGATGTGGATGAACTGGAGGGACTGGTGTTAAAAGAGTTTTTGTGTCTTTCCCTCATCTGTTTCTGTAACAATTCTCTTTCCCTTCTATGCATCTCAATAATGCAGGTTTGAACTTTGGGTTGCATTTATCAGAACTTTTTTGCTTGCTCAGTCTACTTGAAAACATCCATAGGTCATTAGAGCTACTAACTGCAGTCACTAGGTCGGGTTGGAACATCTCCTGCTCCTAAACAAAAAACATATGCTGGAAAGCTCCCTGCTCATGGAAACACCAAAAAGCGGCTTTATTCTGGCTGATATGCAAGTGAGTGAATTCTATCAGTGCGCAAATTTAGTAGCAATCAGTGGAACAGGATTCTGAATGGTAAGTTAGGCTATGAAAGGAATAGTCCCCAACCACCAGCACACAGCTAAGTCGGGCAATAGCTTTAAGCACTGCTGTGGCTTTTTCAACCATCCCTGTTTCCTCCCTGCAGGGGCAGGTGGAACAGATAATCAGGAGGGTGAAGAAAAAAAGACTTGTTGCTTCCTGAGCACCAGGCCTCATTTGAGCTCCTCTCATTGTCTGGACACTTGCCTAAGCAGTAGCATTTGGAATGCACCTGCCTTGCCCTGTAGCAGAGGCAGTGTGGCTCTGTGGATGCAGGGGACCTGGGCAAGGTGCTGGAGGCTCAGGTCCCTGATGAGGGTTTTCTTTCATCAGCACCCAAAGAAACAGTGCCAAGCAATGTTGCTGCTTTTTCACTTTTAACAAGAAAAAGAGGGACAGAAATTGGGCACTAACAGATTCTGTAAGCATGGCCGAAATAATTGTTTTGGTTGTGGATCTGAGAGCTGCCTGCCATCTGTTTTCTGTTCTGCTGTCCTTCACCTCCTTAGGGCAAATACTCATCTATTGATGCATGTGAACAATGCATACATTTTAATTATCAAGTCCTGTATATGCTTTATTTAATTAATCTGCTCTTAGAAATACAAAGCCAAATGCACACATCCAGAATACGTGATAGAAATCCATTCCACTTGTAGCTTTTTCAACAGGAGAGTCATTCTGTTCAGCTGATTGCTGAACAATCTCAAAAATTAACCCTCTGCCTCTTTCTGCTGATTATTTCAAAGTGGAAAGCTTTTGAGTAACATAGTATTTATAAATCAAGACAGGCAGACTGAAAAAAAGTAGTCAAACTTTGTCCTTGATGTAACCCTCCAGAAGTTTGCTAACTTTAACCGCTATTGCATAGAGGTTGTTGTTAATGACATTCATATTGATAAGTAGCTGTTGCATATTTTCCTTATAGGGCATCCTAGGTCTGGTCTTGGTATCATGTAAATTACTGCTCAGTTTGTGGACTTGTTTATATTCTTGTTATGAATGGATGATGGGGGTTTAAATAAGTCTCTGCCTTTTGCCCAGGCCTCTGGCAGCAGGCAGTAGCTGTACAGGGATGGCCAGCACCCTAAAACTTACTCTCATCTGCAAGTTCTTTAATAATGGCTGATTTGGNTTACTCTCATCCGCAAGTTCTTTAGTAATGGCTGATTTGGTCTATTATAGAATGAATTACTTATTTAATAGACACAAAACTAACAGACATAAGACTTAAAACAGACTATTACTACACAGGAATAAGACAAAAAGAGGACAACTAGTATTATACACACAGAGTTAAAGATACCATCAATTTTATGACTAGCGAAGAAATAATATAACTTAGGATCCAGTGTTTCTTACCATCCAGTTCCAGATGGAGCACACATCAAAATCCTTTCCCTCAATTCCCAGGAAAGTAACCATGGAATCTGCGTCCAGGATGTGGGAAGAAGTCCCACTTTTAGGGCATGAAGTAGAAGTACACGCTTTTATGGCGTGTGTGTAGAAGGCTTCTACCTCTGTGATAATCTGTAGTACTTACATAGTGTAAAACAGACCTTTTGGTCACCTATGGTTTTTCTTTTATCTCTTCCCACATCTGTTCTCCATACCAAGGTTTTGATTCTTGGTTAGGCTTGCAGACCTTTTGGCGCCAGGAGATGATACCCACTGGCCTTGCCCACCTCAGTTATCTCTCCTATCTGCGCTGGCCACCTGTGGTGGGGAGAGGGGTGATATGCCCTGCCACAATTCTTACTCTATTAAGGCAAAAATGACAGTTGAGTTCAGAACTATATTTGTTGACTTTACACTGTGAGAATGTGATGAGTGTTTTATGTAAGGGTTAATTAATAGAGCTGAAGAGCTGAATTCCATTGTGGGGTGCAAACTCAGTAGAAGATTATACCTTTAGAAGGTTTATTTCCTGTTTGGCATTATGAAAGACACAGATTAAGAAAGAAGGCAAAAGCCTGGTGTTTCCTTTAGCATAGGAACTGTTTGAATCCTCAGCTCTCCTGTTTTTCCTCAGAGATATAAACTGCACCATCGCGAGAAACACTCTCTTCTTCAGTTGGAAACTACCCCTTCCTCTTCCCCAAAGAGATGGTTTGCACCTTTGGATGTATCTTTGGAATTGAATACAGTTACTAATTTCCTATAATGTTCTTGATTTTCAGACAGAGTTTTCTCACAGAAGTTTCCTATTGGCTTATTGTACTGAAAACCTCCCATGGAGTCTGCAGAAATTGGCAGTGCCAACCAGTGAGAATTCAGTCGTGTGTCAGCAATAAAGAATAAATAGATTGTCTCAAAATTTAGATGTAAACCTCATAATGCAGTATTTGCTAGTGCCACCAGCAGAGCTTATGTGGGTGAGTATTTGCTGGAGCAAACCCAAAGATGCCATCAAAACAACTGGGTTTCAGGAAGCTAGGCTGTCCAAATAATTCAAAAGCATTGCTTCTCCACTCCATACACCAGGTGCAAACATATTTGCCTTCACAAGGGAGGCTCAGGAAGAGTCAACATCCAATGTTGTTGCTGTTCCCAGCCTACTAATAAGGCCATTTGTTTTGACACATCTAAACTTTCTGTGTGAGCAGTTAGAATGAGAGAGAAGGTACTTGCCATTACCTACCTTAGCATGGACTCTTATATTACCAGGTACAAGGGCACACGTGGTAAGGGTTAGGGTTAGGTTTAAGGTTAGGTTTAGGTTAGGGCTGGGGTTGGGGTTTGGAAAAGGCTTACAGTTAACATGAGTGCTAGGCTTAGATAAGGGTTTGGGTTTGCTTAGGGTTAGGGTTACGGAGGACTCATAAAATTACATCACCCCATTGTGAGATGCTCTGCCCAGGGGGAGGAACCAAGCATTCCTACCTGGATATAATGTGAGGTTTGGAACACCACAGCCAGCCCTTACCTACTGGGTTCCCAGATGACAAGAGCTACATAACCACCACTGGACCATCAGAGGAAGACCAGACCCTTCTACAGGATCACTGCTTCAACAGAACCACATCCATCACTTCAGAGAGGACTGCAGCCACCATTTAATCAGACTGCTATCACTACCCTGACCGACAGGGTGTCGGGTTGTATCCTGACTCTGTCAGGTTAAACCAGTGTTTCTGTATTACTGCCTTATTATATACATTAGTAAAGAGCTGTTGTTTGTATTTCTCATATCTTTCCCTGAAAGCCCCTTAATTTCAAAATTATAATAATTAGGAGGGAAGGGGGTTACATTTTCCATTCCAAGGGAGGCTCCTGCCTTCCTTAGCAGATACCTGTCTTTCAAACCAAGACAGTAACTGTTCCTATTTCTTATCTTCAGCTGATTGACCTTATGGGAGGGATACATCAGGAATGGTCAAGTGTGGAATCATCAATCCTGCCTTGCACACCTATTTGCCAAGTCTTAAATAGGTAGAAGTAGATAAGAAAACCCAATGCTGTGCTCAGATTGAGACCCACAAGGGACACAACCTGTGATTATTCAGTGTTCATCTCTTTAACTCAAAATGACTGGCTAATTTGAGAGTGGCTTTGAAAGTGTCACAAGGTAGGCAGAAATACTAACAATTATAATGTGGACTATCAACCGTTTCATTAAGACCTTGAAGTGCACTGGAAGCATTACTAAATTTTCTAAGGCAGAGGCTTATTTCTTTGAAAGTAACCCCCAACAATTAGCAAGGCAAAATTAGATCTGCACTTCACCAGGCTTCCTGTTGCAAAATGGCATGCTTTTCTGGAGATAGAAGGGTCTTAGTATTTCACTCAGGAAAGAATAGCTACATGTATAAACCTCTCTCTCTTCCTAATTTTTTAAAAGCAGTCCTGATCCCAAAAGATGCTAAAAAATAACTAAACCAAACCAAAAACCACAACCCCCACTTCACCACCTTGAGTATCTCTGTCCTGAGACATGAGATAGGTGGGGGATTCCATGTCTGGACATCAGTTGTGTGTGTAGTGGAAAGAGCCATTTGGAAGTTTTTGTGTCCTAAAGAATCTTTCCTTCTTGTGGTGACTGCTTTTAGCGAGGAGTCAGCAGAGGTGAGCATCTCCTGGTGGATAAAGGGACTTAGAGTGCAAGAGGGTTAACACTGCAGGATGGCCATAAGTAACATGAATGAGATGTGATGCTAACCCTGGATCTGCAGCAGTGTCCTCTCCATACAGAATTTATCATTTATAACCCTGTCATGTTGCAACGTTGCACTAAGTAATTAATATGGTATGAACTTGTGGACATTTCCTGTATCCTGAATTTATTAAGCACACCAACTGCCAACACAGAAATGTGTTTAACGCCGGATGCAGTTAGTGTGACAAGATGTACTAATGTTTATAGCCTAATAAGGGATATTCACTTCTGTATACAGAAGTATGAAGTTCTGGAAACACTTTGTACCTTGAGAGACAGTATGAGTGAAGCACCATGGTTTATGTTGCTCTTCTGGGAGTTTTAGGAATTGCATGAGGATGCTTGGATTTCCAGAATACTGAGAAACTGCAAGGCAATATTTATCTGTAAAAAACTTGGCTGTCTCATGCTGCCATGGGGTACTACTCAGGAGAGGGAGAGCTCTTTTTTGAAGTTTTGCCAGCACCAGATTCACACACAGTGCAAACACTTGTATTTGGGCTAGGGTGTAGGCACAGCCAACTACCTTCAAACTTGAGTGATTATATAGGGAAATGCTTCCCACCCCCCTGCATTGTTTCAGCATAAAGAATTGGTGAGGGTAATTATTTTACCTTAAGCAACATTAGATCAGCTGGCTTGTATAAGCTCCCTAAGAAATGGTTTCATCAGCTTATTTTGATGCAGGATGGGAATGGCTGTATACTTGAGTTTGTTTTCCTCAGAAATCAATCTAAACTTTGTGCTGTGAAGGTGATGTCTCTTAGTTCAGTCTAAGTAATGGCAGGTTTGCCAGCAGCTCCTTTGAAATATTTCCCCAGCTGATACCTCATTAACCAGAGGGAAACAATCTGACTTCAGTTATACTGAGTAATTCTATAATAGGGGCTGAGAAATCATCTGTGCATGACGAGCCTTGGGAATAGCAGCCTAAGGTAAGTGGGGCATCTACTGGTGAAACGGTGTAGTGAATTTATCTACTCCGTGAAAGTCTGCTCCAAATCCTTCTCCTGTACAGGCTGCTCTGTCTACATTTTGCTTTGCCAAATAAGCAAGTGCCAGACCTGTTTCCTGAAGTCTTTGGAAAAAAGTTGCAATTTCTTCTTGAATAATTCCTTACTTTCTGGCACTCCTTTGGAGATGTCTGCCATGTACATTGCAATAGAACAACTCAGTAACTTGTGAGACAGTTAGAAGAAGAAGGGAAATGAGCTAAAGAAACTTGTCAAAAGGTGTGATTCATGTCTTTAGCCATCTCCAACCTTCCCCCACCCCAATCTCTTATGGCGGCAAGTTCTCTGATAGTTTTTTAAGTCTAGCTTCCTTGTACAGGAGTTCTGACACTCTGACCAGCTGCCCAAGGGTTTAAAATTAATACAATGCATACAATACTGTATGAAAAATACTTACAAAATTCATAAGGGATTGCAGCAATACTATATAAAATCCGGAGCTCCCAAACACAGGTCAATATCCACATAACTAAGCTGCCTCCCTCCGTTCTTCAGAAAATGTTGTATGCAACAGCATGAGTTTCTCTACAGCATTAAATAAAGTTTAATGATCTCTGCAGAATGCATTTAAAAACGTATTTAAATTTTTTTTGGTACAAAATTCTATGTTGCATCTCTTTTTGCACATTAGACAAGGACTTGGGAGGAGCCCAAGGGGGCTTTCCCAATCATGTCAACTAATTCCATTGTTAGGACTACCATTTTAGAATCAATTGCTATGGGAGAAGCTTTAAAATATGTTTACTTGGAGCATGGATGTGCACTTGGGAAAAGGAAAACTGAATAAATAAGCAGCAAAGGAATGCTAAACTAGGAGGTGATCTGTTCAAACTGTTAAAATACCTTGCTTCTGCTGTCCTTACAGATATGACATTGTCACCCATCCAGTAAAGCCAGACATTTCCTTAAGAACATTTTAAAATTCTATTGCCATAATAGAGGAGTAGTCATACATCAAAATATAAAAGCACCCTTACTTCTGCTCTGCTGCCCAGCACACTTGTTAAATTTAGCTGTGCTGGGGAATCAGTTGCTTTATATAATCTTATCACAAGCCATTGCTGGAAAAAAACCATCCAAGTCTGTCACTTGACCTTGGGCAATACAAGTCTTTGTGCTTTCTTCAGAGCTCCTTCTGCCATGTATGTTAAAAGAATCTGTAACCAAGCAGTGATTTCAGCTTCCCTTGTCCAAAGTCAGTGGAGTAAGCAAAAGTCATTTTAGTCTTGTTAAACAAAGCAAAGATTCCAGTACCTTCCCTTTCTGAGGATTGGTGATTTTTTAGCATGTTCTGTGCTTCATTTCACTTGAACCTTTGGACAGAAACAATACCAGTCTTGTTTTGTTTAGTCCTTACAATACTATTGTTCTTTTATTTAGCCCTTATGAGTAGAAGCAAACAAAACAAAACAAATCATTGTGATTGATAGCTACAAAACACTTTGATCTCTGAAATACAAGGTGTGCTAGATTACTATGTTTAAACTTTACCCTGCTTTTCTTTTTATCCAGAAGTCAGATAATACCTGATTCCTACTTCCAAACCTATAATTTCTTTTGGCTTAAGAATTCCACAATTACAAACTGTTTGAGGCTGGGAGAAGTCTTTAGAGAAATATTGCAGTATGTTTGCTCTGTTCTTTCTATTCTTCCTCTGTGTTGGCTAATACACACCTTGGACAGTGGGGTTAGAATGACCTTTTTGTAGGGCTGCTGAGCCAAATGTAGCCATGCTAGGTAATAGTGAGGGACAAAAGCCCCAGCAAAAGTGGTGTGACCAATAAAGAAGAATTGAGAAAGAAATCTTTAAGTTATGCTCAAGGTTAGAGGACAATAATCAAGGCATCTCTTTCTAGGAAGCAAAAACATTTCCTGTTTTTCCTGAACTGCGTATCCCAAGGCTTATGTTGAAGGGAAGCTGTTGCCAGTGATGGCCAAATAGTAGCATTTTCGTTATTTCATATCTGAACTTAAGGACTTGGCTCTTTAGTAAATACACTTATTACTTTATTTAATCACCAGAGTCTTCTTAAAAAAACATGAGACTAAACTGCTACTCCTCTATAGGCCCAAACAGATGCAGGAATTCACAGAAGCTTTTCTGAACTCTTTTAAAGAAATAAACATTCAGGAAGCCTGAATCAGCACCAAAGCCACAAAATTCTTACACTGACTCATATTTAGTAAGACTTAGATGAAGCCTTTAGCTTTTATTGTTGTCTTTCATGGCATTAAACACTGAGCTTGACTCATGTTTGCCCACTTGCCATCCACTCAGATGCCCTATGGTTCTCTATAGCAGCTGGCAGACTGATGAGATTTTTTTTTTATGTGTTTCAGACAGATAGTACTGTAAATTTTATTGCTATTAGGCATATTCCTAATTGTTCTAGGTGAAGCTACCATATTCTTCACTGGAATATGTTACAGCGGTAACCTACCAGAAGAGTTGTTAATAAGCAGCCTGCTTTTTAAGAATAGCAATGCTCCATATTTATGGTGGTCAAGAAACTTCTGTGAGATAATTTGGCATGTGTATTATTTCTCATCACTCAAAATACTGAAGATAAAAACTGGGTCATGAATGCTAAATTGTATTGTATGTCAGCATTGCTTGTTATGCTATTTAAAAGAATTAATTTATTAAAATAAAATTTTAGTTAAAGATTACATTTTTTCTTTATGTGAGAAGAAAAGTGAGACTTTGTGAAATGCACTCTTTAAAGTTATTTAGTACAGCTAATAGTTTTAGGGAATAAAAGGGAGAATAAGAAGTGCAGACAAGGGAGCAATGTAAAATATTACTGTCTCCTTTGTATCTTAAAAAGAAAGGGAATTTGCAAAACCAATTAGTTCTGGACTTCTACAATCTACTAACATTCTTGTATTCCCCTCTTTTTTTCCTTATATGTTGGTTGGTTCTGCGATGGATTGTTCCATTGAGGCATTTCAGGAGCTTTCAAAAGAAGAAAGATGCACATCCAACAAAAGTTAGTAAAAATATACTCTAGCAGTTCTATGATTGTAATCATACTGGCACCACAAAACAATCCAAGCTGGCCACCTACTTCAGCTGTAATAGAAGAAAATAAACATGTCATCTGAAGCATCTGGTTTAGTCTAGCAAGCAAACAAAACCGTGCCAAGCTCAAGTGTTAAATAAATTCAACATACATAATCCATCACCTTAAGAAAACAGAATTAATATTCTTAAGAATGTTTACTGAAGAAGAGTGACGTGTTTTTGAAAATTCTAAATAAAGCAAGTACAACACAAGACATCCTGCTGTGAAGCAGATACTTAAAACATTTACTACGTCTATGCCTTTTTAACTGTTCCATTGCTTCTCACCCCCATGTTCTCCCTCTCCTCTCCAAATCCCCAAAACGTCACTATTCTTACAGTCCTGCCTGTGATATAGCCATAAACTGGTGCCAAACTTAATTCTTACTCTCAGCTGATGTCCATACCACAGGTTCTCTAATGGAATGACAGGAGACAGGATAAAAAATGACCATGACACAGACATGATTATTATTATTATTATATAAAAATTATGGCTTCTTGTTCAGAAGCCCACATAATTTTTGGTTTAGGAGAGACAATTAAAAAAACAGGGTGATTTTCTAAATTATTATTTTTAGATTAATTATTAATCAATAATAAATAAATATTAAACATTCACTTACAAAGCAACTCAGGGATAGTCAAGGCCTTCTGCTGCTGTGTTATTTTGTAGCTCAGATCATTATATTTAATCTCAATACGCACAAGATTTTGCCTAATGACAAATACATAGAGTTTACTTGAGACATTCAGGAGTGCAGTTCACTTTCACCAACATCTATCAGCACGGTCTGAGTTCAGGGAGAGTGATGGTGTCTTTTAATGAAAAATTAGATGAGTGTTATCAAAATTGGTTACATGAGAGAAGGAAAAACCAAAGTCCTAATAACAACAGCAGTTTATCAGGAGTAGATCTTCATGCTGTGTTGAAAAAGTAGCTCTGGATCTGTACTGTGGGATAGACTTATAATTTTTAAGGATCACTGAGAGAAACTTGAGTTGAAATGTTAAGCAAAGTGCAGTCTACCATTCTGGATTACATGCTATTTAATGGTGCCTATTTCAATGGGCAAGTTTGTGTAGAGCAGTGCTTGTCTTAAACTTGGATATTCAGTTCTACCCTCTGCTAGCAGCCTCACTTTCCTAATTATATTTTTGCCTGCTGCAAAAGTGGAAAAGTAGGTAAATCTCAGTTGGAGCAAGACCTGTGTAATGATTGAGTAAAGAGCTCCTCTTTGTTATACCTATTCTACAGAAAGACTCTGCCTAAGTCTTAAACTGAATATAAAAATACTGGTTTTGGAAGAAAACAGACACAAAACCTGATTGCACAGCTAACGTCAATGGCTCGATTTCCAAGCAGAGTATTCGGACCAGTGCTGTTTAACACCTTTTTTAGTGACATGGACTCTGACACTGAGTGCACCTTCAGCAAGTATGTCAGTGACACTAAGCTGTGTGGTGTGACTGATATGCTGGAGGGAAGGGATGCCATTCAGAAGACAGGCTTGAGAGGTGAGCCTGTACAAACTTTGTGTAGTTCAACGAGGCCAGGTGCAAAGTACTGAACCTAGGTCAGGGCAAGCACAAGTAAAAGAACAAGTGCAGGATGAACGGAGATTAGAATGAGAGCAGTCCTAAGTGGAGGGACTTGGGGTGTTCATTGACGAGAAGCTCAACACGAACCAGCAATGTGCACCTGCAGCCCTCAGAGTCAGCCTGGACTGCGTCGAAGGGAGAGTGACCTGAAGGTCGAGGGAGTTGATTCTGCCCCTCTACTCCACTCTTGTGAGACTCCACCTGAAGTATTTCATCCAGCTCTGGGGCCCCCATCATAAGGGTGTGGAGCAAGTCCAGAGGAGGACATGAACATGGTCAGAGGGCTGGAGAACCTCACCTATGAGGACAGGCTGAGAGACTTGTAGCTGTTCAACCTGGAGAAGAGAAGCCTCTGGAGAGAAATTACAACAGCTTTCCATTACCTAAAGGGGGCCTACAAAAAGATGGAGAGGGACTTTTTACAAGGATTTGTAGGGAGAGGACAAGGGGAAATGGCTTTAAACTGGAAGAGGGTAGGTTTAGATTAGATATTGGGAAGAAAGTCTTTACTGTGAGGGTGGTGAGGCACTGGAACAGGCTGTCCAGAAAAGCTGGGGATGCCCCATTCCTGGCAGTGTTAAAGGCCAGGCTGGATGGTGCTTTGAGCAACCTGATCTAGAGGGTGCTATCCCTGCCCATAAGAACTGGAACTAGATGATCTTTAAGGTCCCTTCCACCCAAACCATTCTATGATTCTTCAGAAGTCTTAACAGCTACAGGTTTTTGGTTTGACAGTGACAATGAGCTCATTTACAATTTTTATAAAAATAAACTACTTTCTATACAAAATCATCACTTCTGTCTCTTTGAGTGATAATTCTAAAACTCAGTTAGCAGTAATTTATAAAAATAATTTATTCTCCTGGCTTCTCTTAGTAAGGCTCCTGCCCTTGTCATGGACTTGCTAGCAGAACTATCCAATAAATATTTAACTTCTTCCTCCTTACGTCTTCAGAAATAAATACATGTCTATGTTTTATAGTTTGGAATATTTCCTCATTAATGTGTTGGTAGGATTCCTATTGGTTAAGAAGGCCCAGTAACAGGGGAATGTCTTGTATGTTCCCTTGCTTAATTGAATAATTACTGAGTTGTGCATGATGTTTATAGACAATAAAATAATCAACAAAGATAAAATGTCTTCAAGGGATTAATATAGTTTGCATATAATGACAGGTTTAATTTTCATAATGTTCATTGGGAGCAGACTTTTCAATAGGGCCTGTAGATATAGCACAAGAGGTAATGGTAGTAAACTAAGAGAGGGTAGATTCAGACTAGGTATAAGGAAGGCATTTTTTACAGCAAGAGTGGTGAAACACTGGAACAGGTTGCCCTGAGAGGTGGTGAATGACCCATGCCTGGAAACATTCAAGGTCATGTTGGACTGGGCCCTGAGCAACCTGATGTAGTTGAAGATATCCCTGCTCATTGCAGGGGAGTTGGACTAGCTGACCATTAAAGGTCCCATCTAACCCAACCATTCTGATTTGTATAGTTCCTGTTCACGCATAAATATATGCAAGCATTTGCTTCAAAATGAGAAATTTTGAAATATTTTGCTTCAAAAGTGAGAAAACTGAAGTAGCTGAGACAATGAAACTCATAGATACTTCAAGAACCAAATTTGCTACAGTTGTTTATAAACACACTTTGATGTTGTATATACTGTGAGTTCATGTAGCACCTGCCTTAATACTTGTGCGGCTGACATCTCTGGCTGTGAGAAAGAGGCAATTCAGTGCATGAAAATGTATTGGATTTTCTTTGACAGCTAGATCATTTCTTTCTAGCAAAACAAGTCTGGAAATACTTCAATTTTTTGATATATAATGCTTGTGTTTGCGAGGAAGTCTGGCATCAATTCATTATATCATAGCAGTAAGGCACGTATGGTCTAGTAAAGCATAAGGATACACGGCATCTCTGAATTTAAAAGTATGCAGATTAGGTCAGTGCAGTCTGCATGCTGAGCAACACAGCTCTATGCATAATGTAAATCCTGTCACCTTTTCCTGGATAGAAGATGTAGTCAGTACTGTTGAGATGTTTTCTCGCTAGAAGGCATCTTCTATTGGTTGGAGAGCTACCTTCTTTTGCTGTATAGTGCTTTCAATCACACACAACCATCCCCTTTCACTCTTCTGCTACCTCATGAGAATTAATATTGTACCAAAGATTTTCTAAATACCTTTTATAATATAAATGGTGTTAGGGAATTCTACTAACAGTAGAAAATATTATTAAATTTGTGGCATTGCCAATATAATGAAACCTAGGTCTTCAGTGCTTAGGAAGCTTCCTTTGGGAATAGGCTGAAAGGAAAAAGTCTTTATATAGCATCTATTTGTGTTATTCATAGCCCTTATTTGTGAAAGTGTGAAGATTTCTTCTCTATTGAACGGATGGCTCACATGGATTGGGAATAGATTTGATAACCCTGCTTTTTCTTTATTCTTAATTGAAACAGTGATCAAAAACCTTTGTTATAAGAGATCACTGACAGAGAAAGTAATTGAGAATATTACTTTTTAATTGCATTATCTAATATTTGTTATCCACAGTCTTAGATGTATCTAAGTGTATTATATACATATATGTATCTATATGTCTAATACATACATACATCTATATATACATGAATTCATATAAATCTTAACCAATTTTGTCCAAGAGATTATGTTATCTCACAGACAGTGTTATTAATAGCACACATAAGAATATCTTTTTAAGGTCATATTTTCATCATACGCTCTGCTAGCACTGTTAAAAGGAATTGATAATTTCTTTGTTAGACAAGATGTTAAGCAAGATTACCTGATGTATTCTGGGCTTTTCTTCAGTTTTGTAGAAAAATATTTTACGGCTTCTTCTCCTCCAAAGTTTGAATAGGTGACAGTGGTAGGATAATCTGTTTCCTCACATGGGGCAGGGCAAGTGGAATTGTGTGTTCCTACTGTACATAATCCTTTTATTTCTATATCATCTGAAATTTCAGAAGAAATAATTTATATATAGTTCTAGAAAAGCACACAGTTTAAAAACTTTTTAAAAAATACTTTCTAAATTACTTTAAACTGTCTTTGATAAATGTGTGGGTTAATTATCCCCAAAAAAGTGGATACTCATCAGTTTTGAAGGAGCAAAGAAGTATTTGCAACTGTCATTTGGGAAACTGGTTCACAGTAATAAGGGTTGAGATATTTTTCTCACTTTTTCCAAAGAAATCCATCACCTCTTAGTCTTTCTGCCTTCATCGGGGCTTTATGTGCTTATTTTTTCTCACCCACTGTTAAACAAAAGGATAACAGAAGAACATGTTCTGTGCTAGCTTTCTAATTAAATACTTAGGTATATATCCTTGGTCTTGATGCCTTGGTGCCTGTCCAGCTAATTTCAGTGCACAGAAACATCTTTCGGAGCAATTCCAATCGTAGTTTGCTATCATCTGATAACTGTATAAAAACCTTGATAAGTTAAGTTCACTCTACCTTAACCCCTGCCTGCCATTTGGTAATTGGGCTCAAGACAGCTAAGAAGGCTTAGGGAAAGCTTTGGCTCTTCGAATACTGAAGAGAAGTCATAAAATTCTTCAAGTCTGGCTGCTCATGAAAGTGGGGAGCCATTCCTCTAACAAGGCTCTAACAGAAAGCAATCATTACAGAAATCTGGGAAAGCTAGAGAAGAACAATGTGGATGAAAAATTATATGGCATAAATGTTTCCTAAATCATAAGCCATCACTCTGAGATGAGTACTATAATCTCCTCCTTGTGATGCTCTATTTGTCCTGTTCGTGCGGTGGCAGAGGTTGTGTCTTTTCACTCTGCTTGTGGGCTTCTCACTTTTGCAAAGCACAGAGGAGGAGATATCTCAGCCTGTTAGCTGATGATTTGAAGTATTTTCCAGGGATGCTGGGGTTGTGTATTTAATTCTGGATTGCCAGCCTTCAGAGCTCCTAGAATAAATGCTCTTAGTAGGTCCCGCAGATACTGGGTAAGTGTGCTGTTACTTGAGATTTTGTTATCAGATGTCTTACCTCTCCTACACTGTCAGAGGAGAGTCAGGCCCTAACATGGAATCCTGGGGACCATATACCTACAAACATTCTGGGTTCCAGCTCTGAATCCTATCCATCCTTCATAGGACTTTGGGGTCATTTTTGCTTATTGCTCTGTGGTTTCTTTGAAATTCAGTCTCTGAATATCTATTAAGTAAAATAATATACATCTTCCCTCATGACAGGCTTTCAAAGATCGTGGTTATATAAGAGTGTGAACTTAGTGGAATCCATTTCAAAATAGCCACAGGAAAAAAAAGTAACTGTTCACAGTGGTAGATCTGGCTTGAATGTTGCACACACCTAATCAAAACAGTCCCCCCCCACCAACTTCTGAGTCTATTTAATCACTCAGGGAGAGTCACATTACACAATAGAAACCAAGCAATTTAAAAAGAAAGCTTTCTGAAGTTAATGAAAAGTTACTTCTCAGATTACCATTTTAAGTATTTTTCAGGAGGTCTGTTGTAAGTGACTTGCAAATTCCATATCCACTGTGTGAAGATTATTTATTTACGGAAAAGAATTGCATTTGGATTGCTTTCAAAATTTATAATTAACTTTATTTTTAAAAAGATAAAACCTTAAAGTCCAGTGATTTATATTTTTACAGGTTAACAAACCTGTTATTAGTGTGCTGTTCACTCTTCTTTGCACAGAGAATACAATATTGGATCTAGAAGGATGATACCACGAAGATGTGAAAATGCTAGCCAGAGGCTTGGTAACTGAAAACAGATTAATTGACTGTTCTTCCACTTTAAACCATTTCTGATGGCTAAAATGAATTCTTCTGTTAGTTTTTTATATATATATACCTACATTCATATATATACATATACACACGCTTATTTTTTTGAGTATTTTTTTGTGTGGTTTGTTTCTTTGTTTTTTAATGGGCATATATTTCATGTTCTGTCTGGTCTCTGTTTTCAGAATATTAAATGAACTGGTATGTACTCCATTTCAGATTACTCTCCGTATTTTGGTTTAATTGATAGATATTGTCTACTATTTGGAACTGGCTTAGAAAACATGAATATGAAGTTATTACTTACAGACTGCTGGATAAACACATTTGTAAAACTTCAGCAAGTCACATTCTGTTCCATTTCCTAAAAATAAATAAAACGTTTTAGGAGCCTCAATTAACCATCTAACCCTTAGCTCTGTTTGTACTAAACTGAAATGTAATGTCATCAAAGCCTGCTCTCCACTTCGTGTTAATGATTACACAACTGAGAAATCAATTCAGTTGGGCACAGTGCAGTTGCCAACACCAGAAGGGGTACAGAGTGAAGAGACACAACAGACCAAGCCAGGAGGCTGCTGTTGGACCAAACATCTTCATTATGTGTACCAGCCAGAACTGCCTTTAAGCTTGTGGCCCACTCTTTGTATTAGCTTGCTAAAGACAGGAATTTCTGCTTTTCCTGGTGGAAATGAAAAGAAAAATCCAGTGTAAGGTAGATTTGATATATGATTACATCCCATGTGTTTCTGCAGATGTTTTGAACTTCATGCAAGAGTTGTTTGGAGACTTAAGGGGTAAGATAATATCCTAAGCTAGAGCAAAATTTTCGGATTTCAGATGGCCGCAGTTTCACCCTATTTTTTATTTTTTTTTCCCTCGCATGGAAATGTTATGTAGCAGTTTAGCACACAGTTCCAGAAGGCATTGCTCTCCTTCATCTAACTGTCCTTGTATAAAGCTGTCACCCCAGGCATGGGAGACCCAGACTTAATTGCCTTGGCAAACCCCTTTCCCTGACAGTTTGCAGAAGGCTGCCAACCTCCTTTCCCAGGGGTTCTCAAACAAACAGGCTAGAGATTACACATTAATGGGTCTGCTTTAGTAAGAGCATTCTACCTTGCTTGAACATATTTAAAAAATACAATTAGTCAGAAAGTGCAGGCTTTCTTGTCGTTTTTCTTGTGATCTAGTGGCTTTCTTGCCCACTAGTTGTGAAAAAACAGGTGCAAGAGCAGAGATTTAGGTTCCAGCTCTTGCTTTAGGTGACAATACTATTGTTACATTTAATGCTGAAAAGGTGTGAGGGCTTAGTGTTACTTCTTTACACTTATAGAGTGATTAAGAAGCCTGGATACTTGAGGGGAGTATTATGGCATACAGCTGGTGCTCCACATTTGAGGCTGATTAGAAGGCTACATACAGCTTATGGGCTTTTGCAGAGCCTTTGCTTCTGCCAGGATCTTTCTGTGGCTCATATGGGGGACCTCTTCTGCTGAACACCTGCCTGCAAAGTAAGTTGTCCGGGATATAAGTGAAAATATATGCCTTCTTATGGATTTAGTTGCAGCTCTTTAGGAATTTAGGTTGAAGACTGCAGACCTGTCTCACGCTCCTGGGGAATAATTGTTTCTTTCCACTTTTTTGGACTGTATCCTAAGAATAGACAATGACCCAGATGCTAGGTCTAGGTTTGACCAAATATCTTGCTTGTTTCCTTGGAATTTTAATTAATCTCAGCTGGAGATATCCCTCAAATACGTGCTGTATCTCCTTTGCTATTCAATAACATGTGAGGTCTTCCAGGAAGACGATCAGTGTGTGATACGATGATACTCCTGAGAAATACCTGGAAGAAGGAATGGCAAACAGCCACACCAGTCCTGTATGTATCGGGCTTTGCACTCCAGCAAACATCCATTGGTACTATAAGTCTTGTGGTACTGAAGTTTTATATCAGGCTTGCACTCTCCCCATGGGTATTCTTGGATAATTGACTGTAGGGTAATAATAACAAAAGATATAATTTTTTTATCTCTGTTTTAAATGTAGGTATTGCTTTTTCACATTTTAAAGTGCTGAAGGAAGCCTGTTGAAGACATAAGCTGTAACATTGTGATTTAATTAGAGGCAATTACGGTTTGTGCTCTTGGGATTAAAAATTCATCTCCCCTCTCTCTCAGCAGAAGTAGGGCCTGATCAGACAGCCTAGTGCAAAATGGTACTCCACTCTGCTGGGATTCTGCTAGGAATCTGAGACCCCCTTAATGGTAGCAGAATATGTTGATAGAGAAATGCTGTGGTGTCCTTTTATCATTATCTGTCAATGAGACTGTAAAGTTATAGGAAAGAAAGGCTGACTTCAATAGAGACAAATTAGGCAAACCAGTGATATCCTCCCCAAAACAGCAGTAATTTTGTTTGTGTCTGGAGGAAACGTTATTTTTTTTTGAGTCACTAAGGCAATAATAAATATTTCACATTTCAAAATGTCTAATTCATTGTCAGTGCTTCAGAAGAGAATTAGAGACAGTAAAAAACACTATTTCCAGTTCATTGACAAAGTCCTTACCTTCAGCTGGCGGATCGCTACCTGTGTGTGCATCCCCACTGGTGTCAATAAACCTAAACCATCAAAGCGTGGGCGCTCTTCGGGCGAATGGATAACAAAAGTTATTCCAGCATCAGTGTAACCAAGAGAAGGTTCATCAGTGAATTTGTCCTGGTGCAAAAAGAATTTTTAAATTTTGCTTACCGTCTGAAGCTTTAGCTATATTTAATGTGGCGCTATGCTATTCAGCCTTGTATCTCTAGCAACATTTTCGGCAATTTGGAAAGTATAGAAGCAAACCGATTTGAATTTCCTTTGTTCATTGCCTCTGTGGGTTTCCTTCCAGTTGCTATAAACTTTCAACCTTTTTATTTGTTTTGGCATCCCCCAATTCTAAAAGCAAGAAGTCATAGATGAGCATTCACTCATAACTTGGATATTTGTTCCTTTTACTTGCAACTACTCATCATGTTTCAGCAAAATTTCCATTATTCTCTTCAGAACCTTTCACTCCTGACTCATAATTCCTAGAGAACAAAAGCGAACGTCTAAGTCATTTATTGATCTGTTAGTTTTCTTCCCTGCTTTCACAAGGTGATATTACCTGTTTTCTGCTTTTTGTTGGTCAAAGACAATTATAATGTGAGAAACAATTTACAGTTCAAAGACCAGGTCTTGGCTGGCATTGAGCTGCTGCAGCTGCTGTAACTAAAATTTGGTGCTACTTAGAAACTATCACCAGGTGACCTTTGCTACTAGGTCTTTTATTAAAATTAATTGCTTGTATAAAATTAAAGCACTCTTCTGGTGACATGTTTCGGTTGTGGGTGAACAGTGCATGTGTATGCTCACTCACAACCTTCTCCCCCCGCCTCCCCCCTCTTAGCTGGGGACACAGTCAATAGTGATTCTGTCTTTTTAAATCTCTACTTGGGTCTTTCCTTTAAAACACCCTCTCACTTGGAAATAGTCTTTATTTAGAACCTTATGCATGAAATTCTAGAGGTCTGTGTAAACCCAGTTAAACAAAAATCCCACACCAAGCAAAAAAACCACTTCACTAATTTAAAAGTTACTACATGATTCATTGTTTATAATCCTGATGATAGCCGTACCTGCTGGACATCAAAAAGCAAATGTAAGCCTCTTCCAGACAAACTCACTCTTCTTGCTGAAAGATCATTGTGATTAAAAGTAAAGCAGTTTCCATATTCAGTGAAAACATGTACAAAATCCTTCAATAAAGGAAAACAGGGAAGAGTGAAATGCAGGAAAGAACACTTGCAGTTTCCTTAGTTAATTACAATGTAAGAGAAGGACTACTGAAGTTGTTGGGTTATTTTGATTCTTTTATTTTTTCCCCCGAAATGCTCAATATTACAATCAGAAAAGTGGTAATTGATGGAAGTATTCAAAAGTATTTCAGCCCTTTCTGTAGAAAATGAAGTTTAAAGGAGAAATTTCAGCTTATGAACTGCTCAGAATAATTCAATGAGGTCCTGTGTTATTTCTATACCTTTTACATTATGTAGAAATTATATATTCAAAAATAACTTTTTAATTTTTCCATTAGCTGCTTAGAGAAGACTCTTTCAAAACTAAATGTCATGTTACATATGAAAGTACAATATTTGCATTTTTTCCTGAAACCACCTTGTAATTTAATATGACTGCATCTCATTGCTTTAGTTTTAATTAGCACTAGTGTCTTCCAGTTAAGAGAAGTCTCTAATGCCTAATTTTAGAGACTACAGCATATCTAAAGGTTAGATTAAACTGAAAGAATATAGCCCTGACTTTTTGGTTCACATTTTCTGTTTAAGTTGGGAATTCCTTTACAGAAGATTCGACAAAAAAATGGGATGATCATATTTTTTGGCTGTTGTCCCAAATTCCCAAGGATGGGCTATTTTCATTTCAATATTTAAAATTCCTGCTGACTCTGCATATAGTTACACTGGCTGTCTATATTCTTGACCTCAAGAGCAAAACTATGGAATCATGTCATGCAAAAAACTTAGTTCAAACTGTCCTTCATTATACACCACTGATGGGAAAGGTTATTAGATACAACCTGGAGGTATGACAGCTTTCAGAGGCTGCTGTCCGTGCAGAAGCGGCATTAGGCAGAGAGCAATTTAAACAGAAATCCCATCTTACAGCTCAGAGTCCAGCAGGCTGCCTCTGCAGTCAGTGGGAGAATCGAGGCCCTCAGGATGATTTAGAGCAGGACTTTTGTTCTCTATTGTCTAACTAAAAAGGAGCAAAGGGGGAGTAGCTGGCAAAGCTAGATGTCTTAAGTTGAGTGTAAGAATATACCCCCTTCCTCTCCATGCTACTGTTTTAATAAAGTAAACATATTTACCTGTGGGTAACACGGCTTTCCAAAAAAATCACATTCTAGCAACGTGCTGCTGTTCAGATAAAACCCATTTTTCCTTGTAAACTCTTTGATGCTGAAGTTCTGGTTTCCAAGAAGGAAATCATGTAACTCCTGTGAATATTTACCTTCCATAGCAATTTTTTGGAGAATTGCAGATACAATGTTCCAAATTAAAAAAATTTCTTTCAGGTTGCTCACTGCATGAACTTGAAACCTGTCAGTGAGAAGGAGAAAGAATTGCTTGGAATTCTGCAGTTAAAGACTGACCTCTAGGCTGCTCTTGACAGAACTGTGACACAATTTTTTGTCTGCTTGCAAACTTCAAGTGAGTCTTGTCCACCAGGTTGCAGTTTGATCTCTACAACATGAATAAACAAATAGTCTCTGTCTCTAGGAATGTATCTTCCATATCTGGAAACAGGAAATGGACACCTTCCCATGGCTATTCTGGTCTGTCGTACAGGAAACATTTCTGTTGTGTGTGGTTGTTTGTTAAAAATTAAAACCCGAATTCCCTGAGTAGATTAACCATTCACATAAGCCAACAACCAGATTTGTAGAACTCATGACAAACTGAACAATTGCATTTACATGTGGGAAACTAGCTGAGAGGAGCTGCCCCTTTCAAAAAAAGGCTGTCTTCCTTAATTTGGAAAATTGAATTCTAAGTGCATCTGCAGCAATGCCATGTACCTGCTTTACTGAGGCACTACACTCCAGTGTAGAGACAGTCTGCCTTCCCATGAGCTGGTGGAATGGTGATTTAAATAAAGGGTGAGCCTTACTCTTTGAATCCACTTGAAAACTCTCAAAAACATGATGAGACTTTGGTGGTGCTTTCCTTATGTACAGCATTGAAGTCCTTTATTGAAGTAAAGCAAGGATTTACAGAAGTTACAAGTTTGAAAAGAGAATAAGCACAAATGAAACTATAACGCCATGTTCTTTAGAACTGGCATTTTATCTTATTTTAAAAAATCTATTAATGTAGTGTATTTGTGTAACAGATCTTAGTGCCCCAGTTTTTTTACTGAAGATTTGTAGGAACAGCTCTTCACAACTGAATTTGAGTAAAAAAATAAAAACAAAGGGAGTCCTGCACCTCTTTGTCCTGCTAACAAAAAACCCCCGATTACTAAAAACAGGAGGAGAGGATAAGCACAGCGTGACTGGCAGATGGATATGGCAGCAAATTTTTACTAAGATGGAAAAATGTCATGCTCAGTAGCTGAATCCTTACAGTGTGCTACTGCTAGGGTTACAAGAAGCAAGGCACATTTGTAACAGCCAACGCACTGCAACCAGAGGGACTTCTGTCTGCTGTGCACATTGTGTGGTATAACCCAGGGTGGCTTTATGCAGGTAATGGGAAGGTGGCATAAGGAGGCAAAATGACTTGGACTTCTGGCTGATTCTGCCAGCAAAATGTAGAAAAAGAGAAAACTTAACTAATTTTTGAGGAAAAAAAATGTGGATAAACTTTCTGTGCTTCTAAAACTGTTCCTAAATTACATATTTCCTCTAAAATACAGGCCATAGTTTTATTACATTATTTTTGAAGTGGCTGCACTGAATGCTGGCCATTTTCTTCAAATGTAGAAATCTGGAGTGAAGTACTTGCTCAGACACATGACTTCCAAGTAACCCAAATGCTTTCCTCCTGCAAAGACCAAAGACATCAGCTGGACCTGTAAAGGCTGAGCACCTCTGAAAAAAGAGTATCTGCAAGAGTATCTGCTTTACCTAAGATTTTTACCTTTGCATGAGGTTTCTATTTAAAATCATTTGCTAATCCCATCTTTTATTTTTAACTTTGATGTGGCTGATAGCTGTCCCTTAGTTACCCTGTAAAAGCAACACTCATACACAGAACACTACCACCAGAGGAGCTTTTGTATTCCAACTTCTGTTGTGAAACTCAAAAATCCTGTCATCTGAAAGAAGGGGAAGATTATAAAAGCAACCTCCCTTTCTTGATTCTCATATTTTCATCTTCATTTAAGTATTATGTGGTGGTGTGAAAGAAATGCCCCTCATAGCCATATTTTCCTTGGTTTATGTCATTTGTCCAAACAAGTTGTGGATCCCGACTGCTTTCAGACAAAGATGTGTTGTGTCTCAAGAGCAAACAACAGACATCATTTTTACCTGTTCAAGTTGCAAAAGGTCACAGCAGGGAATTTGATGTTTTCCACATACTGAACCACCACTGTACTTGTGGTTGGCCAGCTGAAGTAGTAGATGAAGCGACTGCAGATCTGCCAAATGACAGTGGCAAAGCAGCCTGCGACTATCAGCAGCCACAGCGCTCTGCGAGCTTTGCTCTGCGTGTGGACAATGTTATGCACGCCATGAAATGAAGTGGATGAGGCAAACTCCTCACGATACCTCCTTCTGTCTTCCAAATGTGGCAGCAGTTTCTTTATTAAACACAACCGCATCTTTTCCAATATTCCTGAATATGGAACAAAGTGAAAACATTTTTCAAAAATTAGTGTTTAACTGTCGCTTAAGAAAGAAGTCCACATAATTCCGATATTGAAAAGCAGGTGTAAAATTTCCCTTTAATTGTGAATTCTCTCTTTAAGTAGAAAACTTGCTTCTGAGCATGGAAGAGTTGTGTGCTAAGAGATGAGCTCAGTGCCGCCCTGATTACAAACTATATCCTACAGTATTTCAAGCCCATAAATGTTTAAGCACTTCAGTTTAAAAGAGTAGTTCCACTTCTGGGGGAAGATTGGATTTTGATGTACCTCAGGGATCTAAAACCATAGGCTGCTGTGGACTTACTGTGCAAAATTAAAAATCTTATTTTTACAGTAACAACCCGATAAAGGACTGGTCTTTCACACATGCTTTGACAAATAAGTTTAAAAATGAATGATATGAATGATATAAAAGGGAATTTCACTCTTTCATGATTAAAAATTTCAGGATAAGGCTTGGAAGGTTACAGGTTCAAAAGAATATCTAATCTCATTTTCTTAGGTTCATACTTGTCTGATTCCATAAGTTTGAAATGGGATTGGTTTAGTTTTCATTTGCCTCATGTTTTCTATAAACTGATATTAAAATAAACCAAACAATTTTAAAATCTAAGTTTAAGGGCTATAACAGTAATGAACATAACCAGTACCTGGAACTTTCTTATTCTTGATGCTGGATAATCTTTTGGACGTGGATTTAGACATCATTTTCTCTCTCAAAATACCCAAATGAGGGAAACTCCATGAGATCTTTTTGTACTGTGTCATAATTGGGTCGCTCTCTTTGCTAAATGCTTCTTCTATGGATTGCTATCCACTACTTTATTTTGAAATTAATTAAGTCCATAAGAACAATAAATCAAAGAAAGTATGTGAGGCAGTTATTAGCATCTGAAAATATATTATTTAGATCAGTGTTTAACAGCAATTAAATGCTTCCCTCCTTCTTTTTTTAACCAAAAATTAAGTTTGATAGTTTGCATGTGTGGTATGAAGAGAATACAGCCTTTTTAAGACTGACTTACTCGACTTAGTACCGTTGGGCAAAGGAACAAAGGGATGTAAGAGTCATCTGCCAAAGCCACACCAGCCACATCGTGACCACGTCAGTACTCTGGGATGTTTCTTTGGTCCACAGTCTCTGGACCATGATAATGAAATCCCAGATGGTGCTGGGTTTCAAAATGTTTCTGAAGGGAAAGAGTTTACTTTATGTTGTTCTTTCAAGTTCTGTGTAAGAACTTTCAACAATATTACATAATTTACTATGACTCAGTTTTATCATCAGTTTTCTGCTACAAAACTGTTCAAAAGTTTCTCTCCTAGCTCTAGTGACTATCGGAGCCCACTTCAGATCTGTTCAGCCATGTGTGGTTTTGTACATCGTGCTGGAATGGAGTGGATTTCTGGTTTTCTGTAGGTTTCTCTCTCACCAGCGCATGAGCAGTGGAGCAAATTCTTTGCATGTTCCCCAAAAAAGAGCAGAGAAAAGTACAATTCTAACATGTCTGCATCTTCTGCCTGTAGACTCCAGCAAGAGACCACAGGCAGGTCAGATCCTTTTCTCCAAGCATAGTGCTGTGTGTTTATTTCTCCTGTATGCACTGTGCTAGGTATGAGCATGATAGCATGTCCCTACATAAAAGTCCAGTGCCATCAAAAAACACTAGTTACCTTAATCAGCAGAAGTGTAACTTTGAATCTATGCAAACATGTAACTAAACCATATTTCAGCTCTTGTGCCTAGCTAGTACAGTAAATAGTAGGAAGTAGAAATGATGTTCCACCTGATTGCAGAAGTTTTGCTTTTAATGCTTAAGATTATCTAACAGTGGCATGCTGCTGCTTTCATTACTCTGATTTCTCACCAGAGGGATTAGCACCTAGCACCACTTTGTGGGTGTCTTAAAGAACCCTTATTCTACTTCCAGATTTCTTTAGAAAATGCTATTATTAAAAAAAAATTGAGAAAAATAGTTGTTAGCTGCTCCAAGTAGGGGTCAAATGGTAAATTTCTGGTGTGAAATTTCTCGCATGGGGTAGATTGGAAAATGGTATCAAATACAGTAAGTTAGGAATAGCCACTGATTTGTGATTTTCTCTGTTTATGAGGAATAGATACATTCCAGTGATATATAACTAATAATAGCATGGTTATTCCAGATCTCGGTTAGTGAATAGTAAAATAATACACCACAATAATGGATGGGTGTGAGGTTATAAATTATTAACCCTTCCTTCCCTTTAAGGGTGGGACATCACATCCTGTGCTGTGCAACACCTAGGCTGTGTGTACCTGGCTTAAGATTGTGTAACCAACACAGGTGAACCAGCTGTAAGTGAGTTAGAGTATCCAAGTTGCTGCCAGATAGACAGTAAGGCCTTGTAAGAACTTAGACACATTAGACAATAAGGTCTTGAAAGCGCAGTGTTCTTTTAGTAGCAATACAAAGTACATTTAGTGCAGGCACTTGTAAAAAAAAAATACAAATGTATTAAGAAACCACATTTTTAGAGCAGATCCAAAGAGTAGAGGATGGATAAGTAAAAAAGGAAGGAGGTAACTAAATTAGATGAATAGAGGAATCCAGGTTCAGGAGCAAACCACATGATAGGAACCAAATATAGGACCTGCATGTAAGAACTAGGAAGGTACCTCATATGTTCAGAACGGGCTGCAGATGCTTTGCCTTGGGAAGCACCAATTACTGGAAAAGCCCTGAGAGCCATCACGGTTAGACAGATAAGTGTGATTTCCCAGTAAACGCTGTTAAAGAAGAAATTACTTTGCTGCATTTGTAACCAGGGATACATGGGCATATTGTTATGGGCTTATAGAAATCCAAATAGAAATTAATATAGTAATAGGGACATTTAGAAGTTATCCCCTCAGAAATTCAGAGTATCTTTAATATTAGTGCTATAAATTGAATTTAAAGGTTTTTTTACTTCAGTCAGCAGGCAACTGGTAACCATCTATAACTACTTGTACAGTAACTGATAGATAATAAGAATAGGCTCTTTGATCTACTGGAGAAAAAGATGTAAAAGGACTGAGTGGGAAGAACTGGAAGATAAGCTGTAGGAGAAATAAGGTACAACTTTTTTATTATTGTATTCCCAGTGTTTAATTGTGATTGGATTTTCATTAATATATTTAAAAAGAATGGCTTTTCAAAATATCACTTACCTTCAGCTGGAGCTCTTACCTGAAAGGAGTTGTTTCAGGAAGGTTGTATGCCCTCTGTGCTGGGGTTAGTTAGTCTAGACAGATTTCTGATTTCCTCTTTTCCTTAATCTAAAACTCATTCAAGCGTGGTATTATTCAGAGAAGCAATTGCCTAGTTAAAACTGTATCAGCTTTATTCTAAATACACAAGGGGCCAATAGCTAAACACATTTTAAATTTCTTAAGTAAGCATACAAATTTTTTTTTCTACAAGGTTTTTTGAGCTCTCCCTTCCTTGTATCTTGAAAAGTACACTACTGCTACTTTTGGACAAGATGACAAGTAACAAAGCTCTTGGTAAAGTACTCTGATATACCTAGTCACATACCTTTGACATCTGATTGAATGAATCTCCCCAGCTGGTCCATGAGGCCGTGCTTATTTCAGTAAGGAAGGGATGGATAACAAGCTGCCTTACTGCTGTGATCACTGCTAGTTAATGGCTTTTATAGAACCCTGCATGGGAGGTGGTACTCGATGAGACATGGGACCAGGTAATTTACCTGCCTGGGTTGCTATGTTTTGCCTTTTATTAACACGGTCTGCAATGTAAAAGAGAAGAATATTTTGATTACAGGATCAGATGTACACATTTATATACATTTCAATTACATATTATGCTAATAGTAGTACAAGTGGGCTTGTGCATTGCATCACCTTGCAAATTTCTTTCATATTTTTTCCTTTTGTTTTGGAAAGGCTGATTATAAAGGCTGATTATAAAGGCTTCACTAAAATGCTGTGCTGTTCAGAACCAAATAACTTCTCTGGAAGTAGATAAGGAGACCCTTCCTGGTCTGGAGGGTAATAAATGTCTCTCACTAGGTTCCCACCCAGAACAGGATGCAGTTCATCCGCACTTTGAATAGCTGTCTTCATAACAGATTTCATGTTCTTGTGGACTTCAGCAAACATGAGCTGTTACTTCTAAGAACTAAGCCTATGGGCAAGGATGAAAATACATGCAAGGTCAGTCATTTCAGCAACGCCTTACACAAAAGGATGGAGACTGCTTTTGTGTTAATGTGCAATATTATCCTGTTTGAAATTTATTTCAAGAAAAGAACTGAACATCTAATAAAAGCGAATAAAAATACTAGAAAATTCAAACCTGGGATTACTTGATTAATGCTTTAGGAAAAAATAAGAAAAAAGCCCGCCTCACATTCTTTTTATGATCTGTTTATTTCTTTCTCTCTGTTAGTAATTGTCCAGTTGGTCACCTACAGTGTTCTTGGGTTATCAGGTGTATTAGCTTGGCTCCTTGGTGCCTCAGTGGCTGGTTGTTTGCTATTTTCTGGCTGTGTTAACACTACAAGCAACAAGGTAAGCACTGAACTCCATTTAATTATTCCTGGCTGACAAGATTCTGTACTCTGCTTCTTGGAATTCCCAGCTCTATTTGTCACTGCTGCCTCACCAGCAGGACTCTTCCAGGGCAAGCTTTACACAGCACTTGTGTTGACTCAAGCAGTTTTTCAAGACCTGTTTGAAACTCGACCCCAGCTGATGCTCTGCTGAGCAGTTGCCAAGTGCTGCAGATCCATTGAGTCCTATTAATGCAAACCACTGTAATTCCCAGAACCCAGACAACATCTCTTGCCCAAGTTGCTTGAGCTCATGAAACAAATTATGTCAATCTTTTATACTGTTATGTGCCTAGAATTATGAAGTACAGACTGTAAATTACTTGCTCTCTATACAGCAAATGATTCAACTTTTTTTTTTTAATTGTGTTGGTGACTTACAAAGAGTTATTATGCTTATGTAATACTTTAGATGAACAAGGCTTATGTTGCCCCGGTGCGTTTTACATAAGAAATTGATTTAAAAATTTTTCTTTCTTTTATGGTTGTTTTATATTAATTCTTAAGCAAACACTAAGGGGCGAAGACCAACCATCTTATGTTTGTTCATCCCTCCCAAATGGCTTGGACAAACAGTTTCCAGGTTGTAAATTGGTCACAGGCTGCTTGCTCCGTCCACTCACTCCCAGCATATGTATCTGTTTATTTAAACCACACACTCCTAATACTTAATGCAGTAAAGATTAGGAAAACCAACTGTTGACAGAGGTGGTCACCACCTTTTGCATCAATACATATTGCAAATTTTGTACTCAAATTGTTATTTGAAGTCAGTCTTAAGTCATGTTCAGTTCTTATGTTATTATGCTAAATCAAAAAATAATGCTGCAGGCAGCGTAACTACATGGCTATTTCCTGAGACAAATAGATAACATTTCTGATAAAGTTAATTCTTTATTAACTTGCTGCCTAGTTGCAGCAAAATGTCTTCTGAGAATTCTTATGGGTTGCTGAGATAAAATGCATGCATACACAAGTATGTATTTGGTGTATATTTAGTTTCACTGGATGATTTTGTACTTTTTGGAATATGTACAAGTGTTTCTTTCCAATGCCTGTTACATTGCATGACACTCTATAAGTGCTTTCTTGACATTAAGGCTTCTGATGTTTTGCTTAGCTCTCTTTTTTAATAGAAGCATCTCAAATATTATCTACTTTTAAGACAAAAGTAATGCATTTGCTAATATAACAGACTACAAATACTTAATTAATACAAAAATATTAGCAAAAAAAGGGAAAAGAGAGGAAAAAATGATGGAGTGATCACCATCTGGATTGTTACAATGTATTGTCATTGCCATTTCATGGAATGCTGGTAACTAATTGTATATGCAAGCACCTGTCTTTCTCCTTCCTTCAAGCATGTACTGCCAGTGGATTCAGCAATGGGGGACAGCAGGGCAGAAGGGGATGCAGTAGAAGGTGCTCAAGGAGAGTTTGAGGACTCATTGAGTCTCTCTCTACATTGAGGAGGAATCAACTATGACTGGAGAAATTATGAGCTCTCATTGTTTTCTAGTGCTTACAGATACTAGGATTTCCTCACTTTTTGTTTTCTTATGTCTGAGTTATCTTGCCATAATTTAAACTGGTTACTCCTTTTCCCATCCTCTGGTATACTGGAAGTTGCTTATTGCTCTTCCTTTTGAAAAGAAGGTATTTCTCACTTTTCCCCCACAATCTTCTCTTAGTTATACAGAGCATTTCTTTCCATCTTTCTTAAGGAACCGTATTTTCTACATCAAACATTCCTTGTTCTTGCCATTCTCTTCTGACCCCTTTCCACATTGTCTTCATCTGTCTTGAAGAGTGGTGCCTAGGACATAATATAACAGAAGAATTGTTTCTAATGCTGGATGGAAAGGAGGGATTCCATGCCATGTAGAAAGTTTCTATTTAAAAATTCCAGTATAAGAATCGCTCTAAAGAATTTATTTGCTAGTTTGCTTATCACAGCTGAAGTTCAAAAGTACTGCACTTTGCATCACAGAAGCTGCACATTATTGATTTCAGTGCATGAAGGCAATTTTGAATTCTAGCTCCCATCTTTCAGCATGCCATTAGACCTTCCAGGCTGTTCTCATTTGTCAGTTTAAGAAGTGTACAACCTATTCCATCACTCCAGCCATTAATGATAATACTGAATAAGATAAGATGAGCAAATTTTTATCAACGTTTGTCCTAAACTGGCTCTTTGCACTTGCCAGACAGCTGTACCGTGGAGTAAACAGCAGCACGAACTGAGCCACGTGGAGGCATGGGAGTATCTTATGGTTCCAGGTTTGTGCTTCACTGGACCTGACAGGTAACCAGGATTGGGGTGTTCAGGAGGGGAAGAACAGCCTTCCTGTACTAAAGAATTGCACCCTGCAATGTGTGGCTGCAAGGCATTAGTAGAGGGTAGGTTTGCCTTGGACAATGCTGTGCCATGTGTTCTAAGTTTATAGTTCTGCTGCCACTGACACATTTACATTGATTAAAGGAGGGTGTTTGGTCAATAGAAGTGAAAGAACATTTTCTCCATACTTGGGGAATAATTATCAGTCGGAAATTATCAGCATGTGAAAGAAATACTGCTGCATTCTGCTGAGCCACAAATGAGAGACAGTGGGGGGAAGGTTGTGCTGGGATGTGTGAAACATAAATGGAAGTTAAAAGTATGCTGGGAAGTGATGACACAGTTCTTTGTGTTTAAGAATTTGAACAAATGCAATATTTAAAAAGAAAAAAAAAATCTTTGCAGCATTATCTCTTCTCTTTGTTTGTAGTTTGCAAGACCTTGAGCTCTGTTCCTCCCCCAGGTACAAATGCCTGATTGGATTATTAATATTGCATCAACTTTAAGCTTGTTTGTTTTAGCCTGGAGTCACCAAATTCTAGTTTTCTTAAAACCAACTGTAAATTTCAAATGCTAGTTAGATAGCAAGTCCAGTGATTTTTGAAAATCACAAACCACTCATTTCAGCAGAGGATACATTCTGGTGCCAAGTTTATCTTCTACTCTTCACCCTCCTTTTATGCGTCTTTATTTACCTGTCTCTCTCCTGTTACGTTATTAAATTAGGCGAGGAAGTGATTTTTGTTCAGTACTGGCACAGCAGCCAGCACAGTGAGGTTCTGGCTTAGGACACTGGGGGCTTCACCTCTGCAATTTGAGTTACACCTTGTCAACCAAAACCATAGCAGCCGTACTGCATTTCACTATTACAGTTGTGTGTTTGTTGTCCAAGTTTTTTCTCCACTATAATTTTATGAAATTAACAATGCAACATCTATATGCAGAAAAGATATTTTCCTTTTGAGTATTTCATCTCACAAAGGTCACAGCAGAATCTACACAGATGCAGAACAGGGTGACTGGGACTACAAAGTTCTAGTGCACCTATTTCGCATTAGCCATGACTTAGTGCCAAACACAAACAAAAATTACTTGGTTATTTGGCAGGAGGTTTGAAACTTGCACAGGGAAATACTCTTTCACATGATACATGCTTCAGTTATGAAAATCATTGCTGCAGGCTGCGGATTCACAGAATCCACGAAAAGGTTATTAAATGCACACAAGCCCCTCGGGAAGTCCTGGGCTATCGACATTGGGAAGTTAGATGAATATGCTGGGGAAATTATTGCACTGTAAGCTTGCTTTTTAGTTTGTTGGAGGGTTTTTTGTTTGTTTTGGGTTTTTTTTTTGTTGATGGTGTTTCATTTTATTTTTTAATGTTTGTTTCTTTTGTACTAATTACTCTTCCCAAGACATCTTTTACTTTCTATTTGAAACTTTTCAGCACAGCATGACCTACTTGGCTCTTTGCAGACATTGTTACATAGGTAGAAGCCATGTGTGGTGGGTAGCTCCTAGTCTGCAATTGTTGGACAAGAGTGTTGGGAAGCTTTAGCGTCATTTGTTTGTAGTCAGAAGTTCTCTGAGCTCTTTGTTCAAGTTAGCAAACACTAGACAAATTTATCTGTGATGATTTTGTAATCAGAATGAGAGTTTGAGCAGTAGAACTGTCCAAACCACTTTGTGTGTGCATTTTTTCTTCTCCATAAGTAATTTCATGTAGGAAAACTTGAGATTTGGCTTGGGTGAACGGGTCACTTCCAATTCACACTTTTGTTGGATTCATGACAGTACATAGGAGGTCAGTCTTGCTTACCTATCCTCATCAGAGCACAATGTTTCAGACAGAGAGCCCCACAGTGAGAACACACAGACTCTTGGCTCCGGCTGTATCCATAAATCATGCTGCAGGCCATCTCTGCCTTACATCAAGCCTCCCCTTGGCCAGGCCAGAGAGAGGCTCCCTTTTTGCCCATACGAACCACTTCTCTCAGTCCAAGTAAGTTCAGTTTGTCTCTGCTCTGCAACCCTATAGCAGCCACCTTACATCCACCTGGGGAAGGGGAGGTAAACGGAAGAGGGGCAAGGGTGGATTAAGAAGGGTGCTTAACAATTCCCATGCTTGGCCATGAAGGCTGTGACAGTTCATTTGAAGGCCACAAAGAGCAGTTCTGGGAAGCTGTGGGGTTGGTTTTTTTCTGCTGTATGTAACTGTTTGTCTTGTGCTCAGCCCAGTCACAAAACAGAACATTCTCACTGTCTGCTGAAGGTTAGAGTCCTCTGTGATGAAAAGAAGGGTTTTTTATCTGACTTTCAAGCAGTAAAAGTAAATAAACAAATAATTAAATAAAAGCTCAAGGACACATACACTCTTGGTTTTCACGGCCTTGCTCAGTTATCCATAGCATGTACAGCAAGTTATGTGTGTGGTTAGATCTGCTTCTTTGTGGTTCTGAGTGTTCAACATGAAAAAGGGAAATGAAGGTACATTTTGAGAAAAAAGCAATACCATAATTTAAAGTTAAGGTTATGTTTTGCTTTCAGGTATATTCACATTGAAAAGGTTTTTTCATCAAGACTTGTTTATGATTATGCTAGTAGAGAGAGATGACAAAGTGGCTATAAAATCTCTGTCAGGATATGAAGGCCACTTAAATAAAAATCAGGTTCCTACAGTGAGCCCCAAATTTGAGCAGCATGGCAGAAGTACATTTATTTCTAAGGATATCAGCAGCCATGCCAGAGTTCAAGGCTCTGAGCTAATCCAAACCTTAGGGCTCTTGTAACCTCTTCTACCATCTATACTGCCAACAGACAGTTTCATAATCAGGTCATACAAGTCACTTAAAAAAATTATTTTACTACCAAGCTCATTACACTTTGAAGCCTTACTGAGATCAGATGAAGGCAGCCAGCAAGATGAATGAATGATCTGTATTGTCTATGGTCTTATTTCAGGGGTTTGCAAGTCCTCATCAAGACATCTTTTTCCACTGATCTTGGAGAGTTTGAGATGTGTTGTAGTTGCAAAGGTTAGATTTCTGAATTCAGGTAGTGTGAGATTAAATTTTCTTAAATGAATGGATTCAAGTATTATTCATAATATTACCCAGTTTTTCAAGAACTGGTCAGTTTACAGCTTTGGGACCAATCAGCTATGAAGTCCTTAAACAAGGAATTTAAAATGTTGGAAACACTGGAAAAAAACTTTCTAAATTGCTCTTGTCTTACTGATTTATTTGATTGACTGAAGCTTGTCTGTTGCTGAGATGGAAGGGGAGTTTGTATAGTTCTTGGTTAGACAGTATCCCCAGCTAGATCTCAAGTGAGTTTGCTAACCCTGAACAAATTTATGGTACCATTACTTCCCATATAGGGAGTTAAAGTTTTGCTAAGCACAGAGTGTAAAAGGGCTCTGACACTTCAAAGCCCTTTGCCTGCTGGGTAGGCAATGTAAAGGTTGCCAGTCAGAGATCATTGCACTGGAAGTTTATTATTCTTTGTGTTCCACAGAAGAAAATAAAACTGCACAAGAAAACACACATTAACATATTTCGTGAGGTTAAACATTCAATATTTTCCAACTGTCCTTACTTTTACAAGTTTCACGCTGTTTTGTCTGTTTGTGCCATGAGAAAAGATAACAGAGAGCTTGGTTTCATTATGTAGGCTCAGTCTGGATGTTTCAGGTGAAGAAATATAGCAATGACAAGATAAACCTTCCTTTTCCATGCCTTTGAGATCTGTGGATGTGCAAGACTTCTACATTTGTAAATCAAGCTGTTTGAGTGCAAATATGTGAAAAGCAGTTTTCAACATTTAATTTCTAATCTCTTCACTTTCACCTCCAGTTGTCCACACTGCTGAGCACATGTGGAGGTGTGTGTGAGGAGAGGATTATTCTCCTCTGTCAGGTTTTACGTAATGAAGGAAGAACTCCTAGACCTTTCTTGGTGGGTTGCTTCAGTGAAGTTCTACCTTTCTTGTGGCTCAACCTAATTTTAAGCTGATATGTGTAAAGCCTGACAAATGACATCTGGCTGAACAGGGTATCCTTCCTATCACCCACACACTACATACACATTTTTTTATGAGCAAGCTACTCTTAAGTGGCTGGAACAGCTGAAACCACCACACAGAGACCACTGAGCAGAATAAGTCTTGCAGAGAGCAAATGATCCAGGGTCACAGAGGTCCTGTAGTTTTGTTTGCAGTGAAACTGAGCATTAACTTTTTTTTCAGAAAGGGCTGGCAGGCAGAAAAGAAGTGTATGCTAGTTACATGTTACTTCATTGTGTGTTAAGCTGATGACCAGATAGAATTGAGTAACATTTGTCAATAAATGAGAGTGGAACTTTTGTGCAAGGAGATAAAATTAAGAAATTATTGTGAATTAAATAACTGGAAAACCATCATGAGAGGTTTTAGTTCTTTACTTAATCTGTGTACATTTTAAAAAATTATATATACTACTCGAAATATCTTTGAATAAGAACTATTTAGCCTGCTATAGAAANTTTCCAAGTGTTTGATTTTTTAAAGTTAATAGTATCCTGATACAAAAGGCCACAGGTTAAAAACCTACTTTAACAATTCCTGAATTTATTATATATTGTCTTTTAATCACACGCAGGCCTCTCATTGATTTACACCTTACACATTACACCTTACACCAGTGTCCAGAGAAGCAACTGGTGGAAACCTTGCAGTAAAAAGCACAAAAAGCATGTGCCATAGGACAAAACAGGAATGCCATGCATTTATTTCTTTACTGGCAGAGAAAAACACAATCCTGGAGAGCCAACAACACATGAACTTCCTGACCTTTGTGCTGTGATAGTTTCTGCAATTATTGAATAGTGGGAGTTGGCTGAGGGCTAAGGAGGGGAATTTGGGGGCTGGCCTTGGCAGTGAGATAAGGTTACATAAATGGGAGCTGCAGCAGGTTTGGGAACACTAGCAGAGTATATTCCCTGGTGTGCAGCTCAGGGAGTTCGGATCCTGAAATCATGACCGGTTGCCCCTTTGCGGGGAAGAATTACCTGTGAGTGCTTCCTTTCTATGTTTTGCTTTATAAATTCAATTCAAATGATATTGTGTTAGTGCAAAACATGAATTTTCAGAGAGGAATTACTTATTATCAACAAACAGACAGCTGTAGATAATGCTAAATGAATAGAGATAATAAAAGGGCTTGCCTGAGTACTTGTTATTTGATGAACTAGATGTGATGCTCCCAGCTGTTACTGTGAAAAGAGGAATTTCAGTTTTTATCAAAAGCGTGATTTACTGATTATGTTCATCAAAATAAAGCATTGTTTGAATTGTCGATGCATCTGTTACTAAAAAGACAGGTATATTAATAATTCTTTAATTAAACAGTTTACATATTTACTTCATTTTCTTCTTAGATTTAATTTTAACAACCTATCTTTGGAAGACAAAAATGAAGACAAATCTCAAGAAGGAATAAATAAAGCCAGCAAAGGTGGGCTCATCTATGGAGAATACCTGCAAGTAAGTTTAAGGATTTCATGTTTGCTGTCCTGCTTGCTGTTACGACTTGAGGCAGGACCTGTGTTTGACACTTCTCTTAGCACTCAGCCAGTCCCTAAGACAAGTCTCCAGGTGTAACAGGCATAGGTGCCCCCCTCAACTCGGCACCTCAAGGTGGACTGTGGGAAGGCTTCTCTAACTGCAAGGAAGATGGATATTTGGGGGGGGGTTGGTAGGGAATTATCTATATTGGTAAGCCTAAACTGTAAAGTGACACATCACAAAAAGCTTTCTTTGGTCTGGCAATCATCACTCAGCAATTTCTGCACGTCAGCAGGCTCTCTGCAACTTCCTTCAAAGTCTGGAATACTTGGCTGGAAAAGTATATTTCAGAAATCTAGGGGGTAGGATGATGACATGTGGAGGACATAAAAAAAAACCCAAACAAAAGCTGCAAAAACCAGAAGTAATTAAGAAATAAGTAAAAATAAAATGCTATAGGTAATGAAAGTATCCAGAAATTTTTTCTTTTTTTTTCTGACAGCATGAACCAAAGCAAGGGGAATTACTCTATGCTTGTGAACTGATTTGTTGATATACTGTTTGGAATCTTGAAAAGATTTATTTGAAAACAGCTACGATTAGATTGTAAATTTGACTAAGAAAAAAAATTTAGTAATGTCAGAACTGAAGTTGTTACCACAGCCTCAAATCAAAGCTCTTAAGCAGATGTTATTGTATGATTACTCAGAATTTTACTATAGGAACTCTGTTTTCACAGGACATGGCAGTATAGATCTACAATCTGGAAAGCATGCTAGATATTTTGTTTCCTGTATGTTTTTCCTTTTTTACTATATATATATGTAAAACTAAAAATACCCTTACAGTTATTTTCAAAACTTTATTACTTGAGGTACCTAAATGCTCCATTTTAGGCATGATATTTTTAAAATTAAAAAGTAAAAGTCAAACCTGACACAATTTAGTCAAACTTCTCATATAACCTAGAGTGTGAGGTCAGTATGTGTATTTTTAAAAAATACTAGCCTTAAAAATTAGATGTATGCAGTAGGACTACCATTGCTAATGATTGAGAGGTTTACAGAACATTCTTACCTTTATTTTTAAGCTGAGTAAAATATTGAATGCTCAAGAACTTGAGAGCGAGAAGAAAGGAAAAAAAATCCATGATGAACATCTTTTCATTGTGACACATCAAGGTAAGCGGAGGAGTGCAGTGGTGGTTGACCAACATTTTTGCCACAGGGAGTTATTTGGTGCTGACAAACGATTTGTTTTCATTTTAGATACTAGCACAGTAATAGCTCTGTCTTTTATCTGCTTTTATATTTGTATATATCCCTATATAAACTGCAAAGTGCAATCAACTCTATGCTTGCAAAGCTGTAAGTATAACCTCTGGATTTCGTAAACCAAAACACGGATGGTTCTATTCTTAGAGAAATCAAGGTGGTGAAAATCTTGGTGTTGTTCAAGCAACAGGCTGCTATGCACTTTATTGTAAGCAAATTTGTGTGCTGCTTTGTGCCTTCCCTGAAACTTCAAGCCAGTTTTAACCGTCTAGAAATCAGCACACCAGTTAGGCACTTCCTAATGCCCATATCTGCCTGTTTTCCAGAGCCTGGCCTGGTATTTCCTGTTAATGGTAGACAACATGCAGATAATAAGCAGCTCTGGAGTTAGATTTTATTGTAATATCAGATCCGGATTTTCTCTTTCCTCCTTTTGTAATGAACAATCTGTAGATCAAATATCTGACGCGTAAAAACATATTTTTAAAAATTCTGTCAATATTCTCAACTCTAGACTATTGCATGGAATACTTTCAGTGAAGGACAGAATACTGTAACAAGTAATAAATGTATGTGTCAGCATCTTCTTGTGCACTGGCAGTATCAATGCAGGCTATTCAATTCAAATCAACACGCAAGTATTTTTCTTTCTTGGTGCTAAGAAGAAAAAACACAGTAAACTTGAAGATGATGCTAACAGTGTCTTTCTTCTTGTAGTATATGAACTCTGGTTTAAGCAGATTTTGTGGGAAATGGACTCGGTGCGAGTGATCTTTCAAAATGGTCACGTAAGTTAAAAACAAATATTAACTTTTGGAAAAATCAGCCCTGTTTTTCTCTTGTTTCCTGCCTCTCAGCCTGATTTACTTGGGTTTAATAAAGCAACAAGTGCTCTTTTTAGAAACAGCATCAAAAGACCAAATAAAATTTGGCCAAGTGGCTCTTATGTGCTGCTACACATTTTTGATCAGCAAAATCTTATTTCCTCCGGAAGTATGCCTTTTGTGTAGATCACCTTCCAAGGCCAATTTCATTGGCCATGCTCTCATACTCTCCTGCTAGTGCTGGGTAACTGCAGAAAATTAAATTGGAAATATTCTACTGCAGAAAAAGCAGCCTCAGAGGCAAAACTGAAAAGCAGAAGGCTCACAAGGACTTTTCTGTTGAAAAGTCATTTCTGCCTTTTTTCAGTTTTTGAAGTCTACACATTTGAACTCTTCACATTTGTCCAAAGCTAAACACACGTTGTAAAAATAGGTAACAATGGAAAACTCTTGACTTGATACTACATCCACAGAAAAAAGCTGACTGCATGCAGTTTGAGAAATACCTTGAGTACATCATGAGCATGTGTCTACAAAGAAAATTTGAAACTAGATCAGACTGAAAAAAGGAACCTTTTCATAAGGTCCAATGAAAATGTTCTCTGTTGCCCACTATGTTCCTAATTTCACCGGCTTTTTAAGTTTAACATCTTATCAAATTATAACTGACTAAATTCAGTTCTTAAGAAGAATAATTTTTTTTAAATTTATTTTTGTGAAAAATGAAGCCATGCTTGTAATCAGAATTTGAAATGTCAGTGTTAAGGTCAAGTACACAGCCAAGCAATTAGGGAAATGGTTATCATCTGCCATTTTTTGTAGTTTGATATTTCCTTGTTGCATGCCCAGATTTTAGAGAGAAGTTTAATCCCATTGAAACTGAAAGGCATTTTAGCCGACTCCTCTGCAGGCAAAGTGTTCAACTTAGCCAAAAAAACAACTTTTGTGTTCTCCATTTAATATTTTCTATTTCCCACCAGATGCAGTCTTTTCTCTTCTTCTCTGCTTGCTACTGCACATTGCTGATGAACATGTTTTAGATGTACTCTCCTGATGCAGCTGTCAGATTATTCCGCTTCTCAACTTTTAAGTAATTCCCATACCTGCCTTAGGGCTTGTTCCTTCACAAAAATAGAAATTATTCTAGAGGTCATTAGAACAGAAAGTATATAATTTTTGTATTATGTGATATAAAGCTACAATAATATTGTAATTATTGGAAATTATAAACTATTTTGCTTTAGAATTTAATTTCTTTGACTTCTATTTCAGTCAAAAACATAGAAAAGAAAAGACCCTATATGATTAGGCCTACTTGTAATGTAACATCAGAAAAAAACAGATTTCAATGTTTGAAAATTATAGTTTCAGTTTTCAGTTAAAACCACAGTGCTCTATTCCACATGAGATTCTGCTGCTATAGATTTCACATGGGAAGGACTTGGGAATGACAGCGATGTACAACAGTGAAAAGACATGAAATAACTAGGTAGAATCTAGAGAAAGCACCATTTGGTCTGGTTATGATCTTTATCTTTTCTACAGGTAAGAGATGAGAGAAACATGCTGAAGGTTATTACTCGGATGAACAGAATTTCACTGATTCTGAAATTACTTGTGGAACAGTTCTCAGTTTTGGAAACTATGACCGCATTGGACTTCTTTGATTTCAGGTAAAGACTTCTTATTCCTCCACAGTAATCCACAAGCTGGTAATTCCCATCCTTAGAACTGATTGTGAATTTTGCATATGTGCTGGTGTCTTTCAGCAAGCTGAGAACTCACCTTGGAGAGGCAAACATGACATTAAAGTGCAAGGGTCAGTTATGAAATTGAGCCTGAGTGTGAGTCCAGCATGTTCTGCAAAGAAGTACAAGTGTTGACATTTTAGGGCAGGGTGCTGCTGACTGGTTTCAGAGTCAAAAGTTAAAACAGCAGAAAAACCAGAAATAGTTCATGGTTCTGTTAGCAATTTAGTTGCAACTTGGCACTGCAGAGTTGAAGCCTTGTTCTACGGCAAATCATAGAAGTGCTGAGGTGGGAGAAATGCACTCTCTCTAGATTATCAAACAGGTATTTCAACTCTCTTGGTTTGTATGGTGTTTCCTTGGGTCTGCAGTGCTGGAGGCTTCAAGTGGCTGAAGGAAGCATTGCTGTCCCTTGTCCTTTTCCCCCAATAACTTCTGCTCTCCAGTAGCAGCTCAGTGTGCTGCTGGGCTGGATGGTGGGTAGCTCTTCTGCCTTCTGCTCAGGCTTTCTCGGGGATCCTTTGGCTTGTCACTTCTCCCATGGCATGTCTTTCTCTTCCCTCACTACATCTAGGTCCTTCCACCACACTACTATGTGGTTTCATGACAGTTTCATCCACTGTTTGCTTTCCCTGTTCTTCTGCTTGTGTAACTTCTGCATATCTGTCTGCCTTGTGACCTCAGTGCCAACCAGCATCTCATCCATTTCTGCATTTTGGTACCCTTTCCCTTCTATCTTCTAATGTTCCCTAATAAAAAAAGCAGGAAACTACAATTTTTCTTCACTTTTTTAAAGTTTGAAACATCTGTATTATCTATCATTACATTACAGCAGGGGAAATCCATGGGCTAATCATCTGTTTTGATCCATACTTCCTTCAGCTTTTCAACCACATACTGTCATTTGACAAGTAAACATAACATTAAACCAATCTATCTCTGTCAAATCTTGTACTTGCAATTGAAAATGCATTAAAATTATCTAGCAATGTGGGATTTCAGGTTACTTTTACTAGTAATTGTTTTTCAGCATGGTCAGATGAGCTAACTCTAAAATAAACTCCCATTAATGAATCCCTCAAAAAAAAAAAAAATTGGAAGTTTTTCTGAACATTATTCTACTGTATAGAATAAGGCAATATATAATATTGCACACATATATGTAGTAATATAAAGGAATTATGCTGTATAGCAAGACTTTAAAATGCATTTGTTGCCACTTTATTGCTGTGAAAATTTTTGTAATAGCAATTTGGGGTGAAACTGCCTGGTCTATTTGGAAAAAAAATGGCATTCACAAATGTTGCCTCCTGTACATCGCATGCACAAAGCTGCCATTTTAAAACACAGTGTAAACATAAACGTGTGAATGCAGCTCTGCATGCACAAACAAGATAGAACTAGAAAATAAGATTGTGTTGTACGAACATTGTAGTTGCATTAAAGTTGCTTGGGGTTTTTTTTCTTTTCTTAAATGCAGTCATATAAAAAAATACTGAGATAGCTATTTGATATTCTTCAAACATGAAATATGGGTGGGTTATTTTGAGAAAAAAAGATAAACCCCCCATTGTAAAATAACATCCTGCATTTTTGTATCTTTTTTTCTTCTGTTCCCAAAGATACCACCTAAGCCCAGCCTCAGGTTTTCAGAGCCTGCAGTTTCGCTTGCTAGAGAACAAGATTGGTGTTCCTCAAAGTCTGAGAGTCCCTTATAACAGAAGGCATTACCGTGATAACTTCAAGGGACAGGATTATGAACTACTGCTTCAATCAGAGCAAGAACCAACACTTCTGCAACTTGTGGAGGTAACAATGTCTGCCTTAAACATTGCTTCATTTTCCCCCATCTCCCAAGAATGTCCTTCATTATTGTCAGCAACAAATTCTCCTACCTTAAGAGACGCAAGCATGTTGGCAAATCCTCCGTCAATTGCGTTTTGGATTCTTGACAAATTTTGCATGAAAGAGAGTTAGTAGTTAGTAAACCAAGTGATTTTTCACAGCATCTCCTTTCATCTGAAAATTCTGGCTGTTAAACTGGTAAATTGCACTGTGGAAGTGTGAACTAAGAATGTAAATGTGCTGTTTCATTTTCATGTTTTCATGACTGTAGGCCCTTCTGGGAAGAAAACTTTAAAAATAGTCCCACTGTTAGTGATGGCTATTAGAGAGGTTAAAAACTATAGATGGCTCTGTATCTTCCTTCTGAGATTTATCATTAATATATTTCTATATATATGTATGTAGAAGAAGATTTGTTTTCCTGTAGTTTGTTTTAATGATATCCTTAGAATAGGACAGCTTCTGTCTTCCAACACTGGCCATTCAGTCTGGAACCTGAAGGGGTTGGTTTGGCACCATTATGCAGGTGTAAATCTAGATGGACATGCTGAATTTAGCAATTAGCACTTCTACAGGATACTAAACCAGAACTGTAGTAGTATAATTTATGTTACTATAACTTGTAATTCCAAGATAATGCACTTGCATTTTTGTTGTTTGAAATCATTATTCTTATTCTTCTTATTAATAAAGGCATGGCTGGAAAGAACTCCAGGGCTCGATTCGGGAGAATTTGATTTTTGGGCACAATTTGAAGATAATGTTTTAAAAGGCCTGGAAGAGGAATTTGCCTTGATACAGGTATATAGTGTGCTCTTGAACTACCCATAAGCAAAGACATCTGGCAAAATGATATTTTGACATAAATTTAACTTTTGGCTCGCTCACTCAGTTTCTCACTCACTTCACTAGATCTTCATCAGTCTCTGTCTCCAAGAAGCAGAAAAAACTGCAAATTCTTCAGGAAATAGGAATATTTTTTTAATTTGACATCTAAAACGATGTAAAGCATGAGACACATGGATGATTTTGACTGCAAAAGGGATGGATTAGTATCAATGGAAGGGCTGAAGTTGATTTTACCAAAAATACAACTTTACCTTTAGTTAGTATTTGCATCTACAATCCACAGTAAATATGAAGTTTGGGCCCCTGAGCTGTGAATATGGACTGTCACTATAAACAGCCCGTTTCTGTTTAACAGTATATGGCAATTTGCTGCTATGTCACCATTCAAATTTTGCTGGCAAATAAGGACTAGAAAATCCCTGACTAGTTTTAGACCTGTAGCTTTAAATAACATTGTAAATTTTTTCATTTTCAATGAATAAATTATAAGAAGTAATCAAGTTTCTGAGAATATCTGTTTATGACTTTCTAACTTATCTAAACTTTTTTATTTACAATTTTCTTTCCCATAGCTCTGCAAAGATGTAATTTTTTTGCCTTGAAAATAAATAAATCAGACTTCAACCAAATTAATATTAAGTTTTTTAAGGCCTCTAGAGCAAAATAAGTGATAAATTGCCAGCTTGTTTGAATATGCATTTATCTGAGTTGTGCTGGAATCTATTTAATTGTACATTTCTTGGTAATTGTACTTTTCAAAGGACAGTGACTCATGTATCTTATTTGCAAATACAGTTCTTACATCTAAGATGCAAATTTCAGAGTATTTATTTAAATAAAAGTTGCATAATAAGTCACTCAAGTGCTTAATTTTCCCTACTGAATTTTAAAACTTGTCTTTGTTTTAAATACCAAAGGCCAGAGCAGAATCAGAAGAAAAAGATGACTTATTATCTGAATTCCAAAAACAGAGAGACGTACTGCTTTCATTATTTGATGAAAAACGCCACGAACATCTGCTCAGTAAAGGTAGATTGCATTACCGTATGTCAATGTGAACTTCTAATGTTTTATTTAAAATCACATAATAGCATTAAAGTTGCAGGAGAACGAGCAACAAACTAAGGACACTTGTATCTTGCAGGAGAGAGACGACTGTCCTACAGAGCACTGAAGGGGGCCTTGATGATCTACTTCTACAGGTAATGCTGTAAGATGGGTCTTTGATGGTGACTGGCAGGAGGAGAGGTGAAGGTTAAGAACAGCAGCACAGGTTTAGTCAGGCTGGAATGGGCTGTGGAAAGCAATCTATTTCAGCCCCCCACAGGAACCCTGATTAGCCAGGTACAGCTCGAAGGTCAGACCAGGCTGCTCAGAGCCGTGTCCAGCTGAGTTCTGAATATCTTCAAGGATGGAGGTTGCACATCCCCTCTGGGCAGCTGATTCTTGTTTGACTAGATGCAGCTTCTCAGATTGTGACTAGTAAATGCTTTGTTCTACCTGTCCTAGAAACACTTGGAGACCTTTTCCAAGTACAAGGGAAAAGGGGCAAATCAAGACTTACAAGGCAGAAGCATTTGTTAAAGTATCTACTGATACTGATACTTTAAGTCACTAAGCACCGGTGAAATGGAACTTTGAAAAATACAGCACATGCTAAGAGGTCTCACTGTCTTCTTCATTTTCCAAGGGAGGAACCTCGTTTCCAGGTTCCCTTTCAGCTTCTTACCTCCCTTATGGATCTTGACGTGCTTATGACTAAATGGAGATGTAAGTTTGACTTTTTTGACTGTGAAACTCCCTCTTCTAGATGCAAATAAATTGTTCTGTCTCTGAGTTACACCTAGTCTTAGAATTGAGCCTTGGAGTTCATGCTTTAGGAATAATGGTTTTTTGCTACACAGGTACAGCTACCACTTGTATGACTGGCTTTAAGTGTACTACTTTATTAAAGGGACAGGTATATATTTTTCAGTGTATCCCAAAAAGTCATAATGACATACCTTTATATGAAGACATTCCTTCTGCTCCTTCCCTATCTAGGCATATATAAGTGAATGCATAATTCTGTATTAACAGAGCGTAGTCATGTGTAATAATTAGTGTGTTCATTCTGAATTAACAATAATTTTGTATTTATTGACTGAAGAATGGCAGAATTTCTTGCATTGCTGAAGACCTAATAGTTCTGTATCTCTATAAAGATCTCTGAATGACCTTTAACAAATGTGATTCTCTAGTTACATCTAAACACTGAACATGTGTCGTTTTCTCCTGTTGTACCATTTAGATAATCATGTCTGTTTGGTGCACAGAATGATTGGCAGCAAGGCTGGCACTGGAGGCTCATCAGGCTACCACTACTTGCGCTCAACAGTGAGGTAGGAATAATGTGTTTCCCCTGTTACCTGCAATAATGCAGTCTATAAATATTCTAATGCTGGAAGACCTGTTTCAGACAGCTCACTGGAGGCCAAACGGCTGCTGCTTCTCTTCTAGAACTCTAGCATCACCCCCTGGTAGTTGCACATTTATTTATCAGTGACATATATAAATTCCAAGTCTTCTAAGGCAAAAAGAACTCTTTTTGATCACTCACACAAAGCACTATCTATAATTCTCAGTCAAGGGGTCCAGGTGTTACAGTGATAGCAATAATATTAACCCTGCATTGTTTAGCTTGTGTGCCAGCTAGCCCAAGTTAATGAGGTGACACAGGCTGGAAGTGAGTCCCAGCTACTGTGTAACTGAGTTTCTGCATTCCCTAGTATGGCCTCTAATTGCACAACCTCCTTACAAGAGGATCTTTTTTGAGGTTTGTTCTCAAAGAGCTGTGAACCACCATGTATTGCTGTGAGCAACTACTGTCACAACCACTGGGGCAGAGGGCACAGAAGGCAGAGTAGAAAGTAGGCGGTTAGTCAGATTGAGGACTGAATGTCCACTGTCTTTTTTAGAAAGCTCTCCCACTCTTCCTTAATGTCAGGTTAATGTTGTTCCTAGGCAAATTCTACTGGAGATCACACCCTATGTACTCTGCCTTTTCAGAAGAAAGATGTTACTATAGAACCCTACTTCCTTTTTTAAGCCTAATCTGCTATGCCCTAGAAAGTTAGGACTGGATTCTTGCTCTGCAATATCTTCAGGAGGGTTAGTGCAAGGAATCTTATTAAATACATGAGAAGGAATGATTACTGAGGATTTAGAAATTACAGCCTTCTATGCTGACGGAATTGTTGTTTGGATTGTCTTTTTCAGTGACAGATACAAGGTGTTTGTGGATTTGTTCAATCTTTCAACATTTCTAGTGCCAAGACACTGGATACCAAAGATGAACCCAAACATTCATAAATTCCTTTACACTGCAGAATACTGTGACAGCTCCTACTTCAGCAGTGATGACTCTGACTAGCCTACCTTTCTAGGCTGGGTGCGGTAAAGAACTTCCTGACTTTCACCTTGAGTGGTGCCACCAGCCACTCCCACAAAGAGTGTGGGCATGTAAATATGTATTTATGTATGACAGCTTTGTGAATAGTATAATTGGCTTGTGAAAGAAATTAATTGCTTGTAGAAAAAAAAATCTGTTTTGAGTTAGCCTATGTTAAGAGTACAATGATACCCCAATTCAACCCAATGACCAATTTAACTCTTAGTTGGCTTCTTAAAGCCTACACCTAGAGAAAGGGAGAAAATTACATGCAGCTGTTATGATCATGACTTATTTGTACATATTTTTGTATTTGCTTGTTTGCCTAATGGCTGTTACTAATTTATGTCTAGTTGAGTCTCAGTCTCATCCCCTTCAGAAGAATATTAGTTTCTGAGCTCTAGTGCAATTTCAAAAGGAATTTTGGGTTAAAAGTTTCAAAAGCTAGATTCAAAAAAGTAAGTCCTGAATCTACAGAAACCAAAGCATCCTGAACTTATAATACATCAAGAATCATGTTGCTATCTATGGGTTACATGTGAATGTAAATTCCTTATGTAGAAATACTGTTAAAAACAGCAGATATAAGTACTTACTTAGCATTTCAAATAAAGCAGTATTAAAGCTCATCTTTTGTTAAGTCTTCTTCTAAAGCAAACTATAAAGTTCAAACAAGAGTATGTCAGGCGTTTAAGGTGATTTTTATTCAAATTGGTATATAATAAAAGGCAACTTTGGCTATAGAATATCAATAAAGCAGTGTCATCTTCTCATTAAATGGACTTTTGTCCTTTTAAGTGCTTCCTCTGGAAAGACACGTATACTGTAAACTGGAATTTCTGGTAAGTTCTCTCTACTACACCACTTCAGGTACTTACACCTGGCAGTAGCACCTCAAAAACACTGGAGGTACATCTGAGTTTCATATTGCTGTGACTACATTACTCTTATCCATGCCAGTTAGGAACTTTGGCAATTGTTTTCCAGTTATGGAAGTGTGCTATCCCTTGTTTGTAAGCCACTCAGGGAAGGCCAGACAACACAACACTCGAGTACCAAAGACTTCACATTTTGTTCAGCTGAAGTTTTCAGCCAAGTAAATTCAGTCAGTAGCAAAACCTGAAGTAAAGAAACATCACACTTGGTCTGCCTTTCATTTAAAATATTAACAATTAGAAGGACTAAAACAGCAACACTTTACAACAGAGAATTATAAATACTCATTGCATTTGTCATAAAAAGGTTATAAAAAACTAATCTAAAAACATGGTACAGTAATTGAGTGCAAAAATTACAGAATTTCTTCAATACTTTTTCTAGTAGGCCTTCTTAAAAGATACAGGTAAAGCATTCCAGGTGAAAAATTCATAGCATTTTAGAATTACATGTTTGGTTGTGAGTTCTAGTTACCTTTGCCTGCAGCTGCAGTTTCGGAGCTCAGCAAAGCTGGAACCCCTTTTTCATAACCAGCAAGTCCCACCTCTGAATTCAGTTAATGAGGGAAATTTAACACTCACTCTATTTGATAGATTCTGTAATTGCCAACTTTCTAAACTGTTACTCATGATTCTTCTTACACTCAAATAATATCAAATATACTCTTATACTATTGATTTTTGACACAATTTCTTTCTCATTTGTCATCATGTTTTTCCTTTTAAGATTTTTCTATAGAGTAGTATTCAACACCAGGATAAAGCTCACATTTGAAGCTTCAGTCCTTCATTGTAACTTCTCTTTGTGCACTCTGCCGTTGATTCTGAGTCTTCTTACTCCATGAGAAATTTGGCATACAACACAAATTCCAAATGAAAACATTTTAAAAAACTTCAGCCAAGAGTTGCAGGAATTGCCCTTGTGGCCATTTCTTATATTAGAAAATGTTGTTCTGAATTGAATCTTCATAGTGTCTGTCCTTGTGATACCTGTGGTCTTTGATCAGTTGTAGAAGCCCAGAGAAGTGTCAAACAAATACTGCTGAAACTGTATCTGCTATACCTACAAAAGTACAAAGTAAAATTACAAAGTAAAATTCAGTCTCCACTGAAGTGAAGACTTCCCAGAATTCATATTCATATAATACCCTTTCCCCTAAACACCATGACAGTAGGAATCCAGGGAATCATCTGCAACCCTTTTATTTCTTCCTTGCCTGGCACTGTGTATAGTTGAAACCTATAATCTCCTCCTTCCTCTGCTTTTACATTCAAAATTTTATATCCTGGTGGTATCACAGCACCTCTAAATCAGAAGACAAACATCTCTGTGGGAAAATGAGAAACTACTGTCCTTTGCTGGATTGTTCTGGTGTGGTACACTACAGAAAAAGTGAAACCCCCTGCTTTTTGAGAGAACAGATTTTGAAACTAACACATCTGTTCTCCCTATCATCTCTAATTGACTTGCTTTATGACTTCTAAATTTTTCTTTCAAATTGTTTATACAACAACAGTAAGAACAAAGATTCAGCAAGATGAGAAAGCTATGCTTGTGTATATTGCTCTGATCTTTACTATGCCCAGGCAAACTTAATATTGTCTATTCTTTATTTGCAGAAGACTTAGGTAATCTAACACCTCTCGCAATGACTGAGAGCTACCGTGAAACACATGTGGAAGGGAAAGCCAGTGGGTTACTCTAACACATAAAATTACAGCAGATACACAACATTTCCCATCAGTAGTGGCAATATCCCACCAATTTGGCTCAGCAATCTGATGATAAACAGGAGCTTGACTTGTCTTACCTCCACATCCAGCAGAAACTGGGTATTTAATGCTACAGAAATCCCTCAAACACAAAGGAAAATTTCATGCAAACAACTAAAGGGCAGGAGGACAAACTAGCACTAAAAGGATATATCTCTGTCCTGCAAGAAAAGCCACAAGCAGGGTACACAGTTCCCAGGTAGATTTGCTTTTCATATTTGTTTACTGAGCTGAGCCCACAGATAATGGCACCCACCAGACAAGGTACCTACAGGGAGTACAGCGATGGTACCCACCTAGAACCATCACACATGGCTGGATACTTTACAATGCCATTACCTCTACCTGGCAAGGGACAACAGTACTTTGATTATTTGTTATGTCTTATTCAGCTTTACATTTACATGGTGCTTTTCAATCATTCAGCTACATGGCTTGGTTGTACTAGCAACCACTTTATTTATTTTTCAGTCTGGACTCATTTACCATTTTAAAGCATAGCAATGATTTGTACTGCCTCTCTGAGGATCTCATTATATCTCTGTTACATTATTATATGTATTATTTTACAATTATATTATAGTGCTTTGTTATAGCCATTGAGAAACATATCCCAGCCCATGGCCTTTACCACCTTACTTATTTTTTGTCAGACTTACCACAGATATTGCTGCCCATCTTAACATGAACGTAGCCATCTATTCCCCATGTTGGCCCCCAAGAGTTCTGTACAATCCAGTAAGGGATGCTACCTGGAAGAGACATTTCATGAACAGGAGATAACATGAGATTTGGGAAGCTTTAGCCTCCTAACACTCCACAATGTTAATTAGCATTTTAATATCTCATAGTGTCTGATGGATTGATGATATAGGCCAGTGAAACCTATTGTTGTTCACATAGAGAACAGAGCTAATATTCTAGTATGGGAAGACTGGATATGGGCTCTTCTAGCATAAAGACACACATAGCCACGTCCTTGACTTTACAGGAATGAAGTCCCACAGAACTGAAGGAGCAATGAAAAAAAAGAGTTTTTCTCCTGTGATCAGGCTGCATTTCCAGAACTGATGTGACATCAAACCAAAAAGCTTCCAACAGAAAAACAAGTTCTGGATTTTAATCACTTGTCCAACAAAAGGCAAGTTGCAAGTAGAAGAAACCTATTGTGCTGAAGTTCAGCTGGCAGAAACACACCTGTTCTGTCAAAACCAGTGATAAGAACAGCATGGTTTGCTCTTCCACTGGAGCAGTGATATTGTATGATTCCACCAAGATAATCCTGCCAGCTAACGGCATCGACTGTCACTGCCAAAGGGCCCCAGCTGACAAGCATCCTCATCATTTCCTCTTCTTGACCACTGTGAAAGAAGTGAGTAAAAATGCCCTGTTACTGAAGTTAGCACATTAAAGTGACTAGAGTGATTGTAATCTACTTGTTAAGGACAGTTAAAAAATTAAATAATTAAAATCTTTCCTCCGAGTTTGACACACCACATAACACACATCAGTAATTATGTATTTCATATACTACAACACAGTGATACAAATATAGGACACACTAATTATGGGACAGGTGCAGATCCAAAGACATAATGCTATTAAAAAGCAGCAGGTTTCTAAGTCGAGCCAGCGGCCAATGGAGAGCACTACATACTTTTTGTACATCACTCTTCTCAATCAAAACCAGCTTTGAAGAAATTTTTAGTCCATACCAGAACTTCTCACTGTTTTTTAAACCTACAGAAGTACCTCTTATATGTAATAATACACTAAAACATGTGTCTCAAACATGTCAAAACACAGGACACTTCCACTATCAGACATTTACCATTAGCATCCTCATACAGTTTTATTCATCTAAAATACTGGAGCAGGAAATTTTCATCACTGCACGATGTGTTCAATAACTAAATTTGGCAAATACAGACTGGCAAAGATATGATTGATTTTAGTTACCTGTATCTAGCGGTAACACAATTCCTAGTCGGAATAACATTTCTTGTCTTTATTCAGTATGTAGCTGTATTGTACTGATAAAAATCAGAAACAAAGTTTCTTACATAGAAACCTAAAGTGCTGAAGTCTTTACAGAATTCACTTGACAACACTGTTTCTAAAGTCATGGACTGGAGAGGATGTGGGTGGACATGTAAACTCATGAACACTGAAGCAATTGAATTCTTCCTAAATTTTTCAAAAAATCCAGTTACTATCAGTAGGATTTACTGTTTCTGCTAATCAAGCAGTGTAATGCTCATATATTAGAAACTGTTACAGACTCTATGTTTCAGTTTATAGCCAATTTAAAAGACCTAATTTCAAGACACAAGCTGTCTCATTTGAACAGGCTTAGCGATGGCAGTGTTGAGTGGATGCATTGTGGCATGCCGTAACTCTCAAAGAGTTAGTCAATGCATTAATCCTTCTCCAGCACACAGCTACAGAACTGATGCAATCAACCTCATAACCTTTGCCTGGCCAATGCACTATTCACTCCAGCTTACTCCATGATTGCTGAACACAGAAGGAAAAGTACAGCAAATAAAAAGAATCAATAATAGCTACCTGAAGTCATATGCAGCAAATCCTGTTATTGAAACGCCAAAATCTGAGCGATCAAAATAATGGCACAGTCCTGTCTGAGCTTTAAAAGTGTATTCTGAATCTCTCACGAGTTTCACTTTTGTCTGCAAGAAGGTAATTGAGTAAGAATTAAATGCATTTGCCTTTACTACTATGCAGCTCAAAAAGTATAGAAAACGACCACATAACCCACTCAAAATTCAGTATGGGCTGGGCAGGATCAGAAATAAGAATGTCACATTGTGAAGTAAGTATTTACTATCTCTAGTTTTCTTGTTCACTGAGACAGCTTCAGAAGGGATTCAGAAATCTCTAAATAAGTAACAAAATTTAAAAGGCATCTCTGGCTTAAACTGTCCTCATAAGCAAACCCGTCAATTTTAAGACACAGAGATACTCAGTGCATGACTATTCATTCTCTTCAAATGACTTCCACACACAAAATTATCCTCTCTTTGGGAGAGTTCAGGAGGCACAAATATCCCAAAAAGTTATATACAACACTCTAAAGTCCAATTCTGTTCTTAGCATGTAATTCTCATGCTAGTACATTATGTATGCATCAGCCTTTTATACTTTTCATGTCTTCTCCAGTACAGTATGTTTATGGCAATGACTTACTCATCCTAATTCATTTGTGGTCCTTCTGCTGCCAAGCAAGAGGGAATTTTGCTTCAGATGAATCAAGGTGAGTATCCTGTGTTGTTCTCGATATTCCAACTTAAACAAGTTATCTAGACTGTTATTAGCCAAGGGTATGTTACTCTTCAGGGGTAGAATTACAGGTTCTTAAGTTGTTTTTTTTTAAATTCAAAAAACTGAAGAATTCTTTTTATATTCTTGTAATTCAGCCTGAGTACTTTTTATTTCAAAGATATCAAAATGTTGCTGTTCACCTATGTAATTAACACACATCTTGAGTTTTTCACAAAGTGAAATGTGTTAGCAACAACTAAATGCAAAGTAGAAACTTTGCATTTTCAATGTTTTGGGCTGCAAGTGAAACAAAGGTAAATGCAGTTCATTTTAATCTGAGGTTTTACATAATTTTACAGTGTTTGCAACAGAAACTATTGAAATTTGAAAACAGTAAATGTCAAGATCCTTCCTTTTCCTCAGATGCTGGTGCCTCAAATCCACAAAATGGCATATGCACAAGTGGCTCTGTCTACACTGGTACTCGTATGCCTGTAAATGAATTCAGGAACATTATTTTCAGCCCCTGTGGACTGATTTGTTACATTCACAAGAACATATATGGAGCATAAAGTTCCAATCAAATTTCAATTCTGCTTGAATAAATTCCCTCTTGGTTCCAAACTAAATAAGTAAGCATTCATACATATACACAGACACATATGTGTATGCATATTTGCACACACACTTTTAAAAAAAAAATCTGTACATTTCAACTTCTCCATCACTTTTTTCCAATAAATAACAATGCTAATATGAAAGCTGATGAAGTCCCTTGAGATTTTTATGAAGAGTTTCAAACCTGGTTCAGCCAGCTCAAAGCGCTAACAGTGGATCCCCCGTTGCAGCCGTAATTATTGTATGAGCAGTCGATAACCTGCTGCACACTGAGCTCTTCCAGGGTGCTTCTCTTAATTGCATAGGCAGACTCTATGCCACCTACAACGCTGAAAGCCCAGCAGCCTCCACACTGATAGAGAGAAAAGGGAAATGGGGGACAAAGCAAAAGTCAGCTTTGTTTTTGAAGCCCCACATGAAAAGAAAAAAAAAGAGGCAAAAGAGTCTTGCAATGCTCTTCATTTAATACATCATCCTTGAACTCTGTTTTTTAGGCAATAATAAAGAAATGTAATCATCCGTTTAAAATGCTGAACTGTTTTTCCCCCTGTACTGCTCTCTGAAATCTAGAAATGCATTATGGGTGTCTTACTTTAAGGACTCCTTCCTGATGAATTTTTGCTCTTGAAGATAGGTCTGAGGATGCTTTTTACTGTGAGATATCTATTTTCCAAAGAAAAATGTGGCCTCCAGATGAAAATAGTTTTTAACCATATTAGCAAGTTTTTCTAGAATTTTTTAGAAACAGATTACAGTTTAAGAAATGATGAAGTGAAATTAAACATTATAGAAAAATTCTTAGACAATAACAATCTATACTGCAGTTCTAGGCTCCTTTAACTGTGCCATTTAAAATAAGAAGCACGATTTATTCCTCACAAGGTCCTATGTGAAGCACGGAAAGGGGACACTGGGGATTTAACAGCTTGTTTTTCACCAGTGACCATAAACACTTTGGGATAAACTGTAATTACGTGGGGTCTGCTTACTTTCTTATCACAAATGCATCCCCTGAGGAGTTCCCTGGTAAAGATACGGGTGTTGACCAGGCAAGGGGACTCAGTCATGGGAGAAAAACAACAGGAAAGGACTTATACCTATCCAGGTGAACCAGGGGGATGAGGTCAAGTACTGAACTTACCTTGGCTCCTTCAGAAAAATACAAAACGCACATGGTGCAAAATATTTGCCCAATTAGTTAACTAGACCAAAAAAAATATTACACACAGTTTCTAAATGCACAATTTCTACACCTCATTCTTTTAAGTCTAACACCACTTTGCATAAAATGCTACATGACTTTTTGCATGTTTAACTGGCCACTCTTGTGCCAGTGCTCCAAGGAGACTTCAGGCAGAACCCTGCAAAACCTTTACTGTTCTCTACAGCCTTTCTGCTGAGAACCAGGAACAGAAAACACCAGGACTTACTGTTTGCTGATTTCTCACTTCTGCAATGACTTTTTTGTCCCTCCAGTCAAACTTCTTTGGCAGAGGTTTTTCCTTCCCCTTTGGCACTTTTAAGTATCCGGGAAGTTTGTGAGGTATGCTTCTCAAGTAAATAGCTAAACACAGAATACAAACATCTGTAAATCTATGAACAAAAAAACCCCCATGAACAACTTTACTAGAATTCAGAGGTAACTTTGATCTACAGTTACAACCATGAGATTATATCTTATTTTAAATTTCATAGAAAATTCATGTATTTTATAATAATCATTATACCCCAGAAGGAATGTAAATATTTCTACAGCTCCAGAAAGAACAGAAACACTCTATGTAGGTAATGTGGGCAGAAAATTGTGAAGATTTTCTGAAGCTGAGCAATAACCATAACCTCTCCCTAAAACAAATTTTACTTGAAAATTTCCAAAACATTTCACTTACTTAAAAAATACTCTCCTTTAGCCATGTACAAGGGGAAAATAAGAGGAGAGTAAAGTAAAGATTCTGAAACACCTGCAAGTTGCTGGTTTTTCACTAAAAAAAGTTGTTTAATTATTTAAAATTAAAACAAGATGTTAAATCCTCTGATGAATAGAAAATGTAACAACAGACATGAACAGCAAGAAGGGAAGGTTAGATTAGGTATCAGACAAATTTTCTAGAAAAAAAGAATTAAGTATGTCATATTGCTCCAGAAAGCCACAGCTGTCATTGTGCAGCTATGGACCTCCAAGCATTGTCTGGACTGTAGTCAGATTTTGTGCTGGGGTAAGGAATATGAACTTACTAAAGAACCTTGTGTATCTCCCTTTTTCAAAAAGGAAGACCCTTGTGTATCTTCGTTTCTTCTGCTGCAACTGAGGAAAGCTTTAAAGCACCATTAGAAGAAAAAGGGTAAAACAGAACTGCCTGAATAATAAAACATTTTCAGGCTGTGGGCAATTCAACCTTGCAAGACTATAGAACATGAAGAGGATTGTTGTATCCTCTAGAAGTACTTACAGTTTGGTACCAGCCACTGTAAATTAGCTGACTATCAGTACGGGAAGAATCTGTAAATGTGAAAGACACAAGGTTCTGGGAAAGAATAAGAAAAAAATAAGAGAAAAGGCATCAGAAGCAACCAGAAAATGTACCTTTGAACTCTTCAGGAAACAGGTGAGAAAACTGATTTATTCCATAGACAGCAGTCATATTATCTTTTGATGATAAATTCAATAATCTAATTCTTTGAGTGCTTTCCTGAAGGAATAAAAAAATAATTGTGGGCATTATTAAGTTAGCAGCAGGGACAAAACTGTAAGAGCAGAAAAAGAAAAGGTTAGCAACAGTAAATGTGAAATTAGGGAACAAGAGCTGTTCACGTCAAATTCATCCTGTATCCCTAGCAAACCAATAGGAAAGCCATTAGACTAATTTCAACTCCAACAGATACCAAAAAATCACATGTTAAGTGCAAAAAATTGACGTGAAACAGACAAAACAGGCAAGCTGAGAACAAGTCGTGTCAAACTCATCTGATGTCCTTCTTTAACAGCACAACAAACCTTGTGGTTCAGAGATATGCAAAAACATCTTCAGATAAGCGTTAACCCCATCACCGCACGCCTTTATGAAGCGAAAGAACAGCATCATAACCTAGAGACCTCCCCGCCTCGCCCGCCTCCTCCCCGCAGCCGGCGGTGACCTGCGGGGCTGGCACGAAGGGAGCGGCCGCAGATCTGCCGCGGGGAGCGGCAGCGGGCGGGCGCGTCCCGGCAGTGCGGGAGGGGAGCTCCGCCTGCCCCCGCCCCGTGGCCTCCATCACCCGGCCCAGCAGCTCGGCGGCACTTCGCCCGCCCTCCTCCTCCGGCAGAACCCGCACCATCCCCGCAGGGCGGCGCGGATGGCGGGGGAAGTGCGGGCTGGGACACCTACCCGCAGAGCCGCCGCTTCTTCTCGCTCCCGGCCGCCTCCATCCCACGCAGGGCGGCCCCGACCGCCGCCACCACCCTCCTCCCGAAGCCGGGTACCTGCAGGTGCCGGGAGGGCGGCACTGCCCGCCCGCAGCAGGCAGAGGAGCAGCGCCAGTACCCGCATCGGCCACCATGTCATGGCGGGGTGGGCCGGGGCACGCACCCGCACCCGGGGAGCTGAAGCCCGTCGGTTTCCGAGCGAGAAAGGGGCTGAACCCTTCTTCCTGCCCAGCCCGTGGCCGGAGGCTGCGCCCGCTGCCGCTTCCCGCGGGGCCGGGCCCGGCGGGGCGGGACCAGGCGGGGCATCGCGGAGCGCCCGCCCGGCACCGCCGGTCCCGCGCCACCGCCCAGGGCCGGGAGAGCTCTTCCAGCGGGGATGTTGGGGCATCGAGTCTGAGCTGTGTTTGACAGTGCTCAGTGGTGCCTGGGCAAAGCCGTGTTTCCAGCGGTGTTTTTCCATGTGGGAGACGCGCGACAGGCGCGCAGGGCTGCAAAAGAGGGGCGAAGGGATGCTGAGCGTTCAGGTATCTGCCAGCTTATAAATTCGTGCAAGCTCTTCTCTGAGAGGAGCGTTAATTGGTACCTTCAAGCTGGGCTGCCAGTAGGAGAGTGAAGCAGCAGGAAGGCAGGTTACAGGCTTTAGCGAGGGAAGGCACGGCTGGGGAGAGCAGAGCTGCCCGGTGCTGCACAGCAGGTGCCCGCAGCCCCTGGGTCCCAGTGAGATTAGTTGTGCTGAAAGAACACACGGAGAGGAACCGTGACTTTTCTCAGAGACCATGCTGGTACTTGATCAAGCAGGTCACTGTTCAGCGTGTAAAAGCTCTATTAGGCCACTGTGAGTTAACAGAGCCCTCTTCGTTAATTTCAATCACCAGGTATTTTTATGCAGTGCCTGTAAATAGGATATGTGTATGTTTTAAACCTGATGTATGTTTCAGTTCTCTCTGCTGCTTTCCTCCCACTCACCCTCTTGTTAACACGACTTGAAGGCATAGGTGCCCTGTCCTGTGGTGCTGGTAGCTCACCTGGCAGTGCTGTACTTGCGGAGCAAACCTGTGGGGATCACGATCCAGCTTTGCCTTTGCCCTCCTCCTCCCATGGAATGGCTGTTGGGGGATTGGCTGAACTGCCACCAGTTTTGTTACAGGTCAGGCTATTTATGGCTTATGGCCAGAACATGGAAGAGCTTGTTAGCAGGGCAGATTTTATTGGTTATTCTGGTACAGCTTATCATTGCAAACCCAGGAGTGGCGTTGGAGAAGTTACTACAATTTATTACAAACCTGTATTGACAGATTGAGGTCTGGGATCAGCATAAGGACTGGATAGGATGAAGACAGTAACATAAGAACTGAGTGGTGAAATGTTTTTGAGGATGGTCTGAACCTCAGCAGCCGAATTCTCAGGCAAACTCCAACAAAGTGTGACTGAGCACTGAGACCCTCGTGAGAAGTGTAGGGTGTAGTGGCTGGCAGGAGTGTCAAAGGAAAGCTTGCTGTGGTCACCATAGCTTTGGCTGTACTGATTGTACATTGAGCCTTAATCCAACAGTCACATGGTTTTATTCTCTATGGTACAGTATAATGGAACTGGAAGGAAGTTACTTTGCCAGTTACTGTAAGCAACAAAAAGATGCTGAACTTATGCTTTATTTAAAAACTTACTTTTCATTAAAAATTTAGATTTTCCACCAGTCAAACATGATGAACTTTCTCTAAATTGGCCTGCTGCCCTTGAAATCTGTTGTTTTGGGATTATGATTGTCTCAAGCTGAATAGATTTTCTTGTTTTTAATGTACAATCACTAATTTTTAATCCGGTCAACTTAGCTTTAATAGAACAAAGATATAAACTTTCAGTTATTTTTTGGTTATTATTTCTATAAATTATGCCCTTTTCAAACAGAAGTATTCTTGATGGGAGAAGCCGTTTTGTTTTGTGTGTAGACTTCAAGGGTTACTTTTCCCTTGAAACACATGAGGGCAGCAAAGGACTTCTGAAAATGTAGTTGCAAACCATGCAGCTTTCATTTTTATTTTAATTAAAATAAATAACCCCCAAACAAACAAGCAAAAAATCCCTTCCTATTTTGGGAAAATAGATATATCTCAGATTGTTTTGCATTAAAAATTCTGCTTAGTATAGGAAGAGGAAAAGGTATGTTTCAGTTTATCTTGTTCAGGAGGACAGAGCGTAAGAAAAGTCATTGTCTTCTCTGGTGACTGGCTTAGGGGGAATAAAGTGTAACAAACAGCCAAAGGTCGGCGACTGATAGTTAAAGTGTTTCAAAAGGTTTTATTTTTCCGCTGAACTACCTACAGTGCTACTAAAACATTTTTTTCCTGCACTTAGATGAACAAAATCCCACCAAAGCACACAGAGAACTCAGTCTACAGGCATGCAGTCCCTGCTCTGCTTTGAATTACTTCAGTGTAAATTTAGCCATGCTTCATTAAGATAAAAGAAAATACATTTGTACAAATAACATCAGAGTAAGGCCTAGAAAAAGAATAGGGCATAAAAGTGTTTGGTGTCTGTGTTTGTTATGGATTGTTTTGTTCCACTGAGTTTTTTTAAAGGCTTTATTGATACAATTCTTACTGCTTCATTGACACAGGGAAGCCATTTATTAGTTGCACTAGTCACCTCAGACAGATGAAGAAAATATTTTCATGCTTCCCCTCCCCCAAACTCTGATCTAGAATTTTATAATTGTAAATAGTTTTAAAAATATATATTTGAATGAAAATTTATGTATCTCTATCCCATTCTGGCTATTCATTAGAAGAATTTGATGAGCTGAAACAATGCATACTAAGGGAAGAAGCAATAGTGAATATATATTTAGGAACCTCTAAACTCATTGTAAGTTGTTTTCTTTAAATGAGGATATTCCTTTAGTAGGATAATTTGCTTCCCATCAGGTGCAAAACACACATTTCTAAAATTACTCATAACACTGCAGTGTTATTAGTGGGTGGGTTTTTATAGTATTACAGGTTCCGATTGAAGATCATATTAATATTTGCTACTCAGGCTTTTTTTTTTTTTCCCTCCAGTGATTTTTGCTTACCTGTTTGAAATAATTAATTGAATCTCGTTGGACAGCCCAGCTTCAGTGCACCTTGGCCTCTGTGTTTATAATTATCATAGCAAACAGGGCAAAATATAAGAAATTACTTCTGAATTGGAGACAGGTCTGCCAAAGATGGGTGTTGCTGCTCCTAAGGGCTGTAATGAGCTGTGTTAATGGACCTTCAGGTAGGAGTGATGCCTTTATAGCACTTTGGGAGGTATCTACTTAGCAGCAGTTGGACTCCTATTGTAGGCATATAAGATGTTAAACAAAGGGAAAATAAATCCATTTGTATTGTGTAGTCTTCACCCTCTGAGAGAAATAGTCTTAATCCAGCAGATGGGGCTAAGCGCCTTTTCTTAAAAAGGCTTGTGGGGAAAAGTTATATCAGGGTAAGTCCAAGGAATTGCTTATTTTAAGACCTTGCAGAGGGGGTGTTTGCTAATACATTTGCACTAGTAACAATTATTAAATGTAAGCAAAGCAAGTGAGAATTGCAGTCTTGGGATGAAATCTATTCCTGTGAGGGTAAATGAGTGGTGTTGATGTAGCCAGTGTTCCGAAGTTGTCTTTTCTGAGCCCCAAGATAGATTTTTTGAAATCTCTGAGAAGCAGAGAAAATTACACATGGGAGCACTTAGGTTTGCAGGAATAACCAAACTGTGCCAGGGCCTGCCTTAGGTATATAATAACAAACATCTGTGTTGACCATGAAGCCTCTCCTGCTAGAATGATCTTCCTTTGCAAATAATGAAATAACTGTAGGATCTGCTTCTCAAAGCTGACTTGTCTGTACCCCAGCTGAATATACTTAACGCCAGTAAGTCTGTAGCTCTCCTAAAAATGTTTTTCTTCAATCTTGACAGTAGGGGATGAATTATGAATGAAGAAAGCTGGCAGTGGAGCTAATAATTCAAATCAAACAGTGAATCAAAAAATAAAAATGCAGAAAGGAGCAACACCTTATCTTCAGTGAGACTGAAGTAAGAAATCTTGTCAGTTTTAGGGAGCTGAGAATTAGCTTTTCTCTGAGAAATCTGATTTGCTGATACTCTGATTTTCCATCTTCATTGCCAGTCCCACTTGCCAATATCTACAAATTCACACTAAATATTCTCAGCTGAGAAAATTTCTCCGATCCAGGTCATTCAAGTCTTATTTTCATGTTGGCTTTTTGCTTGTTTGTTTGTTTCTTTTTAATATTTAATTATCTCCAGAAAGTGGGCTAAGTGGTCAGCTTTTCAGGAAGAAATTCAGGCAGTATTTGGTACAGCTTTGTTTAAGGCCACAAGCATTGATAAAAATTTATTCACTGTAATTGTTTTTATTTCTTCCATCAAACTGTTTCACTATGGGATGTGGACAAAGTGCTCGTATGTACAAGTAATTCTGTTTTACAGAATCTACTTTGCAGATTTCTGTAAATGCTGCCGTTAATTTGTTTGTATATTCTTCATGAATTCATCAATGACTTTGTTGGTAGAGAAATCTAGAAAGAGGTTAAGTGGGCTTGCAAAATTCATGTGAAAGGAGAAACAAAATTAAAGAAAAAAGTACCATTTAGGAATTGAGGTATTTTTATGCTACATAGATTTTTTTGCTCATTTTTGGAGGATCTGGTTGCTGACTTTCTCCATGGGTAATTATAATTCAAAAATGCTGTTGAATCATCCGAACTTTATATTCTTTCTGTTTCATATGCAATACCTGCCTCTTTTGTTTTACTGTGGAACTTAAAAGAATGGATTTTACAGTCACAATGATATGAATCAGTTGTGACTTACTGCTGTGATTATAATGCTATTGAAGTTATACTTTGTCCCTATAGTGCTTTTTATCCATAGAACTCCAATGCCCTTTGTGGGAAGGTCAGCAATGTAAAATCAATGTCAAATTTGCACCTCAGGCGTGAGGTCTGTGTCCATGACTAACCTGTGCACAGAAACAGGGGGTCTGTTTTACATCAGTGGTTGAGTTTTTTATTGTGTGAAGTTTTGGTGGAAGATTAACTTGTTTTGTTGCTTTACGCTTTGGTCTAAAAGGCTTTCATGTAAGAGGAGTGACTGTCCTGCCTTCCCTGCTGCTGCTTGTGTGAAATGCACCTCCACATTGCCACTGTTTCCACACATGCTGCTGAAGAGGATCAGCTTTCCTGAACTCTTGCAGCTCTGAGGGAGCTCCTCATGCTAGGAGGGTACTAGGACCCAGCTGCCTGTTGCAAATGGGTGGATTAGTATGCAGGAAAATAGATTTAGAGAAAGAGGTATAGGACTATGCCCTTGTTTACCTCTTTTGTTGCCGTCGGAAGCACACAACCTGCCATGGTTGTCATCTTCAATCTGCATCTGTGGCCGTATAAGAGTGCCATGTCATTGTCCTGGTATTTTAATCACAGAATGGGTGAGATTGGAAGGAACCACTGGCAGTCATCTAGTCCAGCCTCACTGCTCAAGCAGGGTCCCCTAGAGCATGTTACTCAGGACTGTGTGCAGATGAGTTTGAATATCTCCAGGGAAGGACACTCCGTGACCTCTCCGTGCAATCTGTACCAGTGCACCGTCACCTGCACGGTAAAGTTTTCCTCATGTTCAGGTGAACTTCCTGTGCATCAGTTTCTGCCCACTGCCTCTTGTCCTATTGCTCAGCACGACTGAGAAAAGCCTGGCTCCATCCTCTGACACCCTCCCTTCAGATACTGAGAGACATTGATGAGGTCCCCTCTCCACTGTCTCTTCTCAAGGCTGAACAGGCCCAGCTCCCTCAGCCTGTCCTCATAAGCGGGGTGGTCCAGAATCCTCATCATTTTCATAGCCCTCCACTGGACCTGCTCCAGGAGCTCCATGTCTCTCTTGTCCTGAGGAGCCCAGAACTGGACACAGCACTCCAGGTGTGGCCTCACCAGGGCTGAGCAGAGGAGCAGGATCAGCTTTCTCCTCCTGCTGGAATGCTCTTCCTAAGGCACCCCAGGACACCATCAGCCTTTCTGGCCATAAGGGCCCTGCTGGCTCATGGACAGCTTCTTGTGTACTAGGACCCCCCAGGTCCTTCTCTGCAGAGCTGCTTTCTAGCAGGTCACCCCCAGCCTGTCCTGGAGCATGGGGTTATTCTTCTCCGGGTGCAGGACCCCACATTTGCCTTTGTTGAATTTTGGACAGTTCTTCTTGTTCAGTTGCAAGAACTGATTCTTCTTTTTAGAAAGAAAAAAGTGCAGTAGGAATGTGTCATATACACTTCCTCTGATAAAAGTTTGGAGACAAAGAAAAGGTAAAAATACTTTTGTTATGCAGAAAGGCAAAATGCTTTAGGATTCATAAAGGTGTCCTTTCACTTGACTTAGTATAATCCTCTTATAAATTGGAATTTGAACATATTTTGAAGTTAGGGGATCACAGGATAATTTATTATGCATATGTAAAGCAACAGTCTAGCAAATGCTGGGCTTGTAGTTGTTTAGACTTCATGTGAATTTTGGACTTTAATTGTAATTTTAACATAATTTCAAAAAGATGTTGACTTTTCAATTGAGCTGATACTTTTTTATGACTGTAAACAGAAGTTTAGTTTTGCTATTCTGTGGTCCTAGCGGTAGTTTTAGTTGGTGTAAACCAGGAAGAGCTCCGTGTAAGCGTGTAATTATAGTGATGTGAAATTAATGCCATGGTGAGCACAGCTGAGCCTTGTAAATTTGTCTTAGTTACAGACTTTGAACTTGGGTCTACAGCTTGTCAGGGGGAAGGGAGAAATCCTACTACAGCTTCTAGTTTTCTTCTTAGAAACCAGTACTGTCGGCCTCCTGTGTAAGATCATACATGGCAGTGCACGTAGAGTTTCCCAGATGATTAAATTACATTGTTCTGAAAAAATTAGATGATGTCAGGAACTGTTGCACAAAAAAAAAAAAAAAGAAATTCCATTAATTACTCAAATATTTATTGTATTTGGGTTGATTTAAAACATAATGACAGCTTACTTCACCCTTTCTCTGTTAGAAAAAGTCAGTTGTGGTTTTAAAAGGGTAGTGCCAGGTTTTGGGTCTTAAGGTCTGATTTGTTTTGGTTCATGAGGATACTGAGCAGCTCTTCTAATTTTCCCAGGAAGTAGAAACTTTATATGTCATATAAGGCAGTTTCTAATGATGGGTTAACATTCTCTGTTCTACACCTCACAGCTTTTCTTGCGTAGCTGAGCACAAAGGAGAACTGGAGAGGCAATTTCTTTTGAAAATCCTGATCATGGCAAATGTTATGTTACCTGCTAAGAAGCAAAACTTTCTTGTATCTCAGCTTTTCCTTGGAATACTGAGGGCTTATTCAAGTTGAAGCCCTTCATCCTAGAGATCATTGAAAACATTGTTCTTTAAAAAGGAACACAAGAAATATGTTCTGCTTTTACAAAAAGCCCTTGACATTATCATTTTTCTCATAGGTTTTTTTCAGATGTGTTTTAATAACCGGGCTAGCCACGTACACAACATCTACAGTGTGTTTGTTCCTATCGCTCAGTATCCAAAGACTATGAATACACAACATGGTAGAATTTGAGGGAAAATAAAATATGTTTAACATTGCATGAAAAGATTTAATATCTAATTTAACACCTACATTTAAGTTTCACTTAAAATGAACAACATTACAGTAATATTTTTTTAAACAACGATTTTTAAATAGATTGAGGTAATTCTTAAGGGAAAATTTTGTCTGAAGAAATAAATATGTGTATAGGAGATATTAATGCTAAAACTGTGAAAGCTTTTTATACTCTGAGCCTGTCAGCCCCACTGAGATGTCTGTGTTGAGTTGCCATGTGTCACTGGGTTTTAATACTGATGGTGAAACATTGTGTGAAAGTATGGCTTTTGTCTTTGTGTGGTCATTTCTGGGGAATGTAGACATAATAATCGTGGACAGATGTGGATGTGTGGCTGAGACTGGTACATGCTCTGGCTTCTCTAAGAGAAGCAACTATCTCTGCTAGTTGTTCATGGTGTGTTGCCAGTTGCTCTGAGTAGAGCACTGCTCTTTATTGACAGGTTACCATGTGTGTTTCTATGCAGATAGCGTTTTTGTTTGACACTGAGATGCTTATCCTTCTTTTGAACTAAGCACAATTTCTCTTTGGGGTGGTTAAAGAAGTTGTAGTAACCTCTACCAGGCTACCTAGAGTCAACGTCAGACATGCTGCTTCTTTTGGTTGATGGTGAGTATACAATAGGGTTAACATTTTCTGTGTTAAAAACACAAACAGTTTTTCTCATTGAGTTAGTCATGCTTCAGTATTTTGAAATGACTGAGAACTTAGTGAAATTAAATAATGCATAATTTGAGCTGAGAAGAACTGCAGATATTTGGACTCCGTTTCTTAAACCAATGTACTTAATTTTGATGTTGAGAAGAGAAGATATTTTTAGTTAACACCATGATTTATTTCCTGCTAAAATGAATGCAAAGAGAGTATGAAATCCTACAGAATTAGATTTCACATTTGTAGACTGCAGAAGAAAATGAGCACAAATGAGTGCTTAGGAGATTTTTATTATATACCTTTGTGGTCCAGTTTTGGGAAGAATGTGCTTTACTTGCGATGTCATCCATTTAAAGCACAGGCTGGCTGGCCCCAGCAGTTAACTTTGCCTTACCAATTTATTGAAATTTGGAGCCAATGAAATGTGTGCAATTAAAATGGACACTAAATGCTGTGGCAAGAGGTGCGTACCTAAGCCCAGCTTCCAGAGTTTTCAGGAACTCATTTTCCCCAGCAGGCCTGCCATGTTACAGTCTGCCCTTGCTAATTGCACAGGCAGTCTGCCTTAAACAGTGCTGAGTTTGAATTGCCACAGTACTTTTTCTTTATATAGAATGTATTTCTTTGGAGCCTGCAACCACAATGCACTAGCTGCACCCTGTGAACTCCTGTTTGCCATGCAGTAGGCAGCCTATGAAGCAGAGATAATGTGCTTATCAGCAAAGCAAGTGCTGGGAGTGCACTTTTCCTTAAGATTGGTCTTATAGCTGTGGGAGAACTTTACTCAGAGATCCTTTGTTTTGAATCTGAATAGACTTGGGTTAATTTCACTCCTTTGAACTTCATTAAAGGGATTTGAATATTTCTCATTCTTCTGTTCTGTTGAGTGTGATTGTGTGTAGTCAAAGGTATCTTCTGGGTCATGCAGCAGGCAGGGACCAGCACAGGTAGCCATCTGGGCAGGGGCAGCGAGCCAGTGCAGGAAAGTACCACCAGGGAAATGGCCACAAAGTCATGGTTTCCAGGTGGGCCTGGCCTGGCTGTATTTTCAGTGCATGTCAGCAAAGGAAGTAAACCCACTAGGGCAGGGTGACTTTACCCCTTTATAGCATTAAAAAATACATTCTTGATGGAGTCAAATGTATTGGAGAGAGAGCGATTTCTGCCTCCACAGAGAGAATATGTCTCCTTCAATGTTCCAAGTTATATCCTGCAGCAGTCAGGGCTGGCTGCAGACTTAGCAGCCACTCATGTCCCTGGTGAGCAGCTGGTGCAGCCATCCCATGCTCAAGAGATACCAGGTGACATGCAGACAAAAATGGAGATATTCATTGTTTTGGTTGGGACAAATGGCTGGTACTTTCTCATTTTCTTTTTGACAAAGGTATTGAACATTTTAAGGACTACAAAGTTAAGACTTGAGATAATGACATCTCATTTGAAAGCAAAGTATGTCGTGCACTGTGTTGTCCTTGTTAATTAGAAGAATATCCCATCAGACTGTATTGTTTTGATCACCCCTTTATTCCAATCCTCTTGGAATGTGAAGATTGTTTTCCAACCTCTTGCAAATCAAAATAAGAAAGAAGACAAAGACCAGAAGCTGCTCTGTTTGATAGAAATCCAAATGTAAATCTCTCCTAAAGTGCAAGATATAATGCCTAACTAGAATTGGAAGAAGTGCTGCATCTTGAAAACTTGATAGGTCACTGATAAGTTGCACACCCCTCTGGCATGCCTAGTTAGCCTTCCTTAAATTCATTGAAAAGCTCTCAAATAGATTTTAGCCTCTGACTGCTTTTTTTTTTGGACTAATCCTGCAGTTACTGAGTTACCACCTCTGGGGACTAGGAAGAGAATGTTATAACATGATAAAAATCTAAATAATTTTCTCCATGGCTTGCCAAGTGAAATATCCCTACAAATGCACTTGGTTCATTGAAATATCAAACACCAGATTGTTGAAGTGGTGTTCAGTAATTGTAGAGAAGCTAAACTGGTTTGAATAAAAGCTTAGCTCTTAAATACTGATTAGTCATCAGAGATGACTCCAATTTTGACTTCACAATTTAGTCCTTGCCCAGTTGCCTTTGAATCTTGTAACTACTCTGAAGACTGAAAATGTCAGGGCAGCAGCTGTGTCACTAACCAAAATGCAGCACTAAACTGGGTGCTCAGTGAGTTTTACTGAGCAGTCTTATGTGCTATAAGTAGGAAAAAAAATCTTGAAAATAAGTGGTCCCACTGCTTTGGGAAAGAATAATTAAAAAGGATGATTAATTTATGAATTCTTTTCACTTTCATTTATATAAATTACTCTGGAGGCAATTAAGAATTTCTTCCCATGTAATGAGTTAAATTATGTGAGTTAAAGTGATGGTCTAGAAATGGCTTAGATTTATTTTGGGCAAGAACAGTCTATCAAATTAAAAGTTATTAATGCATTTTCTAACAGTCTTTCAATAAACAAAGAAGCCTCACTGGGACTGGTGATATAAATGCAGTTTGTAAGTGATTTATCTTCACCTCACTCTTTGAGGTCTTTGTCCAAGACTTAAGTTCAACTTTTGCTTGATATTATTTCAGGAAGACAAACAATTAATTCATATGAGTCAATGAGTTATGGACAAAAGACATTCCTTTGCTGAATAATTTTAATCTGATTAAAAGATATTTAAAGAACTATATATAGTATTTGAGTTACCATCTTTGAAAATACTGTAAGCAGTTTTACTTTTCTGCACTGCAGGTACTTAGCAATAGTCAGGGATTTAAAGCACAAGTTTCCTTGTGTTAAAGAGTTAATTTAAAGGACAAATTAAAAAAAAAATAATGATGTAAAGCCTGTGGAGAACCTCTATTGCCAGTTTCTAGTCCTAAGCCCTCTTGCATCTTTTCTAAACACAATATCTAACTAATGGTTTACTGTAGAGTTAATTTACTATTAATTAACTATAAATCCAGAAGGATCAAAAGTAGAGTTCTACAAAAGGACTTGAACAGTATAGAATTTCATCAACTCTCAGCTAATTCTCATTAACCTGTAGCTAAAGGAAAACTGAAGTGCCCCAGCTAATAGCATAGTTGGGTATTATGGAGACATTCAGGTGTATTCCTGCTTTGAGCAAAGAGAGGAGTGGCTAAATGTGAGCAGTGGCATAGGGGAGGGCGTGGTGGAGATGCTGTCATTCCTCCTTCAGCCTGATCTGTGCTGGCTTATACTGGCTCCATGATATTCCATTCCCAATCTAAAAAGTAAACTAAATGCAGAGAACTTGATGATTATGATGATGATCATAATAATAATAATGTGTAGTAATAGAAGAAATGTATATATGTATGTAATTAACAGATGCAGTCTTAAACACAGATAATAATTTTACTATAGAATATAAACCTACTTTATATATGTAACTATATTGCTAAAGTTATAAGCTTGAATTATTATATATCTAAAGTTATAAGCTTGAATTACAGTAAGAATATTTAAAGTGCATATTACTTATACAAAATGCATTTAAGGGTTGAAATGCAGCAATTGAAATGATTTTAAACACTATTTTACCATTCTTTTCACAGTTGTTATAAAAGAAAGTATTTTAGTTAAATATTATTCAGAGTGTATTTCAACATATGAAAATTTTTTCCTAAGAGATTCTGTGTGGTAAAGACCTACATTTTCCAGGTTGCAGCTACCAGGATAGAGAGGGTCATACTCAGTCTTTACTCAGTACACGTTATTTTAATAGTGGAAGAACCACTTGATGTAAAAGTATTTACGAGGGTGCATGGCTTTTTGTTGCATCATATTTTTATCTGTCAAACCCTGTCAGTCTGTCGGAAAAAGAATGAATGCTGAGAAATATCTCAGGGCAGCGTAGGTGAGCAATATGCTAAATGTGAGCGCATTTTTTAAAAATCTGCAGCTGGAATATGAAATCACAGTAAAGTTCACCAAAATTAATGGGCATAGAGGTGATCAGAAATTTTAAGATCTGGTTGTCTGGAAACTATCTTTAAGTGTATTTCACAGCAAGAGTCAAGCGGGCTTTTCATACAGAACAGGAAGTCAGACACAAAATGCATCAATAAAAGGTATTGAACACACTGCACCACAGTGACATGTATCTGTTCGTAGAGTTTCAGGAGTTAATTAAAACCTCAATCTTGTACCATATTGCTGTTTTAAACTGTGCCTGATCTGAGGTATGCCCCACTCAGGCAGTAGCCAGGATGAAAATGGTATTCTGGTGGTGTAGAATACTGTATGTAGGATAGAGGTGCTGGTTGAAATAGACCTCTGTGTAACTGTTCTGCCAGAGAATCAGTTGCACTCAAACATAACTTAATATCAGGGAATAGTGATATTATATATAGTATCTAAATCTTATTTTCCACTACTTTTCCTTCAGTCATAATCTGCTGCACCATGTAAGAATGTAGCCATTTAAAGTGAGGTTTCAATGTGTAACTGTGAAAACTTTCACAAAAAAGGTTTTACTATTCTTGTGCTGTTACATGTAGGCTTTCCTAGAAAACCAGCTGCCTAACTAAAAAGCTAAAGCAGTCAGGGCTTCTGTGCCTTATTTTTAGTCTAAGCCAACTCTCTTTCAGTTCAAAGCCGTTCTTCATCGTCCTATCCCTACATATCCTTGTAAAAAGTCCCCCTCCAGATTTCTTGTAGGCCCCCTTTACACACTGGAAATGTCTTTGTTTTAAAACCTTTGCTTGATCAATCAGAAAAAAGAAAAAGCAACAAAAAATCCCCAAACACTAAACCGCCAAGTTTTTTTATTTTTGATTCTGATCCTGTGCAGTTATCTTTTCTCCCCTCAATCCTTCAAAAGTTGATTGTATCCAGTTTCTGTGATTAGCAAGTGAGCTTTGTGACAATGTTTCTTCTGTTGTATCAAGCTTCATATATGAACTTTAGATTTAACTAAAATTGACTTGTTCTTTTCTATCCTGCATCTATATTATACCTATTTCAAGAAGAAAAATCTTGAGAGTGGCAACTCAAATTTTCACCTACGGTTTCCTCGCTGTGAAATAGGTATAGATTTCAAAGACAATGCTGCACCTACAAAGAAGTACAGACTTGTCCAGAAGGTACTATTTTCAGTTGCATTTCCTTGTGCAGGTAAGCATGATTACTTCAGAGATTTATCTAACTCTGTAGCTTCTTAATATGCCGTGTCCCAAGAGCTATCAGCTGTGACTTCTGCTTTTGTTATTCCCTATTCCACCTCCTGATGCACAGAGTTCTGTGTGGGTTAGGACTCTGAAGATTCTCCTGGCTCCACAGCCTGTAGTATCGCATCTCAGGTGCTGCTCTGTTTTCCCTTTCTGTATTCCTCTGTTTCACTCAGTCTTGTTGCAGGGAGGCTGTGAATAGGATTCCTGAGTCTATACCTGCCTTCATAAGGGCAGCTGTCTCAGGCTGGCAGTACTGCAGTGTCAGCAAAAAAAAAAAAAAAAAAAAAAAAAAGATGTTTTACATTATCTTTACTTGCTGCAGTTCTTAAAATGGATTCTTTTTATTAAGTCAACATCGTAGTAATGAGTGCCTTAACCACTGCCATAACCTCATTAATTTTTCTTGCTGTTGGTATAGAAATGCATATTTGCGGTGTTCTGAAATAGATAAGCAAGTTAAGAGAAGGTAGAAATAACAAGAAAACCATGGAGGTTATTACTATATTACTTCCTTGAAATGTGATTATCTGTACAACCCTGTTGGCTAAAGCAGATATTGAAATAGAAACAGCTGATATTAGGTAGATGTTACATAATATATAAAATAGTGTGTCTGATTATGAAAGTTATAAGTGAGGAAATGACTTAAAGCTGTGAAAGGGGAAGTTTAGATTGGCTATTAGGAAAAAGTTCTTCACTGAGGGAGTGGTCAAGCACTAGAACAAGATCCTCCAGGCAGTGATCATGACCTTAGTTCTGTTGGTGTTAAAGTGTTTGCTCTTAGATTTAAGGTTTAACTTTTAGATGTGGATTCAGGAGTTATACTTCATGATCCTTGTGGGTCCCATCCAACTCAGGATATTCTATAGATCTACACGTGCCCACTGTTGAATTTTCTTCTGGAACTCTTGTCTTCTCACATCCTTTTATATTATCACCAGTCTGTAATACATTTCAAACTATTCAATGCAGGGATTTTCTGCCATCCTATTTGTGACTCTGTAACTTATCATAGTTAATGCAGAACTTTTATTAAGTCATACACTTACATATAAGATGTCAAGAAAGAGAGTGATATGGGTTTTTTTCCTTTTTAAATGCATTAGTAGAAGAGGAGGTAAGAAGTAGGAGTCAGCTCCGTGTGACTATTCCGCTATCTTTTGATAGCTGATATGTCCATACTTTATTTTTACAATTATTTCCCAGTGCTGCCTTAGGATTGTTTCACTGACTCTTCATGGAAGCTCAACTATGGCCACAAAAAGGTTGTGTTGTGGCAGTAAAAATCAGTTTCAAGTGTAATGGCTGCAATGAATAGAGATCAAGATTTTTGATCTTTCAAGGCATTTTTGATCTTTTGATCTCTCAAGGCAAAATCTCTTTGGCATGTTTGACAGATTTCACTCTTTGCTAAAAGCAGGAAACATATCTTGCTAAAATGGTAGCGTTTTACTCCTATTGTTTACAGATATATAGGAACACAGGCTCTAAAGGAGTAAAGAATTAGACATTCAGTTTTGATACTGGGTGGTTGAGATCATTCTGCTCCTGGTAAGCTACATCAGGAAATTACAGTATCAAATGCTTTGCAGCTTACATTTATTTTTCCAAAGCAAAATTTTCAGTGTATGATGTTATATACATGTATGATACATTCTAACTTCTGCTTACAGATACACTGATCTTTATATTGTGGTGAACAGTGCAAAGAAAACAAGACAGAGGCTTGGTGTCTACTCATAATTAAATACTACTTCCAACCCCTCCTCCACAGAATTAATTACATCTTTTAGTGGTCAGACGCCCAATGGCATGACAGAGGTTGTTTTTCTGAGCCAAATGAAGATTAAGAAATATTACTTTCTGCACATCACATATCAAAGGACCAGAACAATGAAGAGGAAGTAAATGATAGGGTGTTCAAAAACAAAAGTCTCAAATGCTTATTTTGTGGCTGTAAGGTGATGTTACGAGGACACTCAGGTTGGTGTAACCTTACAGCATTTGAGAGGTGACTCATAGCAGTCTTGCTAGCTCTCTACCCATGTGACAGGGTCCAGGATTTATGAGGTGATACACAGTAACTTTGCTTTCTGCCAGCACTGTCTTGGCCTTGGTTGAAAATCCAAGTTCTTTCTTGGCTAATGAAAAGGTTTGGTTTGCCTTTTGTGCTTACATGCTGTGCTAGAGTAGAGCAATAAACAGAGCTTGCCTGGTTAGCTGTCAAGAGTTATGACACTGTGAAGTGCTCAAGTATGAGATACTATAGCCCAGATGCTCTTAAAAACATAAGCAATAAAGATGAGTTTACTATCTTCAGGAATCAAGCTACAAAAGTCCACTCTGGAGACTTGGAACTGCAGAAAACAATTTAGGTGCCCCTGTAGACAAGCTGAACATGTGAAAGTGATGTCTCCTCTCAATAAAGAAGGCCAAATGCATGCTAGAGGAAAAGCAAGGGCATAGAGAGCAGGTGGAGGGAAGTAAGTGATTATTTCCCTCTGTTTGCTACTTGTGAGACTGCATCTGAAATATTATATTCAGCTCTGGGCTCCCCAGTAAAAGAAATACATGGATATACTGGAGTGAGTCTGGAGAAAGGCCACTGGGATGCTAGAACAAATTTTATACAAGGAGAGGTTGAGAGAGCTGGGTTTGTTTAGCCTGAAGAAGGAAAGATCCTGTTGCTGTCCTAAACTGTGTAGTGGGTAGTCACAAATAAGATGAAGCCAAACTCTTCTGGTAGGTGTACAATGACAGAACAAGAGGCATCAGAGAGAAGTTACAATGAGGTAAATCCAGTTAAGTATTAGAAAAACTGTTTTACATTGAGAGTGATCAGACATTAAATCTGAGAGTGATTCAGAACGCCAGCAGAAAACCTCAGCTAGGCAAATTTGATCTCATTAGAGCTTTTCGATCTGTATTATTCTGATTGCTAGTTTGTAGTCTTCCAGAACCAGTAGAAAATTTTACTCATAGATACTATTCAACAAAAGGTTTGCCTTGAGGGGATATTTCAAAGCAACCTGAGGTACTGACTGTGGAAGCTCATTCCTGTCTCAGTTGAATGTAGCTTTTATTTATCAGAGTGCACTAGAGTGAAAAAATGTTCAGTCACTTGTTTGAACCAACAGTTCTGCTTCTGTCCAGATAGCTAAGAGAGAGAAAATGACTTTCCAACAATGGATATGTTGGAGAGGTCTGTTGTATGTCTCAGTATATCCCTTCAAACTTCTTCAGCTTTCACCAGAAAGTAAGTGGGTTCACTCGCCCTTGTATTGAAGCTGACATTTTATGCTAGAGTATGACAGAACAATTGGACTTTATTGCTATGTTTTGACCTAAAATTTATGAGTCTATTCCATTAAACAAGATGTTCAGTTTGTTAGTGTTCTGTTGGATTTTTTGTGGGGGGGTATTTTTTAGATAATAAGGTATTAAGAGCACTTGAAAAAATTATAGAGTTCTTTAAACCTTTTTCCGTTATGTGGATTAAAAGATGGGGTTTGAATTGGAATATATGGGTTATTTATCCTTTTTGGACTGGCAAGGACAGGAGAAAACCACATTTTCTGTGAATTTATTCATCAAGAGGTGCATAATACTCATAGGCTGATGGTGAAAACTGTCATGTAAATTGATACTGTGCTTGAGCCTACCTGAAACTTCTCCTCCTGATTGCTGCTGCTTCTCAAAGGAAAGGAAAGCTTTTTTGCTGGTGCTGCTTTTGGTGAAGACTCCAGTCTCAATGAAAAAATACCCGGTTCCTATCTTAAAGTAATGAATTTCTTGCATACAAAGTCAGTGTTAAGATTTTTAATGCCCATCTGAAAAATAATCCATGTAATTTTGACAATAACAGGATTATTTAAATTATTGTTTAAGGCTATAGAGATTAAATAATCTGAATTGTTTATTTTTCACACCAGTTAAAATCAGAGCAGGGAAGTTCTTTACCTGATTATTTACTTGCATAATTTTCTGAAGAGAGTCAAAGGTGGTGGTATTTGTGATAGAGATGAGAGTCCACATCATTTGTACATGGAAGATCTAATAAAGATGAGGAATACTAAATGTGGAAAGGGACAAAATCCATTAACCCATCTTAGCAAAATAATTAAACCCATGTTAATGAACAGGTTATCACAGTGTCATCTGATATAAGGAGCAATTTGTCTTGTAATCAAGATGATTACTAATACTTTATTCTGTTTGTCCTTGTTTGTTTCAACAGGAGAAGAGAGGGTAATTTGGATTAAAGGGGAACTTTTCAATTTGAGCTGTTTGGAGAGCTGTAGAATTGTTATATATGAAGTGTGTATTGTTCTAGTGACTCCACCCTCCTGTTATATTTGTTTGTTTCCTTGCATGTTTTCACGAAGAGCCTGTTTTGTCCTTGGTTGCTGCCTCTGTGCCCAATTATGTGTCTGTGTAGCTAACAGATAACCCCTGCTTTAACAAGGGGTGGCAAACAATCTGTTTATATATCTTACTTTTATTTTAGTATTTTCTACAATATTTGTGAAGCACATGTAGGAAGCTTTAGATCACAGCTTCACAGTTTTAGGCCCAGTTTTGTAACTCTTTCCATATCTAAATTTACTTTTTCTCAGTTGTTATTAATAATTCAGTTAAATTCTAAAGGTTTCATGGCGTACAAAGCACTATACATTTCAGAGGTATTCGTACTATCTGCACTAGATAATTTTCATCAGCTATCTTAATCAGTTGCTGGGCACAATGACGTTGCAGTGTTGCCTATAAGTAGCTGAGAGTAGGCGTTATGAATGTTTCATGGTTTTTAGAGATGTTTATCTATTTTTTGCAGGTTCTAAATTGTATCTTCATCCATGCCCTTTAAACTGCAATGAGTATGTTAGATTAAAAGGAATAGAAATGTCACAATCTGTCCTCTTTATTCAGAATTCCCAAATGTGAGAAGAAACACAGGGAGTGTAATGGTGAGAACAGTGTCTTTGACTGTGCCCAGGTGTAATGGGTTGACTAGCCAGCACCTAAGCACCCACACAGCCACTCTCCCCACAGTGGGACAGAGAAGAGAATTAGAAGAGCAAAATCTGAGAACCCCTGGGTTGAGATGAAACAACAAAGCAGCTGCATGTGCAAGCTGAACAGTAAAATCAGAAATATATTCACTATCTGTTGTTGGCAGGCCGATGTCCATCCAGTTTCTGAAAAGCAAGGCCTCAGAACGTGTAATGGTTGCTTGGGAAAATGAAAGCCATAACCAAAACCCTGCTCCTCCTCCTTTCCCTGAGCCCTTATTGCAGAGCATAATGGTATATCGTAGGAAATGTCCCTTTGGTCATTTTGGGTCCACTGTCCCAATTGTGCCCCTTTCCAACCTCATGCCACACCTCTTCCCTACTTGCTGAGGTGGGTGGAGTGGTGAAAAGAAAACCATGGTGCTGTGAAAGCCAAAACACTCGTGTGTTAGTAACACTGGTTTAATCACAAGTCCAAAATACACCATGCTATGGGCTGTACAGGATTAACCCCATCCCAGCCAGACCCAGTACACCAGGGAAGGCAGCATTTATTCAGAGAAATACTTTGCTCTCTCTCCCCATGTAATAAAGTTATTAGCGAGAAAAAATAGCAAGATATAGCTCATAAATGTAATGCCTGCTTAAAACTCTGCATCTTTTTTGCTAAGGTATGTTAGACCAAAAGAAGGGAACTGTACAAACTTGCATGTACTAATTTAAAAAAATAATAAATTGATGGATTGTCTTGAGCTCTGTGACTGTGCCACCATTAAGGACCTTAGGCCATTTCCAGCCTTAATGTTTTTCACTTTTTACACCAAAATCAATATTAGTTGTCAATGTTTAATTAGTGTATTTTGTAAACATACATTGCACATTCTGAATTGCCTTCAAGTAATTTCAATTGTGATTATATTTAATATTTCATTGATTTGTATAGAATTTCTCGAAATAACCAATTAAGGTTAAAAAGCAAAAAAGAAACAATTGATTAATAAATGTTTTCCTAAAACTAACCCACTTAGGAATTTCTGGTTTTCTGTTAGCAGTAGCAGCAAAGGAGGAAAAGGGAGAAAATAATAGATCAAATGCTGTGCTTCTGTGCATGAAGTTTTGTTTTCATTTGAATATCCACTTTATGATAGAGTGAATTTAGCTTGGTTTGAAGGAGCAGGAAAGGTCAAGGATGTATATAGCTTTGACTTCAAATGCTTTCTGAGCTAACTGCACTTAAGTCCTGGCAGGAGGTTGCCATGCATGACTTCTGTTGATGCACAGTCACTTCTCATGCTTGTGGATATTTGGTGTTCTCAAAAAAGAGGCTAAGTCAGATGTTTTTAGAAAGATCTGGAAAACAAGTTGTTATCTTAGTGATCTAAAGGCCATAATGCCTAAGACAATAGACTTTTAGACTGCTCTTAGTCCCTCTCAGTTCTCACAAACACATTTTCCCATATCACTAAACCATTGTGTGGTTTCAGCAGTGAGCTTTGCCTGATTTTGTAGCATCAGGTCTAGAAATCCAGTGGAGGCTACATCTGGTGCAGCATTGTTGACTTCAGTATTAATTTCTTTCTTGGTTTTCCTTACTTGCTGAAAACTCTGCTGCAGTTCTCTGTCTCTGTGAAAAGGATGTAATTTAAGACAATCCTGCCTCTCTCCAGACTGTTGCATGCAAACCAATGTATAAGAGACTTAAACCAACTAAAATGTCTTATTGTGCTAATAAGAGTCCTTGTTAGGTTCCATCAAAACCAGTGCAGTGTTTCTCCAACATCAGTGTGCTAACTTTGTAATAGTAGCTCAGTTGATTCCCTGAGATGATGGGGAAAGCTAATACTAAAGCAATGCAGATTGTGGAACATAAAGGACACGTTTCAGGTGGCCATGCATAACTGAGCCTTTGGTATTTGGGCAAAGAGTTGATTTGCATACTTGAATATATTTTGCACCTTATTTGATCACTAATTAATCAGTGCATACAGATGGCAATCATATTTCTGTTCTGAATACACAAATAGTACCTTGTGAATTCAATCAAGGGCTGTGAAGCTGCAGATGGGGAGCTCCACTCAGTTGGAGTGAAAAAGTTATTAATATATCTCCTGTGATTATGAAAGTGGAGGAAACAGGGTTTTTTCATTAGTACTTCGAAAGGACTTGCTAATTTATTCATATGTGGAAGATAGTTGAGAAAGTAAAAATTGGCTGTGGACTGACTCCAACTCTGCATCCCAATTTTTATTTTTAAACTTTATCTGCAAGAATGGTATAAGTCTTATCACTTACTGAGGAGCAAGTGAATGGAATGAGTGCTTTCAATACTTTCAGAGTGCTTTCAAAGATTTCCTATTTCTGTCTTTCACCTTCCTTAGGGGAAGGAAGAATTTCTGTGGATGCTATGTGAAGGTGCCCACATGGGCTTGCATATTCCAGAGAAGATCACTGAGATTATAACACTATAATTGATTCTTGCTTCCGAATTGCCATACGTTTTGCTAGCAGTTAAAGAATCCATATGGATGAGTCTGAAATCTGAAAATTCCACTTGCTGTTTTCCTGTCTTTCTCCTAAATTTTAATTCCATGTTAATAGTTCAGCTGGTAAATTGCAACTGAAAGGTGTCCCTGCCCATGGCAAAGGAGTTGGCGTTAGATGGTCTTTAAAGTCTTTCCAAGTTAAAACATTCTGTAATCTATTAGAACATCAAGCGACTTTTATATGATCTTAAGATTTCTATATTCTCTTGTAAAATAAACTTTGATTAATAAAACTTTGTATTTTTGTTTTGTATTTCAACAGCTTTTGACAGATACATTACCCTGCTTTACTTATCAGTCATGTGGGTAGCATTTTTTTAAAAGTTGGTAAATGGTAAGCTTAAATACATTGTGACTTGTAGAGCTACTTTTTTTCCATCTTGTTGTTCAGTGGTCCGTAGCCATTTCAGCCTTAGAAGTTATTTCTTTCCATGAATGTTGTCAGCTATAAAACTCAAGCTATTGACCTATCAGCAGACTTCTCCCTGAAAACAATTAAACTTCAGAACCCTGTTCTTTCAAGGAACTCGACGTCTAACTGGCTTGACCTTCGATTGACTCCCCAGCCTGCTTTGCACTGAACCGAAATTTCTGTGATGGTAACATCATTAAGAATGCAATTTCCTTTCCCTCTGAAATATAGCTACATTGGCAAAAGCCTTCCTACAAGCATTTTCATATGTGCAAAAAGCTGCTGTTCGAGGGAAAGCACTGCTGTTGCTTCTTGCAATAGGGTATTCATTAGATATGATGCAGTGATAAAATAAAATGGTCTCTGCATTAAGTGAATCTACTGGCCTGTCTCCTATGACTAGAAAGGTTTTAATCCAACTTTGTAATCCTGGCCAGCATTTTAATACTTGTGTATTTTACTGAAAAGATGCAACTGATATGGAAGCTATATTTTCGTTATCTTTTATCTTGCAAACCAAGCTGCTGCAGATTTTTAACTGAAGCTATTGTGTAGCTGTTTCATTACTAGTTTACTCAGCAGCAGTTTACAACATAAGATTGTTATTAATGTAAAAATTGCAAGATAAATGGGTTTTATGTTTTGTTATTTAATTTACATTCCTATAAGATGGAGTAATCAAGTAGACTAAGTCAGCTTTTTAAAATAATGAGATTTTCTTTCATCGGAGTAGACATTTGTTTTAAATGAATCATTAATCTTGTAGTTAAAGCACTGATTAAGAATATTCTTTGATTTACATTCCTTTGTCTAAATTTGATTTAGGACAGAGGCTATTATAAAGGAGGTTGATAAACCTATTTATTATAAAAAATAATATCACTGGTATCTTGTATATCCTTTGCTATTCGTCATCTGTGCTCCATTTTACTTATTGGACCTAACCTTTCAAGCTCAGAGATAAATTGGTTTAATATTTTCCTTTTCAATAACTCAAGTACTATGGGACTAGTCAAATTAATTTAAAATATTCACTTCTGTGTCTTCAGAGGTGTCATTGAGTACTCAGAACTCTGACTTCTGGAGCTCTCCAAAGGCCTTCCCTGCCTGTGTTAGCTTTGCTGTGGTGACCTCATCCTACACAGCCTAGGGAAGTGCAGACGCACTCCGCAGTGCCTGTGGAGGGCACTGAATGTGCCCGCAGTTGTTGCCTCTGTGTTGGGTTTTGGGTGGGAGGAGGCACCTGACGCATGTGAACTTCCTGCTGCCCGGCAGCACAGCCCAACAGTGCGAGGACCTGCTTTTCCACAGCTGGGGAGCAGGAGGTGTGACGTTCAGAGGTGTGAAACTTAAAAGCTATGGAATCACTGTAAAAAATGAAATCTAGAAATAGAAATAGTTACACAAAATTGTCTGTTAGATGATTTAAAAGGAAAAAAAAAAGACTTAGCTATCAGCACACATTTTTACGCTCTGCTGTTTGAAATCCTTTTTGTCATTCAAGTCATGTCACTAAGCATGTAGGGGATTGTTAAAGAAGTACAGTGAGTCACAACTGCAGCACAACAAGCTTGATGTGAGTGGCCTGTAAAGGGCTATGACTGGTCACTGTTTCTACTCTGTCCACCTCTCTGCCTTCTTTAATTGATGGTAGGGTACTGTTTGCATTTTCAGGGTCAAGGCTTCTGTTTATATGCAGAAGTGTATGACTTTCCATGTTTGCCCTTTTTCTTTCTCACTTGTTTGCTTGCATTGTATTTTTCTCTTTGCTTAAAGAAAATAAAAAATTTAATAATACTCTATTCTCTTAATTCTGAGGACAAGAACAAACCAGAAGTTTGCATTTTATCTCCCTTCCCCTCTTCCCACTTGCACAGACACATTTCAGAACTGAAGCTTCAGCTTTAATAAATTTTAGAAAAAATTGAGTTCTCTTACCCAAAATTAAAGGCTCTAAATATACAAAATAGTTCCCAAATGAAATCTCACAAAGATGCTGCAGGGCAAGTAAGAAGATATTCATGTGACGATAAACATACCTAATTTTTCCATTGCTGAACAGCCCACAAGTATGAAATATTAATTTTATCTCTAAAGCAGTTATCAGCTAAAAAGGAAAAAAAAATCTTTGTGGTAGCATTTCAGATGCTAATTGTATTTCAGAAGCATATCTCTTAAACAGAATTCTTGTGTAAGAGTCTTAAGTGCAATATTTTGAAGTCTAAATGTAAATTAACAGTTCATAGATGTAAATTATGAATTTTTTTTGTTATTACTCGCTTCCTTTTGTGACTTTGAAATTTTGCCTGAAGGTCAGGTTGGAAAAGGGTTGTACATAGCCAATCTAAGGTTCCTGGAATTCAGTATAAATTTAAGACAGACAGGCCCCGTGCAATTAAATGGTGTTTGCAGGCAGAGTTACTAACATCACTTTGTAAAATCTTCTGATACAAAGAATGTACCACTCTAATGCTCCAGACCAAAGGAGGATAAGGAAGAGATGTTTGACTAAAAGAGAAAACATCTCCTTCATGCAAAGCTATGAACAGTAGGGCATTATGAATCAAGAACTTGCAGGTGTTGATGCTCCATCTTCTCTCCTTCATGAACACAGAGACAACTTAACAATGACTGCAGATACTCCATGCAGGAATTTAGAGCTATAGGTTGGGTTTTCTTTCTTTGGTTATGCCTGGTACATGTTGTCTCAATTGTCTCTTTTGTTAAGTTGCATTGATAGATCTTTCATTGACACACGCTCCACAGGTCTATTTTAGTTCTGCAGGTGTGTGCTAGGCTGGACTGTGCTTTGTTATGTACCCAAGCAATGAGATCCCAAAAGCAGAAGAAATGTTTTTTCAAGTCAAATGGTCAATGAGTATTCTCTAAGCTAATTTAATCTTTTTAAGACTAGGCTGTTTTGTGATAAAGGTAATACTATTAAAATTGGATGATAATTTTTATTTAATTAACTTTCAGAGCTATAGGAAACCTGTAGGAGAACTACAGCTCACCTTTCCTAGGGATGCTTCCCTCATGGTAGCTGTGTCTGGGCTCCTTGTTTGAAACCATGCACTGAACTGGGACATTTGTGTACCTTGGCTGTAGCTGAGGCTTTGGCTTGTGTACAGACCGCTGATTATGATTGGACTTGGTTGTTAAGTTATGTTTTTTGCTAATTATTGTGTTATCCTGCTTTTGTTGGTATCACCCAGTGTTACAGTCAAAGCTTAGAACTGGATACCTTTTGTTTGGTGAGTTTTTTTTTAACTCTTCACTGTTGCTTTCATGTCAGGTAATGACCATTGCTGATGCTTGAATATCTTGTGTGGAAAGGCTTGATTGGCACTATTAATTGGAGATGGAAGCTGTGTGATTTATCTGCGAATCTAAGAACACCCTGAGAAGCACAAAAGTGAAAAGGAATAGGTTGATCACTCTCTGCATCTGATTGCATCATTAGGATATGTGATGATTGGCTGCATCAGGGCACACAGTGGTAATTCCTCAGAATTCATACTCGTGGCAATGCACTGGTTATCCACTGCTTATGTGACAGCTGTTGCCCTCATAGCAGAGTGTGTTTGCTCTCCAGCCAGAAACTTGTCCTATTAACTTAGTCTTCAAAGATGGCAGTAAATTCTCTTGATGGAGTGCAGAGATTATGTTCCAGAGGCCCAGCTTCCATCTAATCCCTCCCTAGCCTTAAGCCACCTAAACTTGTCTTACTCTGGCTCACAGCTTCATGCCAATGCAACACGCAGTCCTCAGAAATGATTGGTTTGTTGTTGCTGTGCTGAAAGAATTTATCTGCTTTAAAAGGAAAAAAAAAGAAAAGAAAAAGAAAAAAACCACAGATGGTATCCACCATTTTTAAATTGCAGGGGAAATGTTTTAAAAATATAAGGACTTGTACTTTTTTATATGAACTACTTTTCTGTGGTCACTTCTATATACTCACTGGGAATTATTTCTGCCTACAGCTGTTTTGTAATATAGAAACAAATCTTTCTGTAACAGTATCTTTATACTTTCCTGTAAAATAGTTATGAGCAGTATTTTTATACTTTCCTACATAAGCTAGATATGATTACGATGCATTGTGGATTTCTTCTAAGAGTGACCTTTAGCAAAATATAGTTGTGTCTCAGACTGCAGGCGAGATAACAAAGTTGGAAGCAGTAGTGGAAGCTTTTACAATGTTGCAGTGGACATCTCAAAACCATAAACATGTTTGGAGGAAAAGGGAATAAAATCAGGGAAAAAAAACCAGGTAACTGATACTGGTAGGCATCCGTCTTCATAGGGGAGGAAGAAAAGGAACCTGGGGCAGCACAGGGAGGCACGCTGAGATCTGAGGCTTTAGTGCATTTGATGCCACCAAGAATATTATGTGAATAACATTCTGCTTTTGGGAGGAAGGGGTGGGGCATTGTTGGTTTAGAACTAACTTCTGGCAACAGTTCTCTGCAGCATAATACATAAGGAAGGGATCAACAGTGGGATGAAAGACTAGCGAGCTCGATCGTTGTTTTTTGATCCATAAAGAGAAGTTCTAGGCCAAACCTGAAGAATGTAGGGCAACAAATGCCTTCCTGAGGATATAGGTATAAGAACAAGAAGAGCCCAATGAGCTGCCTGCAATGCTTGTAATGTCTAGGTTTGAACTGTATGGGAAAGAGAAGGTCTCCTGCAGGACCTGTGGAGAGAGCATTCTTCTGATGAATGAACACTGCCATGGTGGTCTCGATTGGAGTCTCAGATGCTTCTACAGTCCTATCAAAACTATATTTGCTGATTGCCTGACTTCTTTTTCTAAGTAAATGTAAAAAATCTCCTTTGACTAGAAAAACTCAGAAATTTATACTAAAATGTGGGAGATATTACCATTTCTTAGGAAGCAAGATTAAAGAGAAGAAAAGATTTAACTTATGATGTTGTTTTGTACCTTACTAAATTGCTTCTAGTGTGTACATCCTCCTTCTTACAATAAATTTAATAGAACAGAAATGGTTCATTATTATGCTGGGCAATGTCTTACACAGACTAATGTGACCATACTGATTATTCGAAAAATCATCCACAGTTCCTGATTTCCATTAGTATACTTGCTGGTGGATGTGATTGCAGGGAACATTTGCATTTGTTTGGAGTTTTGGAGTTGAAACATCCTAACTCTTTTATATAATCTGCAAATTGGAGAGGTTTAACGTACTGCTTAAATGTCATGTCTGTTTTAATTACAGAGTCTCCCCAGTTTACTCTGAAGTTGTGAGATTACGGGACTATTTAGGATCTCTGTATTATCTCTGTTCCTTTAAACTCTCTTACCTAGCTGTTCATGCAGAAATGCTTGTGCCTTTCAGGGTGAATTTTTTTCTTTGCTTAGCTTTGCTTTGTGGAACCCAGCCTCTGAGATTTTTGGATGGTTGTGAAAAGCATCTTTGTTTCAATGGTAAAGTGTGGTTTTATTCTGATCTGTCTGGGGATTAGTATATTTTCATTCTTCTACTGGTATGTTGAGAAGAAAAAAATAGTTTTTATGGCAAAACATGCAATTCAGAGGTAAGCAATTAATTTTCTTTATTTATTCCTTCAAGTGAAAAATGTCCTCAAGATATTTAGTCATTAGGATATTTACACAGGTCAGGACAACTCAGACACCCATGAAAAATACTTTATCTAATTGTGGGTGTATTTGTCATGTGAGCCACACAAGGCCTATCTTTTTTTTTTCTGGAAAATGAGATTTTTGTTCTTAGGCCACTGTTTTCTCCTTTTTAATGGTCATTCAATATACTAGTATATAAGTAGTTTATTAATCATCATTCTTTACTCTCTAGGAAAACATTCTGTGTGTGCAGTGGGCACAAAATTCCTCAGTAAATGAACTAGATGTGCTGTTGCTATTTTCTCCCATAAATCCAGACCTGCTGACCTTTTATCTGCTGGTACAAATCTAAAATGAAATTTCTGTTATCAAATCTGCACAGGAAAAACCCCAGCCTTTGTCTGCCAATTGCTATTATGAACAGGCATGCTGAGAAGCAAGAAGGCTACAGTAGGAAAGTGCTGGTTTTCTATTCAGTGGCTGGTCTTCTGCAGTGGAAGTCCTAGATAATCATTCTAGTGTATAATTTTCCCTTCTTGATGGAAGTTAAGGGTTCTGCTTTATTATCCAGTGAACTATATTAAGTGTAAAATAATTCTGTATTGAAATAGAACAGTTCAAAGGTATTTTGTAGGACAGCCACAGCAGTGCAGCTAAGAAAGAAAATGTGGATTGAATTGAAGGGGGTGGGATTTTCTCCCTTTAGTTCATATTATAGCACGACAAGTGTCAAGCTTCTAATGCATCAATCTCCTTGTTTCCATGGTGTACAATTTACAGGGTCTCAAGAACACTGGTTAGCTCTTATCCCTTATTTGAACAGGATGAGTTTCAGTGTCCTGAATACTGACATGTCGTTCTCTGTTGGCCCTAAGAGAAACCAGAGCATGTGACTCTGGTTAAGTCTTTGTGTCAGTGCTGGTTTATGGAACTGGTATGGAAGTCAGTGGAGGTTTGAAAATTGGAAGGTGGTGAGAATTTTGCTGTTGTTGTTGTCCTGTTGTTGTTCGGTGTTTTGATTTCACTGCAAAGAGAAGCTTATTTGACTTCTGAAATAGGTGCAATAAGCATTCAGAAAACACTAGTCCTTCTATTATTCTTAGTAAATATGTTAATGCATCATAAATATGCCAAATTATATTATTTTTATTTAAATAGCCATAGGAAAAATTGGATATTGTCTTAAGGGTGAAAGTTGAAGGTGGTGCAGTGTTCAGTTTGTAGTATGAGTATTTCAGAGTTGCACAACAGTTGTATTCTGCATCTAGTAGGGGCAAGTTCACACATGCTCACTTGTTTTATGAACATAAGTATTTGATTTCTCGTTCAGTCCCTTGGGAGGTTAGACTTGGCCACAGCAGCAGCCTCAGAAAGTTTTCTTGATCTCCTTGCATCTGGTAAGTGTTAATATGGATAAAAATAAAGACTTGCTTACACAGTACATGTGTATTTGTATCTTACGTTAAAAACGAAAGCAGAGGTTACAGCAGGCCAACTATCCCCAGATTTTCCAAGCATGTGCTAGCCTGATGCCCCTCTGTAAAGCATTTTCTTTACTCATTCATCTCTTTACCTGTCAGGGAAACCTGGTAGAGATGGTTGTACCCATTTCAAGTGCAAAGATCATATAAAGTGTCCGTACAAAACTTAGAACAAGATTGTAAAACCATTCCAAATACCACCTTTGCATTTTAAAATTTTAAGTATGTGACTGTAAGTCTCCTGGCATATCTCTCAAGTCTGTGTCTTAGCGATGTGTTGTTGTTTTTGCAGCATGTGTGTACACAGACACGTGTGCACCTTACCGGCCACTCTGGTCAGCCCTAGAGTGCTTTTGTGCTCTCAGTACTCAGTGAATTCCCAGTGCTCTGACTCCACTGACAAAGGCCATGGCAAGGGGTGACTTCTGCATGTGACCTATGTCTATAGCCCTTTTAGTAGTAGGACTATATAGATTGAATGAATCTCCCTTGTGAGACCCACCTGCATTACTGTGTCCAGGTCCAGGGTATTCAACACAAGAAGCATCTAGGCTTGTTAGAGTGTGTCCAGAGGAGGGCGATGAAGATGGTCAGAGATATGGAGTACCTGTCCTTGAAGACAGGCTGAGAGACCTGGGGTTGTTCAGCTGCAAAAAGAATAAGCTTTGGGGAGACCTTACAGCAGTCTTGCAGTGCTTAAAGGGGGCTTGTAAAAAGGAGAGAGAGAGGGCCTTTATATATGGGCAGATAGTGACAGGACAAGGGGCAGCAGTTTTAAACTGAAAGGAGGTGTGTTTAGTCAGATGTTAGGACCACGTTTTTTACTGTGAGGGTAGTAAGATACTGTAACAGGTTGCCCAGAGAAGCTGGGGATGCCCCATCCCTGGAAGTGTTCAAGGCCCTGAATAACCTGGTCTAGTGAGTGGCATCCCTGCCCACAGCAGGGAGTTTGGAACTAGCTGATCATGAAAGTGTCTTCCAACCCAAACCTTTGTGATTCTATGATTCTATACTGATTATTTGGGACTGTGATACCAGTTATTTGGGAAAAGGTTCAGTGGCATTTGGGCATACAAGACAGATTATCTTGTTTGCAGTCCCAAAATTTAAGTTCAGTTAAGTTCAGTGCCCAACTTACTTCAGTATTTAGTGAGAACTCGCAAGCTCTGTACAGTAAATATGAGATTATTCATATGAAGAAAATTAATCTCAACACTTTCAATTAGACTTTAGATGTATATATAAAGTAAATGCCTGAATACTTCAATGGGTTGAACATCATATAATCTTTCTAGCATTCAATAATAAATCTGTCAAAAGACAATGTATTTTCCTTAAGCTGTTCAATTAAGGGTAACTATTTTGTTATAGTATTTAAACATTAGCAGACTTCACATGAGATATGTTTTTAAGGTTTGTTTTGTGACCTCTTCACTTTACCTTGATATGAAGTTCCATTTTGTATATGTAAGGATTGAAAGTAATGTAATTTATTTGTTGTAAATAAACAGCAAATGTTTTGTTGTCTGGAGTGCCATGGAGGAGAAACTCTTGCATGTTTAACTCCCCACCCCACCTCCTACTCCCTCACTGGAATACTGAACTATTGTTTACTGTAGCCAGTAATACTAAGAATTGATATCTGTAAAGCAGCATTCCTTCCAAGCGTCTCATAGGTCATATTCACAGTCTTTGCTATAATTACAGATTAAAGGCAAGTTCCCTCTCTCCTCTCAAAGACCTCTAAAACAGTGCCTTATGTTACTTGTAATTTTTAAATGGTAATAAGTCTGATGGGTTTTATACCTAAAAGAATGAGTTAAGAGAAGTGGTGAATGGTAATGAGCTGATAGCTCTACCAGACATAAAGTGAAAACATATGCATCTAGTTCCAGTCACAGGAGCTTTTATGAAATAAAACTGTTGCGGTGGTAATGCAATGAGCAACATGCATGGAGATGCTGTTAACTATTCAAGATGCATCTCCTGAATATCCTCTGAAATAATTTAGTGACAAAGGATACCTCTATTTTTGTTTTATTTTGGTTTTTTGTTGTTTTTTTTTTAAAACCAATACTATATAAGAAGTAGTTGTAAAAATGGTGTTTGAATGAACAACAGTTATTTATAATTCCACAGGTTTTGCTGAGGAAATACAGTAATTGCATATCTGTTTCCATAAGGGTTTCTGTGAGAAATTTTTATTTTTTAAAACTTTCTTAATTATCACTCAGTTTGATCACTTTGAATGGTGGTATTTAAATTATGCAGCATTTATTGCTGTAGTTTAGAATATCATTCTGAGGGTACCATTCACAGTTTTCAGGTAATGAGTTTTGCTTCATTTCAACAACTTTTAATTGTGATGTGGCATCAAATATAAAACCTTGCTTTGGTTTTCTTTTCTCTTTTTTTTCTTAATTGCCTTTACTAAATATAGATTTCTTTGCATGCCGTTATTCATCAGGAGAAAATGGATGTCAATATTCACATGTTCTTCCTCATTTTTTAAAAAAAATCTCTGCAAGGTACATACGTATTATCCTGATGTTTTTAGAGAAATATCTACATAAAAGAATAGATAAGTATGTTCTACTAGGGAGAACCACAGATGTATAGTTTTTACTATAGGGAGGGAGTGATGCCTTGATGGGGCTACCTAAAAACAGAGGCTAGACAAAATTAAGAGAATGAAAAGCAATTATATTTATTGAAGGGCCTTCAAGGTCCATTAGGGCAGTCAAAGCCCCAGGGGCTACATCCAAAATGGATGATGGGGTCACAGGTTTTCATACTTTTATAAATTTGGTCCATTTGCATATCAGGGGTTAATCCCCCAATTACAGCTTCAGGTAATGAAGTCCTTTACTCCAAGTTTGCTCCCCGGTATTGCCCCATTGTTTACATTTCCTGGAGCCCGAGACAGTAAGGTGTCCTTGAGTTTCAGGCCTAGAGAGGAATTGTTTTGAATGACCACAGTGGGAGAACAGTAGCTAACAGGCTATATGGAGTTTAGAATTATACAATAAAGAATTACATGATATGAAAAATATAAAAGATAAAATCCGAAGGCATCAGGAGAATAAAAAACTTCCTTGGCCATATTATGTTATTTCAACATCATTTGTTGAAATTATAACGCACTGTATATTTTATAAGGTTTAGGAATCTTTATTGCTTTATTGCAGTGAATTTGTGCCAGCCTTAATACTTGAATGTATTTTATAATAAATAATTGTTTTTTCTTCCCTTTTTCAAATTATTGCTTGCGTTGTACAAGTGCAAGTAAAACTGTTTTCTAATGGTTTTTTACTATTTTGCATTAAATGTTGTGGTAGAGGTTTTTTCTTCAAAGATATGTTGGCATATTTCTTGTTTTACTCCATGATTTCATTAAGACTAACTCACTAATTCATCCTTTTTGTGTTGTGTCCTGTTTTACTTCTGCTAGTGTAGCTTTGTTTTACCTCACCTGGTATAATTTTCCTATAATTTGGTATAATTTGTAGTGTAAGAGCTGTTTTGTCAAAAACTTTTGAAGACTAATGTGCAAGAGAAAATATTACAGGGCAATTTCAGCTATCAGTTGTGCAACTTGGTAGAAGCTCACCCTGTAAATCAGGTGATGAACAGTGGGAATGCAATAATTTCTTCAAGTTTATGATAAGCACAGGGTGCCAGTGAGGAAAGACAAATAAAAACTTAAAGGTCTGAATAAATACCACTGAGACCAATGGGAAAATTACAGTCAAGTACTTAGATTAGTCTTAATGGAAATGCAGCACAAGTATTGGTAATCCTGACATTTCAACTGGCATGTGGAAAAATACCAGTGATTGCTATAATTTTGTACAGGCTTGCAAAAGCAAATCCTCAAATCTAATATAACTTATAATACTATAAATTATAAAATTATAAATTACTGAGAATGTGGTTGCTTATCTTGTGTATATATATTCTGCTCAGGTCAGAGTTTGTGTATAGGCCACAGAGCGAGTTCCATACAGTTCTCCAGGTCACATGAATTTTGCTCTCTAAAATGTTCAATGTTTTTCTTAAATACTTAATTGGAAGGGAATTTTTTACATTATATTCTTTATGTGATAAAATAATATTTTGACTCAATATGTACTTATTTTTGGACTGTTTTGTTCTAAAATTAAAAAAAAGAGTTGAATAATATGCAAAGCTTAACGGTATTACAGTTGTTATGATTTGTGTGACATTGTACTTCACAGGCAGTGGTGCAGCACAAAGAATATATAAACGATTTTCAAAGCATCACATAAGAACTTTGTATTAAAGGTAAAATAGTTTTCCAAGTCAGTAGTTAAAGGTCATTTCCATTTGGTCATCCTTTACCTTTTCTGTTATGTTTCCAGAGAATGTAGTCCATTGTATTCTCAATCCTTGCAGAAAATAAATCAGGGGTCTTGGATATTTTTTGTTCATTATATATACCTATTTCATTCTTTGAGCTCCATTTACCCTTTCTGTGCATCAGAGTGGGTTTTTTTTTTTGTGATAATAAATTATTTGAACTGCTAAAGAGGTGGTTTTGAAATTTTTTTTTCAACTGGAAAATGCACAGAACTTGTATGGAAATGAATTTGTACAGACTGCTCTATCTGAAAACACTATTCCAACTCAGGAATCATATGTTGACCTATTCAAGGTTAATTTCTCACATAAATGACCTGTAAGAAATATCTGAAAGTCAAAATAACGTCCCTATAGCCTGTCAATGTAACTATAAGTGAGACTGAAATGGGCAGATAGACTGACAAGGAGTCATTTCTGTCCGGCTGCTCTATTCTCTTTGCTGTATGAAAATCTCAAAGTGTCTTAGGTCCATTATGGAATAGTGTAGGAAGTGCCTACATTTTAAAAAGGCATGATAGGTCATGAAAGCCAATTCTCTTCAAGCTCTGTGAAATGTAACCATCTTTTGGGGGTTTTGTTTTTGTTTAGTTGGTTTTTTGTGTGTATGGAGCCTGGTTGACTTGTAACTCAAAGTGGGTAAGTGTTCTGTAAACATATGTGTTCTAAAGGTGTGATTTAGCAGAATGAGAACTGATCAGTAGGAACTTGACTCTTTACCTTATCCACCTTCAACAAGGGTGGACTCCACCTATTTGTAGAGTCTGGAGCTTCTGTTGAGATAAGAGCTCTAAAATGCAAACAATCCATTTTAGTAATGTGCAAAGAAACCTCAGTTAATTTGGTTGAGGGTCTGTTTTTGTAATTATCAAGAAAGATTTGCCTTGATAGTGATATTGTTTTGGAGAATGTATGATTTTTTTGGGGAAAGTTGTCTAACGTCTATTGTTTTCTGGGTTCACTTTTAATTTTTTTTCTTTGTTGTTATGGGATATGTCCCTTTAATATAATTCAAGTAAATGCCTTGTGTATGGAATAAATACAGAGCTTTTAAGGGCTCTATAGGTTGCTAGTGCTATTTTAATCGAACTAAAATTGATAAATAAAACAGTTGATTCAGAAGTGTCATACTGATGATGAAATCTGTAGGAGTCTTTTGTGTTTTCCTGCTATGGGATATACTGGTTATATTGTTATTTCAGAAAAAGTCATTTGCTCATCAAACAGCTTTGAGTTTATGGACTTTTCCTAGAGGAAGGCTCCTGTGGATACCCTGCATTCCCTATCTGAAGTATGACATTGAGCTCTTATGTCAGGTATTTTGCAAAAAGACTCAACACCTGAGACCTTCCATGGTCTTCAGGCTACCCCTGATAGCCTTTATTTAAGAAAAAAGTTTAACTAATCTCTTGGAGAATCCTTCAGTGATGGGTGGATAATGACTTGGTGGGGAAGGAGTACAGGAAGGAGGGCCAAGCTGACTTGTGATTGTTTCAGTTTGTTGGAAAGCCTTGTACTTCCCATCAGGCATTTAGTGTATTATAGTGGTATATGGTTAGATGAAAAAACTAAGTTTTTATAGTAGCTATGAACCTTTATTTTCTATTTAAAAAGGTGAAAATTCATTTCATTAAACAATAGAAAGTAGAATGTGGAATATAAAATTTAAGCACCTTTTTTAATTTTTCATGGTGACTCATTAAAAATGAATGGATATGGAAGGGCAGGAGCTAAAAATCTTGGCCTTTGGCAGTTTCTTTTCTAGTTTCTCTTGTTCTTCTTCATGGTGGATTCTAAGAAATGTGAAATGTTCTGAGTTGTGTTTTGTCTCTATTATTCCTTGTAGTATTGATACCTGATTTATATTCATACAGATAGTTTATTCATATTCACCTGTAGGGCATTTTGTATACTGTCACATGTAGTGGAAAATGCATACAAGTGATCCACTGAGTATTGATTTAATAGAATTGTAGAGTAATTCAGTTTGGAAGGGATCTCAGGAGCTTTCTAGTCCAACCCACTGTTCTAAGCAGGGTCAGTCCTCTGGTCAGCCTGGACTGCTCAGGGCTTGATCCAGCTGGATCCTGAAAACCTCCTAGGCTGGAAACTGCACAGCCTCTTTGGGCAGCCTGTTTCGTTGTCTGACTGTCCTAACAGGGAAAAAGCATCAGGCTGATCAGGTCTGATTTACCCTTAGTAAATCCATGCTGGTTCTTCTCAATCACCAAGCTTGGCACGTACTAAGCAATATGAAGGCTAAATAACTTCTCAAGTGCATGAAATGTGACAGATTTGTTAAGCCATTATCGTAGACAGTAATTTCAGAGGAACCTTGGTGTACATTGGAAACACAAATGGAAACATTTTGGAGGTCTGGTGGATACTATTGACCTTGTACCCTTTATCTAAGATTCATAGTTTCTTCGTGTCTTTGCATTTAATTTCTGTTCTTGCTGTATAAAGTCCTAGGCACAAGGGAAAGCGGGGAAGTTTTTTACAGATTTTTTTTTTTTGCTTCAGAATGTGAATACTGATATTTTTGTAGTTAGTTCTAAAATTTCTGTTAGTGTCTTGTCATTCTGAAATGTCTCTGAGCCACTGAAAATCTTTTGCTTAGTGCTGCAGTAAAAATAATGGATATTTTAAGAAAGTCATGGTTATGCAACTGATAAGCCTATCTAAAAGCGTGAATCTTCTTTGCTACTAAGCAAGAAGCAGTTGTCTATAAAAGCAGCAATACTTCAATGAGTATCTCAGTTTAGTCAGCTTTCAGTAAGTTTTTATTAGAGGAAATATTAGCGTTGCTTTACAGTACAAAACCTTCACTATCTTATTTTTAATGTCACATTCCTTCCTATTCCTTTTGGTTTTATGACATAGGCCAACCTTACATGACTAGACCCAAGTTCCAATGGAATGACATGTTCTGTTTTCTAGTCAGATTGTTTAAGCCTCGTGTCTCAACTGGGACAGAAACTGCAGTGTTGAATATAGATGTAATTTACAGTCTAACTGTGAAAGATATAAGGCCCATAGGTAGACCTAATATTTTTTTTTCATATGTCTGAGGAAAGAATTAATGAAACCACATTTTAAACCCGATTTGGCAATGGATTCTGTTAGCTATGGACAGAAATGAGAAAGAAGGTAAAGGAATGGTCTGTAGTAAATGCTGAAATAGAGAAAAAAAATCTGAAATAGAGAAATTATTAGGCACAACGTCTTTGATAAGGGTATTTCTTTTCCATTTTATTTAAACATTCCATAAGTGTTAAATTAATCTAAATAAAATCTGAAAAAGGGTGAGGCATAGAAGGTTTAAATATAGTAGATCTATTGTAGCTACCAAATTGATTCTACATAAGCAGACTTTTCTTTAAGTGTTTCTTTTTCAGTCTAGCTCTCAATTGTATTTGTTGGATGCATTAAGGAGCAGCTAACCAAAAATATGAATATTTCTAATCTAGTGTAGTATAGTGGTACCTAACTGTGGTAAAAAAGTGGCTCCTGGAGTCAACCTTTATTCATTAACATGGAATTAATGAGTTAGGTTTTATTACACCAATAAAAATGCAGCCAGTTTAAGAAAGAATTTCGATTTTATATAAAATAGAGTATATAAGCCATTTGTTGCATATGCTTAATGTGAAGTGTTCATATCTTGTTTTTATATTTTGATTGAGAATGATTTCCCCCTGTCCCTTTTTGGACAGAGGGGTTTGCAGAGTCTTGCAGGCCCGTTCTAGGTTAGTGAGTTATCCTGTTGCTCATGGTGCAGTTAAATGAAATAACTGAAGAACACAGGAGTTATAGGCTGGTGGCAGTGCTATTACTGTGCCTAATATATCTTAAAGACACTGAAATGCAGTCTGTGGTGGGTATTCCTAAGAACAAATTTTCACGTCTGTAACTCCACTTCCCTTTTTTATGCATACCTCGCCAATATTAGATTGAACATATTTAGTAGGTTTTTTATTTTATTTGTCCATTTCAAAAGTGCAATGAATTCTATAGCTAATACAGGAAAAAAAAAAACCCAAAAAAGATACTTGTGAAAAAAGACAAAGCCAGATCAATTACAAAGGCAGCAGGGGTTTTCAGTTACCAAGCTGTCTGGGCATGTAGTCATAGGCTTACCATGCAACCCTTATTTTTATTAATTTTTTTTATTTGGTTCACTCCTCAAGATTTACAAAATGAGAACAAGTGACTTATGTGGTATTTGAAATTAATTTTTTTAGTGTAAAAAAAAACGGAGTAGAAGTTGAAAATTTGAGAGCCTCTGTTTTTTCTGTACAAATGAATGTATTTGAACAAGGAAAAAGATGATTACGGTTTGCATAATCCTCAGTCACATGGATGTTACAATGCAAAATAGTATTTGAAGTTCTTTAACGTCTTTAAGACTAAAGTTATAACTTACTTTGGAGAGTTATGTCTAATGATCCATCATTAATAATAAACATTTGACCAGCCTTAAGGGTTGATTTTAACTTGTGGAGAAAATAAGCTGTTAAAAAATAAGCTGCAAAAAGGTAATTCAACTCGTGTAAAATTGTTCTCAGATCCAGATAATTATTTTATTCTGGCCTTTTTAATAATTGAGTTGTGTATCACATCAATCTTTCCATTTCAAAGGTACCTGAAATGAACCAGAAAGACTAGTGCTAGTTGATTGTCATCTTAGTACTCATTTCCCCCCACTCCCGTGCTGTTTCTTGCCAACTTGCGGCCCAATTCCAAGGTTACAATTACATTGTCAGAGAAATAGAAGAAAGTGTCCTGTCAGCCAATTTTTAGCAAGAGATACCAGGAATGCAAAATATCTTACATATTTGTACATTGGATTATGGAACGGAAATCGTCTGTGGCATTGAAGACTAAGAATGCATACACCGACTTTTATTCTTTCTCATGAAAGAAGCAACTACATTCTCTTAAAATAAAACCCCCTAAATAATAAACTGATGGTACCACTGGCACTTTTTTAGGCCCGTTCCCTCTGCTATGCTGCCACTGTCTTTTCTCAAGATACTGTTTTTCTCATAATGAATCTTTTTCCAGGGAAACAGGGAGAAGGAAATTGAAAAAGTAGCAAGGCTAGTCTCTGAATTGGTTTTGCCACTGCTCTGCAGAAGATTTGTTGAAATGGACCCAGAGTACCTGTTACCTTGCCAGCCATAAAGTAGGTCTATACAACTTTTTTTTATTGGTAAATGAAGAGCTAAATGGCTGTTCCATCAGTCCAGATCTCCAGTGCAGTGTCCAGGTATGCAGGATCACTACTCCTATGAAGATAACCTTCTCTTCCTATAACAGTAACAACCGCACAAAGCCCATAACAAAGCTGTTCTTCAAAGGCAGAAAACTGGCAAACTTGAGCAGAGGAAGTCATAGGAATAGGGATGAATGTAAAAAGGAAGGCTCTCTACCAAGATGAACAGACGAGTTGGTCACCTTAAAAATAGATGACTTTGAAATACAAGACATGCTGCCTGCTTACATATCTTACAATGAAGAAATTTAATCCAGATATGGTTTAAATGACCCAAATCCAAGCCTTTTATGCAAAATCAGACCCTTCTTTACTAAAAACCAAAATTAAATTCCTGTGAGTAAGGGCTTATAAGAGAAATGAACAAACTACAGAAACGTAAGTGGGTATGATTGTAATAAAAATTTTGTTCTGATAGTAAGAAAGTTCAGCTAGGTCATGAATACAGGCTGTTTGTTTGTTTGTATGTTTTTGCTGAGGAATTGAAACTATGCTAAGTTGAACCTGTCATTTACTTTGAATAATCAGTTTTTAAAAAATATATCGTTTTGTACTTTTTTCATTGAGTCAGTGAGTGCTGTTCTTTTAATGAGGATTTTGTTGTGTTTCTCTGCAACTGCCCTTTCCCATGTTATTTACTGTGAGAATGTGACCTTATTCTGGGTTATGATTCAGTTTAATATTTTAGTATGATTTTTATCACGGAAGAAAGGACAATATGTAATAGATCACAACATGAACAAGGTTATTTTCATGAACATTATTTCCTGCAATTTTTCAATAGCACTCTGGTAAAGAACCTTTATGGTTGCCGTTAACCCTGAGTACAGGGTTATTTTATACTTCCTGAATTGCTGAAAGAGCTTTAAATGAAAATAAAGCTTTCTGCCAGGAGAAACTAGAAATGTCTGTTCATAACAAATGTTTAAAGGGTTGATAAACTCTCAAACTGAGATAGGGTAAACATGAATGATGTGTACAGTTGTTATGTTATTGTAATTTATCGAGAGGGGGTTGATGGACAAAACATTTCTCATCTTTTTTTTCTATGGATTCTAAATTGGGTCTGGCAGAATTCTACATAAAGTTCTAAAAAAAAAAGCCTGTATACTCAGGCAGGCAGGTGTAGGAGAGCTATTAGTCTTGTATAGATAGCCATATATTACAAGAAATTTACCTTGTAAGTCCAGAATCTAGGCCTATGTGTGCAGATGTACCGTAATTATTCTGCTCCACCAGAAGCAGCATTTCCTTAAGCATTTAAAGATGTCAGAAGTATTTTCATTAATTAACAGAAAGTGTGAGAAAATGAGAAGTATGAACTATCTAGGCTTTTTCATGTATTGACAGTCCAGATGTTACAGGAAATAAGAGAGATCTTTCTGACTTCATTGGTCTGCTCTGATCCATCAAAATCTCTGTAGAGGAAATTTGTGTTGATTACGAGTCTAATTACAATTCCTTTTTTGAAATCCAATTGCTTGTAAAAGGTAGAAGAATGAACAAGTAGGAGGTTGCTACCCTCTGTACCTGTTGGGTAAAATTCCAGCTGGCGGGGCACTGCTTTCCTCATCTCATTTATCCTCTGTGCTTTAGCCTTGATGTGAATATAATAGTAGCTTCTTTTATTTTCAGCCTGATTTGGGTTCCACATTCTCTGGGAATTATTCCTGATCTACAGAGATGTAAGGGAAAGAAAAATAGAAATGTAAGTCTTTTTTAAAAGAATCAGGGTCTTCTGGGTATATTTATGTATATATATAACTGGCAGCTGATTCAGATTCATTGGAGGGTTTTTTTTCCTTCTGCTCTTAGGTCATGGCCAAATAAATCTCTAGGAATAAAAAATAATCTGCAGGATTGAGAACAGTGTGGTTACATGGGAGAGACTGGATCCGAGGTTATTCATCCTTCAGGTATGTAATTGTGAATGGAGTATTTTCATGTGGAAGGGTCTGTCATCAAAACTGAGATGGCACTGCACAGTCAAGGAAACAACAAAAAAATCCTGTGAATTCTGCGAGAAATGAGATTAGTGACATAGTTTATAGAACCATCTTATGATGGTAAGGCCATTCTCTTTCAGAAGTATCTATGAGTGTACAGATTATCGGAAAATGAGCAACAAAATTTGGGACAAAAGTAGTGGCATAAGTATTATTTGTAGATGTTAGGCCTTACCTGTGCCACAGCCAGTGCCCTTCCTTAGTGGAACCTTAACCTGGGACCAACAGGCATTGCCCAGAGGAAGGAGCTGCAGGAGAAATTTCCTTTGGCAATCCCCTTTGGCAGCCTTTTCCTGGCCCTATACACACTGTAGCTCTGGGATCTCTTTGGCAACCTCTCCCTGCCAGCCCTAACTAGATGGTCAAATAAGTCTTTAACTTGGACCAACAGCCATGACCCATAGAGAAAGGTTTCAGGGGAAATTTCTTTTGTCATCCTTCCTCTTTGGCAGGCCTTTTAGCCTTACTTATAATGCAGATCTAGGGTGTGTTGTTTTCTCAACATTAATTCCATGCCTTATCCGAGCCTTAACCCAAGACCTATAAAAAGAATTTTCTGCAGCCCACCTCTTGTTTTGGCAGCCCCTTTTCATCCTTACTTGGCAGCTTTAGGCTTTCTTTGTTTACAAACTCTAAGAAAAATTGCAGGTCTTAATGACAGTTTATGAGAGCATGTTTTGCAACTTTTACTCTTTTAGGAGAATATATCAGCCCTTCATTGTTATACTGAATGTGCTGTAAATTCATATGCTGCATGCTGAATAGGCAGGCTGTTAGTGCTACTCTTCTCCAATACTTGCTCTTACATAATTTGGTCTATACTAAAATTCATTCTGAGGAGAGATAGTCACTTTTATGGTATGGAATGAATGGAAAGATCTGTCTAAAATCCTTCAGAAGAACATATGTGGTATCTAAAAGTCTATTTAAAGACTATGTAAAGAAGATTGTCCTCTATTATCTAACTGCTATATTCTCTCAATCCCCTAGAGTAACTGAAATACCTAATTTTGTAGATGTTTCATTCATGATGCATACAGAACCAGTGTGCATAACAAGGCTGTAAGCACTTTACTTCAAGGAAGAAGTGGTCTCAGGTGATTTGAGTGAATATCTCTGTCACACTTATTTTAAAAGAAAGTTCAACTACATTTTAAACTTGAAATTTAATAACATATGATACCTTTCACTAGAGCATCTGTCAGAAACAAATATATTTTCTTCTCTGTGTAGAGGGAAAAGATTCACCTTTGCTCACTGGGCATGTGCAGAATGTAATTTCACGTGGTATGTCTGTTTTACCAGCAGATTTTGTAACATGGCTGGAGTGATAAAGCTCACAACATCATTAAAGTGACAAGAGTTTAACAATCCCTCAGTTTTATTGCTTAAAATATAACCTGATGGTGTTTCAGAAATTCGTGAGCTTTCAAGTCTTGGGGATAAAAAAAAAGTGTGATAAAGCTACTTCATCTTGAAATATGCAGTAGAGGGGGAATAGTTACTCGTATGAGGGTGACTCTATTTTGGTAGGAAAAGGCTTAAAAATATACATGATCAAGGTCTAAAAATTAATAGAAGTGATAGCTGAGGAGGAAAGTGATGACAAGCAGAAATGTTACTCACAAAATTCCACAGTTCTGGAATTATGGGGCAGTCCCTGAAACCACTAGGAAGTCAGTATAAAATAGATATTTTTCATGCAGAATGTAGAAATTCTGAAATTTCTCACTCCAAGAAATTGTGGAGTGGCAGAGTTTGAAACAGATTTTAGCTGTATGCAGCACAGGATGTCACAATAGAATCTTTTACATTCTTAAACATCAATCAGTTTCACTCATGTTCTGGTTTGTTTGTTTTTTTCTTAATTAAAGCAACACTTTTTCTGATAACACCTATCAAAATTTCATCAAACTAAAGATATGTATTTTAAAAATATGAAGGATCTAATGGCATTTTAGATTTCTTTTATTTAGACTATAATAATGAAATCTTCAATTTATGACCCTCTTCCTCAGTAAATATTGAAAAATCGACTTAAATGTTTCATCCTCCTGTTCTTGCACATCAATACCAGCAGTCAGGTAATCTTGTCATTGTTCAGCAGGGTCTTCCCTTGGGTCTCTTACAGAGGCTTCATGATGATATGTTTTAGAACAGACTCCTAAATATGAGGCAGCCAGCTAGATTTCCACTGAAGGAGTACGAACATCTTAAGTCTATTGCAAATTCTTTTTTATTTTTCAGTAAAACAAGTCAAATTCTTAAAGATAAGGAAACATGTATGTTCTAGACCCAAACAATTAGCTCTAAAAAGAAAACTGCCAAGAAATGTTTTGGCTAAATTCTCTCCATGCAGTTTGCTAGAGTTTGTGATGGAGGCTAGTTTTTAGAAGATTAAAGGGAAAAGGGATGGTGGATTTTCTACCCATAAAGTGATTGAGCTGCTCAACAGAAGTTGCTCCAGAAAACTGACTAAGGGTCCTCTACCATTAGGAAGGAGACAACCAAGGACCCATCCCCTTTCCTCCATACTGGGAGTTTATTAAATAGCTCTTTTCCAGCTTCATCCTCTGTAGGAAATCGTATGTGATCTGTTCACGAGGATTATATTGTGCAAAACTAGAACGCATTCTTTTTTAATGTCCATTTGAAGTGGAACAGTATTGATTGTAGATTTTTTTAATAGACAATATCAGAATCATTGCATACAGCAACCTGATTTAAATTAGTTTTCTGTGAAAGCTTATTCTGCTAAAGGTTCTGCTGTTGAAAAGATGTTCTCATTTCTCTTTCTGTAAAGAGAACTTTCCAAAAGTTTGATTTAATAGAAAACAATACTTATTCTACCTACACTAGAGGCTTAGAGAGGATTTTATTTCATTTTTCTTTTCCCAAAGCCCTCAGAATGGTGCAGTCCTCTCTGAGAACAACAGTAGAAATTGAGATAGTAGTATTTACAGCAGAACCAATTAGGAACTTGTCTGTAATTTTGTATCCAATCAGTTTTTTGGATTTTGGCTAGGAGAAAATAATTTTCAACTCAAAGATATGCATAGTGCCTGTGCAGAGAAGGCAGTAGGCTCTAATTATCTTTTTAAAGTTCCATTAAAACATAAAAGCAAGGATAACCAAAAATATAAGAAAGAAAGTACGCTTTGCAAGAACATAGAACATTGTTTCTACCTACAAGAAAGGCTTAAGAAATTGGAAGAAGATTTTAAAGATAAGATTTCTTCAGTCACAAATGTGACATATGCTTGCCCCCATGTTCTCCATTTTTATTTTCCTATTTTTTTGTTTTTCCTTTTTATGCATTCTAATTTCAGGACACTGACTTTTAATTGACCAGGTGAAGTTTTGCACATTCTTGGGAGGTGTTTTACTTAAAGGTTTGAAAATATTTGGATGCCTCAACTCCTTTTTAATACCCACCCCCCCAAAAAAAAAAAAAAAAAAAATTCTTGACAATAACCTTCTGGTTATGGGAATTAACTCGTAGTCTGACCTTGTCATGTCTGTTTGTTATTGTATTGTTTATTGTTATATTTCTGTTGTGGAAGCTTGTCATGTTCACTGTGAGTGACTAAGGTATAAAATGATGGAGAATTTTTTTCTTTTTTTTTTAATCTCACTGTTTCCAGGAAATGAATGGACATTTTTATATGATATTAAAGCAAATTTCCTGCAATTTTTTAAAAATAGATCTCTTGCATTCAAGATAAACCAAGGAAAATATTTAAGTATAAAGTATGTTCTCTATGTATTTAATATAGAGGTATTTTCCTATTTAATTTTGTGTGGTTCGTTCCTGACACCTCCCAAGGTATGTATTTCACAGTCCTGAAATGCAACTGGCACAGTGCAAATCCTTATAAGATAGCAAAAATCTAAATATGACTGTAAAAATAAATAAGCAAACACCTATACATATATACATTTTACTATGATTGCATGTTTCTTGCTCTTGAAGACAGGTTGAGAGAATCAAGCTGTCTTTTTTGTAAGTCTCTTATTACGGGACTTAAAAAGAAAGTCATCTTGACATTCAAATGCTAACTGTGAGAAAGGTCCATGAGATCGTAGGAAAATTTGTCACTGTACTCTTCAAAACAGTGAGGTGTGTAACTTTACTTTTCTGGGAGGGAAACCTGTTATTGAGACTTCATACTATTAAAAGAAGATTGTGATTATCTGCAAGAGTAAATAACACATATTAGCTTTACAGTTAAGGTCCAGTGCTTGCAGTAAAAGTAGGTTCTGCTCAAATGAATATTGCTTCTCAAGATGGTACCTTTTGAAGAAATGAGAAAACAAGGTATTTAATGAATTGGTATTTAATGAAAAACAAAGCTGAATCTTAACTATTTCTGAAAATGTTATATTGTAATGATCAGGAAAAATATTTTGCTGTGAAACATCTACAGTTACTCATTGTTGCTGACAGCATCACAGGCACCAGTAGGTTCCAGACCCAAATGTTGTGTCGGTCTGGTCAGGTATGTCTATATTCAATAAAGTCAGAAATGAGAAAACATGAAAGTTTTAGGAAACAAGCTACTTTCAACAGCTATTTCTTCATGGGTAGATTGTCTAGGTTGCAATTAAGTGTGCAGGGTGCAGAGACTCTGCCACTGCCCTTGCAGTCCTGGAAGACAAGCATTTTTGCTGAGAGCTGCCCTGAAACAATTTCATGACTTATTTCGCTATTATCTCATGTATCTCCTATTAAGTTCTTGTCATAAGCTGATAGAGGTTTTTGTTGTCTAATTATCTCTGGCACCAGTCACTATTTTGCTTCATTCGGGTTCTTCCCTCATTCATTTCCAGGAATAACTGCTAACAAACTGTAGCTGATGACATCTTGCCCTCATTCAAGGTGCACAAAGCTGTCCTGTGCGTTTGCCATTGCTGTGCCCCATTGCTACAGCAAGCATTACTTTCCTTAGGCATAATGGGATGTCTGTGTAATGGGACACACTGATGCTTCATTAAGAAAATGTGTAAATTAACTATAAGCCAAATAACTAAACCATTTTCCTATATTTTTCCCTTGAATGATATTCACTTTCAAAAGGACTGTTAGCTATTATTGTGGAGATTAATTCGAACAGTGAAAAATGTGGACAAAGATCTTTGATAGTATTTCTTTCTTAGCTTATGCTTCAATGAAAACTAGGAAATAGCCTGTATCTAAACTTGTGAGTCTATCTTCCCAGAAGCCTGTTAATTGCTGAGTGATGACCCTGTGTGGCGAGAGCATATTGATTTTTCATCTTTTAGTCAGCTTAAATTAACTATTTGTTTCAGAAAAGGTCATACTTATTATTTCATTGTGAATTATTAGAAATTATTGAGCATTGGTTTACGTACTGGTAAACACGATATAATTTAAATTTGTCTTCTCAAACTGCAGTACATTTTAAAGTTTCTTTTCATGGTTTATGTAGTAATTGCTTTCAGATTTTTCATTTATTTACCACTGAGTTGTCCCTGATGCTATAACTTTCAGATTCTTTTCACACAAAATGTCAATTTTTGATGAGAACACATCATTTAGTTCTAGTAATGCTTGCCTTAGAAGCACATGTACAAGATGGATTCATATACCTGGCTGAGCCATAAAATGAGAATTTTAATTTATAATTATTTGTGCTTTGGCTTTTTCTCCCTGAAATGTTAGGAACCAGGACTTAGTCCCAGAAGACATTTGTATTTGATCTCAAAGAGTTTCAAAATAACATTTTCTTGTAGTAAAGGTGGAGCACGTGATTTAATGTATTATTGCTGCATGCTATGGAAAGTTTAATCTTTGTTAATATACAGTGAAATGGCATATTTTCTTAGATCCAGAGCCTCAAAAGCCCTTGGAATGGAGTGCCCGACTGGAATTACTTCCTGACGTGGTGCTGCCAAACTTGCCTTCAGTTAAAGTTTTCTGGGCATCTAGGTGCGTACAGAAAGTTTGCCTCCGTTGTATCACAGTTAGATGACCTGGCACGTGTTTTGTGCTCAATCCTGCTCCAGATCCTCACAAAAGAGTCCTTCAGGAGTTTCCTGAGAGAGGCTACATTCAATAAGCTTCTTCTTTGATGCACCACAGGCATGTGCTTGAATTCCTTTTGCTCAATATTGTAACTCCATTTTGCAAAAGTATGTTAGTCTGAGATCTCTTGTCTTTCAGAGTGTGAGGGATTTTACCCTACTTTTTCCACACAGGTGAATGTCAAAGTTGGAGGCTTTTGCTACTTTGTTTGGAGGCACTTGCCATTCTTCTACTGAAACTGTTCCAGTATGCCATGAACAACCAAATTATTGTTGGAGCAGAAAAATAGCAAGCAAACTGTTCAAAGGGATTTGGAAATTATAAAGGGGCCTGTTCTTCAACTTATACTTCAAGACAAGGTCAATTTAGAATAGACAGATATTTTATTGAAAGCACAAATCCAATCTTTAGAACAGGTGTCCTTTCAATTTTCTATTTTTTTAACATCTTCCAGCAGCTCTTCCCCTGCCCATGCTCCCTCTACACAAGGTTGAGAGACTTAGCTCTGTTGCAGTGACTAATGTTCTTCCTGCCTGCCAGAATCTCTTATGAAAATCCAATAGACAGTTGTTATTCTAGATCAGTTATTTTCAACTTTTTCTTAGTTTGTGGACCTCTTTAGAAAGTTCACATTACTGGTGTTATACAGCATGAGAACCTTTCTTGACATACTGTGGATTTTTTTAGAGGCAGTTGAGACATAGCTTGTATTATCTATAGAAGAAGATCTGTTGCATCTTCATGGTTCCCCTCTGAGAATACCAATTCCTTTTAGATAGAAAACTGAATTTAATTTTTGTTTGCTACTTCACATGATCTGGATTTAGGTTAATGATCTCTAAATAAGAAACTTCATCAATTACAAGTAATTTGGTTTAAATTCCCCAGGTTTTTTTTTTTTTTTCCAGCAGAGAACATCCAGCGCTAATGATTACTTCAGAGTAAATTATTCACCATGAGTATATAATGTATACATTGTAATTTATTTAGTGCTTCAGATACTCTGACTGATAGCCTGAGATACTCAATAAAAGCAGGAAGCCTACATTTAGAACAGCTTTAGCTCTTTTTGTAAAGACAAGCCATTTTCAAAGTCTATGTGTGAACATACATTGTGGGAGTGGGGCATTTAGAGGTTATACCTCTAGCAGTCTGGTTCACTTAAAGTTAATTTATTTTCTTATGTAACTTGATTCCTTTTCACTGAGGCTGAAAAAAAATCAGTTTCTATGATACGTCACCTCTTCAAGTCATAACCAATGTTGCTGATTCATGACATGATTACCGTGCCTTCAGAAGTTCAATCAGCTCAATCTGAAATAGAATTTCCAAACGCAGTGCTGTCCTTTGAGGTAATATAAATGTCAGAAAAAATGTACTAGCTGAATAAATACCATCCACTTACAGTTAAATACTAAGACTGCAGATGGATTCTACTTATGGCACTTAAGCAAATAGAGCCATACTGTAGAAAAGGTTGCGAATACGCCTTTCAATCCTGTGAATACTGTCCAAGAAGAATCAATATTAAGAAAAAATAGGCTTGCAGAGTTCTAAAGTAAGGTGCTTCTCTAAGTTGCATATTTTGTGAAAATCTTTCTGCTTTGAAATCAAATGCACCTGAATCCATTATTTGCTGTCACTTTTTTTTGTGTACTGCTGATACTCTAAATTCTTAAGTTTCCCTAAATTTCAAATTAAACATCACATAAATTGAGAAAAAAGCATTATTTCCATTTTGAAAGAGTTTAGCTGCTTTAGTGCATAGAAGGTTTGGCACCCAGTGCAGCATCCTTGGACATGCACTGGGCTCTTCAACTTTGCACATCACAGATACACCTCTGGCTTTTCTTTGGAGATGTGACAGTTGCATGCTTTGTACAGTCTTCACTTCTGTTAATCTGGTAATATGAAAAATGGATGTAGGATAAAAGTAGTCACTGGAAAGGGAGATTGATAGACAAAGTGGTTTAAACCTAGCCCAAGTTTACAGTGTGTTTTTTCCTAAGGGGGCAGAAGAATATCCCCCAAAAAACTATGACATATGGTGACAGCTGTGATAAATGAGGTAGGTATGCTTGACTGGCAGGTCTATATGAAGGGGTTTGTATTGTGCAGCATGCAATATGTAACAAATCTGGCTTTAATAGTTTGCCTACTTGGCCTCAGAGACTTTCAGTCAGTTGTCACAACAACAGTTTCTTTTCAGAATGTGTTTGTAGTGCTCCTTCTCTTCATGTTGCTGAGGAACTTATGGCCTATGTGGGGTATACAGCTTACTGTAACAGACCCAAGGCTTAAGAATAGTATAGGTTTACAGCTTTCACGTAAGCATATGAACAGTGCAAAACAGACAGTGGAAGTCTTCAGAAAAACATTCAGAAGCAGTGTGGTTATTGGGACTTGGATTTTTTGGGGATATGTGATTCCCTGAAACTAGATTCTCTGGATTCAATATACCATATAGAATATTCTAAGAGCTGCCTAGGCACACAATGATATGCCCTGTCCAGATGTCGTCAACATCTTGGTGTTCTTTCTACATCAGACTTTAATCTAGGACAATGTAAAAATGTTTAAGGAGACAGTAAGTGCAGTAAAAGCAGTATGTGCGGTGCTTTTGCAAACCCCTTGTTTCAGCTGTGTTCTGCAAATCCATGTGTTGTGAAAAATATGCAGAAAATAACTAATGTTGTATTTTGCTTCAGCCAATTTATGATATGAGGGGACAGGTTGGCATTCCAGTGCACAGCTGAAAGCTATGGGGCAAGAAGGAATAATTTAATAGCGATGCTCTTCTTTCTAGCATTAAATCAATCAAAACAATGGTTTGAGTTCAACATTCTCATCAGGAAAAAATCCTCCATGAGCCAAAATGGAGAACAGGACAATCTGTTCATTTTCAGTTCCTGTGCAGTGAAAGTGGTGGTGGTGTTATGAATCAGTTTCTGAAAGCTGCTAGAACTACCAGGCATAATCCAAGCCCTGCAATCTATTTTGAAACATTATTCTCTAAATGGCGGATTTTAATGCTGCTCACCATCATTTTTTCAACTACTGGTTAGTGTTTCTGAGATGCAGAGCTGTGATAATGACCTTTATTACGCAGAATCTGGTGTATCAGGTCAAGATTTTTTCCAGGGCATAATGGATGGATTTGATAGGAACAGCTTGCTTTTAGGTTTAGTGTTGGAAAAAGTAGTTACTACAAGGTAATTACACTGCTGCTGGTTTTGTTTGGAACATAAGGTGACTATTCCAGCACAATTTAGGATGAAATCTGCTTAGATTTTGATAAAATCCCAAGTAAATATGCATCTGTAACAATCCTGCTCTGTCTGATAAATATCCTGTATCTATAAACAAAAGTTGTAGTGGAAACCAAGCAAAAGGTCATGTTTCTTACATTAGTCAGATGACTCTGGTGTTGCAAAAGACGGATGTTGAAGACAAAAAGACCCTGGATGCTGGTTGAAAGTTCTGGGGTTTTTTTCCATGACATTTCAGATTTTAATTTTGTGAGGTATTTGCCTTATTCTATGTTTTACTTTTTCTTGCTTAAAAAGTAAAATATTAACTTGTTGTGGTTCAGGAATGGCATTCTCCAATTTAGTAGTCTGGCTAAAACCATGACACTGCTCACTTCTGCCCTCCCCTTCCAACTAGAAGCACAAAAGGCAGAGATCATGGGTGGAGCTGCCCTGTGACATAGGAACTGGCTTTCTGACTACTTATTTTTTGTAATTACCAGAAACATTAGAGTGAGCATAGAACTACAGGAGCTCAAATAGACTCCTGTACTGGTCACTAAATAGTTACACCTTTGTGATGACATAACTGGCTATTGTAGAAATGATTACAGGGTACCAAAAAGAATTGTGACTTAAAGTGTTGAGTAAGAGAAGAAACCAATTAACACTTGTAAGAAAAATTGTTGTTTTTTGAACAATCTCAGCAAGAGAGACATAGCTATCTTGATTTCTTCCTAAAGTAATATTCTCCAGGTTTTTGAAAACTGTCAGAGTAAGCACTTTGCTCTTGCTAAGAGATACCCTGGAAGTGTGTCATATGATATCATGCCAGAATATATGCCGTGGAAGTGCAGACATTTGGAACAGCCTGTGGCACAGGTGAATTAAAAGTGTTTGTAAATCTCCTTTATCAAGTATTAGAAGTATTACCATAGAGAAGATAGTTCTCTGCCTGTATAAAGAAATGGAGGCAGATACTTTCAATTCTTTCCAAATTCAGATCTTAAACCACATCAGTCATCATTGAAAGGTTTGCTTTTGATTAACTCTGCATAACTTGCACGGTGTCTACTTCATGAAGTTCTGATTTTTCTTTATTTTTTTTTTGAAATCCAAGTGATACCACTGAACAATTTTAAAGCAAATCTATTATATTGTTTTTGATGAGGGAAAACAAGAATATGGCTTTACTGTCAAGAAGTCCAACAATACTGAAAGAGTAGCACCTCAATTACCTTATCTTTTCAGGCCGTAAATTAGATAAGTATGGAGTCTGAAAAATGGTATTTTTGTAAAGCACCAAATATCTTGAAAATAATGAACTTAGTGTAATCCAATCAAAAATATTCCTAACTTTGCTTCAGGTTTAGAAGTATACTTTTCTTCAGCTAAGAAGAATATTTTTAATTGAAGTGCGTGTCAGAGACTGGCCCTACAGTTATCTGTGTGAGACACAAGGAAACTGGAGAAAGCTGTAAAACTTATTGAAGTTCAAAACTGTTCCAATGAATAGGTTTATCCAGAAACAACTATTTTGTTTCATAAGGGCAAAGAGCTGCTTTCTTTTATCTTGACAAATTAGGAGCACTGCTGCCACCAAGACTGGGACTCTTTCTTGATAGGTCAGTGCTATTTAAATATCACAAAAGAAGCTGTCAAAGAAATACGCAAAGAGAAGGCATACATTTGGCTCTTTACTGGAGGTGACCAACCACAAATATAGTTTATGTGGAGCTTGTATGGAATGTGATTAATTTAGGAGGTCAGGCATGGAAAGAAAAATAGGAACACCCAAATGTGGGAACACTTTGTGTTTAATAAGCACTTTGTGTGTAATAAGCGGTGTTATTTGTAATTGTGAAAGTCATACTCTGAAGCCCTTAAGATATTTTGATGTGGCTTTCAAAGAGTCAGAGCTAAAGGATATGGAAATGATAATGTACTCCACAGCCCAAGTTATTCCTAGGCTTTTGGTTATGCAAGCTCTGAAATGGGGTTTGTCAATCTCATAAAATACACAAGTTGTTAGGATGACCAGTTTGGTATTAGATTAATAGCAGAACTAGAGCAAGATGAGTGCGGAACATGCAGCGTGAAATAACTAAGAGAAAGTTGAATGACTTTCAATTAACCAAGTAATATTTTCCAATATTAGTGGTTACTAGATTTTTCTTTAAACCAAAACAAAACTATTAAAAAATAATATTTTATAATTTGCCAGTTGATCACAACTTACAATATACAGATACCTTGTTTCATTGTTTGCTAAAATAATTTTAAAACTTCTTAAAAATATTTGGTAACATATAATTGTGCAAGTAATATTGTGCTGCCCCTGTTTTATGCTGTGGTAACAAAGGCTTTAACTTTTCTTTTTTAAATGTTGCTTATCATTCTATGTACTCCTAGCCATGTTCTTTCAGCTTTCAACACTTTCATTTTTATTAATTTCATGAATTATTGTTTAATTTTTAATTCTGCAGTATTAGATTTCAGTGTTCTTAGGTCTTGTCGGTGCCAGAGATATCTGTATCCTTCATTAGGTTAATGTAGCAGCAGACCTAAGGGTGGATTTCTGATAATGTCGTGCATTTTCTGAGATTGAGACACATCAGACTGGATGGCTCCTGTTTTCAGCTATTACTCTCATCAGGTTAAAATAGAGGTTTTTGGGATCATTTGTATATAAATGACTTTAGATTTGATTTCGAGTCCTCTGGCATCAATGGCTGTGGGAAATGGAGCATCTGATAGTACTACAGTCAGAGGAAGTCTGGATTAGTAAAGCATGAGATTGAAATATAGGATATGCAGGTTCTCTTTACTCTTAGTCCAAGGACAGAGCCGTGATGAAACAGGTGATTCATTTCTGTGTGCTGGACTTAACTTGCCTATAAAGCAGGCATAACTATGCTAATGCATGTAAAGTGCATGCATTAGATGTTTAAAGCATTGTAGGAGAAAAGTTACTATTAGAGGCATGATTCCTGTGTTATCTCTGTTCAGTCTAGTCCGGGAAATCCCAGTCTGACTGCTGGACAACTGCACTCTTTTGAATCATCTAAGTTTTTAATTTAACACTGTTGTTTTTTGGGCTTTTTGTTTGTTTGGTTTGGTTTTTGGTTTGGGGGGGAGGGTTGGATTTTTTTTTTTTTTTTTGTTCGTGCATGTCTTGTTTTATTTCAAAATGAAGAAGTAGATCTGTTCTTTCAAAGACGTATATGTATACATGTAGTATAAAGAAAAAGCCGTGTACTTGAAAAGCCTTATGAAACAAGTCAGATCAGTAATCTAAAAGTGGCATGGAAATGAACAGTTCTCTTTCATCTAAAAGTATAGCAAGATAAAATATACAGATGTTAACTCATTTCTAATTTTTAATCCTCTGTGAAGGTAATTCCCTTTTTCTGAAGTTCTGTCTGTACACTAGGAGCACACTTATGGAATTAGGAAGGTCGGACAACTAGAAATTAGTGAAATACTGATAAGATCCAGTTTTGAGTAAAAGCATTAACAAAAACTTTATTATGCTCCTAGTAAGTAGTAATGGTGGTATGAAATTAATTTCCTGTTAATACTCTGAAGTATAGCTCTTCTGTTACAAGCAGTACTAAGGTCCTCCTAGTTTGCCATATGAAGAATTACTGCTCAAGAAGGTGTTTTTGACCTTACCTTGTGTTGGTGTGGCCTCCTGCAGTAGCTGCAAGCACACCAAGGTTCCAGCGAGGATTGACAGGACAATAAAAGAGAACTATACTCGCTAACCACAGCAAAACACAAGGACAGCAAATAGCACTGTTAAGAGAAGCTGAAAGGAATTTTTCTTCACACATTATAAAATCTTTGATTCTCTGTCTTGTGCCTCACCAGCTTGGGCAGAGGATGTTCCCCTCTCCAACTACATTATTGGGTGATGGTACTGTAAAAGAGAGAGTGGCTGCTATTTTCAGGGGCTTGTCTAGTATAAACAGAAGAATAAAGCCAGTGTTTAATTAAAGTAGTCAATAATTAAGGTAGTATGCAATAACAGTGAAAAGTACCTCCTTATTCAGGGAATGGTGTGAAACAGAAGTTCCTTTGGTACTTTACCCATAGACTAAAAGGACACCAGAAAAGAAACACTAATAAACCATAGCAAACATAATAAAATAAGGGTTTTTTTTTCCTCTGCATTAAAGCACAATTATTTGAACTATACTGTTTATATAAAGTAGAACATGTCTAGACATGGAAGGAAGAAAGGTTTACTCAGAAATATCCAAAAAGTAAGTCTGTAATCTGGGATGTGTTAGAACGACATCCCTATTTCAAATCAGTAGGAATCAAAAGCCCCCATAATTTCTTATATGTAGGCAAGATCAGAAAAGATGATGATACACTGACTTGTCAAAGTTTCTCGGGAAAGTTTGCCAAGACTCTGTTTTTTAAGGTCCTGTGTGTGATCAGATAAAAAGAATGCGCATTGGTCAGTTAGGAAGGCAAAAGAAGCCAGAGTACATGTGATTTAGGAGTGGCTTAGAGGGTTACAGTATACTGGGTAAAAGGAAAACAGTAATTAGGTCTCCAGATCTAAAACATGTATATATGCAAGAAAACATCTGAAATAAAACAAAACCATTCAGATTCAGCTGCTGACTATGGTTTTTGCTACATTCACGTGATTAAAGAGCTGAGGGAGGTGAGGGGTTTTCGTTGGGTTTTTTTTTCCTTAAGATGAATTTAAATAGTTTCAGGCTGAGATTTCATTAACTAGGAAAACATTAGGATGAAATAACTCGAATAGCACCTATGTGACCTGTCAAAGAGATCTACAGTCACAATTACTGAAAGACTTTCATGGGCAAAGTGTATCCTCAAACTTTAAACAGTGTTTGGAATCAAGTTCATCTGATAACGACTCTGTCAAAAATATTGACAGGTTCCAGGTAAAAAAGCTGTTTTCTTTGTCATCAACAAGTGGCAAATAATTGATCATCCAGTGGAAGAATGGTTACTTGGGAGATTAACTAGAAGATTTAGTGTCCTGTAGTATAATTCTTGATATATCACATCTTCATTGCCTTAACAATTTTGCTTTAAATACCCTCTACTTAAAAAATTTATTTCCCCCTTCTTTTTATTTTGAAAAAAGGTTGGTATATTTGTTTGTGGGGAAATAGAAACAGCTACTCTGCTCCATAATTTTTAGGAACTGTTATTTAAACAGCTTTTTAAAAATTCTGCCCATGTCTTGAATGGAAATTTTAATTAGGTTCTGGATGCTAGTCTTATGATGTAAGGTATAGTATACACAAAAGTACAGAGGTTTCTCATACTAAAAATGTTAAATTGTTTTTTCATAATAACTGTGACCTTTTTAAACCATTTTAAAATGAGCTTCTTGGTTTCTTAATTTTGTGTCAGATTATATATAAAACTCTGTTGTTCTCCTTTGGAGGAAGTCCTGCATAATTTAGTAATAAAACAAATATGCTTTGTTATACTCTTTAAAATCTCAGCAGTTCTAGCTCATATCTGATTTGCATGGGTACTGCAGTCTCTAAGAGACGACACAGTTAGTGTCCTATAGTACATTTCACATGAATCTATACAATTCTAAGGGAACTGTAAAATACGCCGTACATACCTATATTCTTTTCTATAAAACATGTGTGGTGCAACTTGAATCTCCTGAGGAATCTGAAGAATATTTCTTCCCTGTGTAAATTAAAGGGAAACAAAATAAAATCCTCCCTACAACATTTATGGTCCATATATTGACTAAGATGGAGACTATACGTAGTTGTCATTGCATTTCATATAATGAATATGAATTTCTTTTCTATCTAACTGAGAACTGGGATGGCTTTATAAGCCTGTTTTGGTGTCCCTGAAGACATTGCCAGTGAAAATGTAAAACCCACATGGTCTCCACAACTCTCTCCTAAGACTGTGTTTTTGTCTTGGAAGTAACACAGTGTAATGTGAGATACAGCAGTTGCCAAGGTAACTGTTCTTTTCTCATTTGATAGCAGCAGGTGAATGGTTGCCTGGATATCCACAGTAATTTGCTGGGGCTCTAGTAATTCACGAAGGATGTACACATTCTTTTCCAGGCTTGTTTTTCTCTCACAGAAGCTTTGACTAAAATCCCAAGGTACATGATAAGTATTAAAATATTATTCAATATTATTAAATAATTATTCTTGCTGTAGAGCTGTGTTTTTAATATTAATATTTTAATACTGTTTTAAATGCAGAATATTAGACCAAGATCCTTTTATGTTATGATAGTTCTTTTCAGAAGAACTAATTTTCTGATTTTTTTTAAATCTTGGCTTACTGTTTCAAAACCCTTCAGAAATTTAACTAATTAACACTATATTTAAATCTGGAGCTAATGAGACAAATCCTGCAAATGGAATTTCTGGTTTGTTTTTATTGCACTTTCCTTTAGTGAAATCTGTAAAATGTTTGAAAATAAAACTGGTCTCTCATTCTAATTCTGCTGCAGCATTCTCCTGAATTTAAAAGGAAGTACAATCAGGAAAGAGGTGTTCAGATTTTATGGACTTTGAGAATAGATGGGAAAGTTCTCATGAAATGTGACATAATAATTTCTCTCAGTGATTAGAACCTAAGTCTTCAGTGTGTCATAATTTTTAACAGTTTTATTCAGTCTGTTGGCAGGTCCAGAAAGAATCTGTTGCATTGTTTATACTACAGTTTATCAACTTACTACATACACATAATCAGAATGGGAAGAAAATCTTAACTTTGGGACAAGCAGAATATGTTTTAGAGGTTTCATTTGTGCATAAAGTTGATCGTACAAGCCCCTGAACATTTAATATGTGTGTGGCCTGAATTCCAGCTGTTAAATACCTCAGAACTGAGCAATCTCCTCACATAATCTCTGAATTTACCACAATATGTGAAATAGCATTTCGTAAAGAAAAATATATCTTTCTTCATAATTCTTTTGCTACTTTGAATAATGCCAATGTCCCGAAATAATAACATTACAAACAAGCTGGCAGGATGTAACAGGCTAAATAAAACCATCAGCCATATTTATGAAGAGAAGGACAAGACAGGGCCAAAGCTGTTCCACCTTTAAGAATTAAATACATACTCTCAGTGGAACTATTCTGCATACTGCCAATTACGACATTCTGAGAGATTTGATGGAAATCTTGTATTTATTTAATTTCTATAGGTTTTTCTTTATGAGCACTTGATTTCTGAAAGGTGGAATCAGTGCTGGAAATTAGTCTTTTAAAGCTGAGAGTGAAACTGCTTTATAACAAAAGTTTAGTCTGCTTTCTTCCAGTTACTGAAATAAAATGGAAGATGTGTCATTGTTGTCTGGGATAGACAGTTCCTGGCTCAGAAGTTAATTTTTTCACCTCCCTAAAAAAGGGTTGGGGAACAAGCAGATTTGTTTCAGGCATCCATCTTAGCCAAGACTACCATCTGACAGGTAGACTCAACAACTTGACACCACTGTAAATGTTAATGTTAGCTCTGCTTTGTTTTGATAGCCTTGTCAGACACTTATTCACCAATAGTACTTATTTAAGTAGATCAGACTCTTAGAATTAACAAAACTACTGTAATTCCCAGACCGAGGACATATTTTTACTGAGGCGTGTAACTTCAAACATGTGATAGTTGTTTTCTTCTCTCTTCATGACTTGACACTAAATCCTGTAGCTCAAATGAATGACAGAAGTGATGAAAGCACAGCTCTAAGATTCTAGATTAACTTAGAAGTTACTTGAAGTGCAGCAGTTTGTAACAAGTAAACCTCTGCAACACTTCTGGAGAAGATTTCATTAAAATTGTTTTTTTAATGTTTAATTATTGAAATAAATTTCTCTCTCTTCCCATAAAGATTTCCAAATTCAAGTTTGCTATTAAACAAAGGAGAACCAAAAGAATGTTAATACAGCTGCTAGTCGTTTCTGAACAATAGAAAGAAAATGCCTTATGGATACATATTTATTCCCTCTGGTTCTACATCTCATGTTTTTGATTTATGAAGTCTTTCATTAGTCTTTTCATTAAACAGGATGGAAAATGCAGTCCTTTTAAGATGGCAAACTAGGACTCCTGTTTATTTCAGTAATGCAAAACCGACTCTTCAGTATACAATATATTATTGACCCTTCTTCAACAATACCCTCTCAAAGGTTGCAACTTCAGTACAGTTAAATTTTAAAAACAAAATTAACCCAACCAAACATAAAACAACAAACAAAACTGAGGGTACTTAGATCCTCCTAAAGTTGAATTTCTCTGTGGTAGTTATATTATTTTCTCACATAGGTATAATAGGGCTTCTAGAAGCTGTAAGTACCAGGCATGTGTTTTCTTCGAAGCGACTACTGTTGCAGAGGTGAATCATCAAATCATCCATGTGTTGTGTTTTCAAAATTCTTCTTAGGCTGTGGAAGTAAAGGTTGGCATTTTCTGGGAATTTTAACAACTCTGGCAGACTAAACCTGTGAAATACAGACCAGAAAATAGCTTTCAAAGGATTCAGTATTATATTTGGATAGAAAAACCACTGAATTGAAATTTTTTTCTCAATTTTTATGTTTAAAGTTTGGCACTTTTTGTGTATGCAGAAGCTGCAGAACAGATGCAATATTTACAAAAAGATTAACAACACAGTAATGTTTGAAAACATGGTAATATCTTGTGACATGAGTGATCTTTATTACTTGTTAGAAAACGGTGCATTCTGCAGCAAACTCATCATCTCACTTTATCTACTCTTCTTGTGGCTGAGTTTTGATATCTAAAAGGATAGGTGGAAGTCCCTGGAGAGCAACTGCTTGAACAACCTCTTTGCAGAAGAGTAAAACTATTATGTATGAGCTTTCTTAGGTGAGTTGTTTCCTCCTTAAAATATGAGTGAAAAATTTTTCAGGCTACAGATTGAACTTTTGTCTCTTGATCAACAGCAAATCAATATCAGATCAATTAAAAATATGCCTAAATGTCTTTTAAATTTTCTGTAGTGTTTCAGCGCAACTGCTTATGTAAACACTTTTTTTCCTTATTGAAATGATACAGAAGTAGTTTTACTGGCTGTAATCCTTCCAGGGTCAATTAGTTTGAGGTGGAAGAAAAAGCTGTGAGAGAACAAGTGCTTGGACTCCTGCAGTCTAGGAGCAGAAATGTATCATTTGAGCTGTATTAGTTAGAGGAACTAAAGTAGTTAACGGAAGTGAGTCCTGTGAGTGAAGAGGTAGGTTAAAATAGATTTTAAAACAGAGGCAGGTTAAAATAGGTTAAAATAGTTTTGGATAAGTGGCTATACTGAGGTAGTCGCATGTTTAACAGCAGATTGAATTGAGCCTTGTGAAGATCAGAGCTCCTACAACTGGTTTCTAGAAATACACTGTGAATTCTCTTTTACCAGGCAGTGGGAGCCCAGTGTGTGTGTTAGGGCTTCACTGCACTCTGGCAGTAAATGATGTTATGGACTGTGTGGGAATTACTGACTCTTAAAAATGGAATTTATTAATGTAACTGGTTTTGAAAATAATGATTTTAGATAATGGATTTGAAGTGAGTAAAGTTTTGACTTTGGCTTATGATGTATCCTCTTTAAAAGCAAGCTACACCGATTAGAAAAAAATAGTTAAATCACAGTTTGATCTTGTGTTGGTCCAAATGGCCACCACAAAACAAATACTGTTAAAATCCTACTTTGAGTTATTTTGACAACATAAACAGTATTTTAGGGGCTTAAAAATTGAATGTGGGCAAATGCCATCCAGTATAATGTCAAACTGCATCTCCAGCTTTCAGCAGACATTCTCAAGTTCTGTATATTGTGGCTAAATACAATCCAGGCATTTATGACTGCAGATGGTGTTTTTAACCAGCTGTACCACTGTGATGTAAAAGGAATTCCTTGTAACATAGAAGGGCACCTCATCAGCTGAGGGGAATGCAAGGAGAAGCGATATAAATGAGCCCACAGAAACATCTGTTGCAGTCATAAATATATATGAGTCTGTTCAGCTGTATAGAATTAAAATTATGTTTCACTAACACTTATTTTAATAAGCCATAAAAGAGATTGCATTGCAAATTATAGATGCTGACTGAATTTTAAAATCAAACTAATGCTTATTTTTGTGCTGCATTTTCACATCAGGATAACATTGTGTTTCCCTTAATAAAGTTAGAAATAAAGCAATTTAGCAAAGAAAGTAACAGGCTTACCCTGTATTTTTTGTGAAGAGTCATAGTTTGGGCTAGAAATGATTAATAAATTTGAGATATATTTTGTATATTACTCTTCACATAAGAAAAAAGTTAGGAAACAATCTGCTCTTTATCCAGGTGTAAAATCTCTTTCATGTTTGTGTCATCTTGGAACTAGCAAAAATGGCTTTTGTAATGAAGCTTATTGTCTGAAATGGTTAATAGATAAAATTAATCTATAAATTAGGTCAATTGTTTTTGCAACACTTACAGTCTTAGAGAGCTCTTGTCAATGCTGGTAAGGTCACAATGAGTTTCTACACACTTGAGAGAAAAAAAGAGAATGAGTCATACCCATATCCCAAGGGTAGGATTGTTTTCTTCAGTCTTAATGGCAGAATTCCCATTCACCTAAATGAGACAAAATTTCAGCCTCTTTTCATCTCTTTTATTTCTTACCTGCAAAATGTTTTCAAAGTTGTGCTTCTGTCAGTCCCCTGTAATTTTTCTTTCTGCTTTTTTTTTTTTCCCCAGAATGATCTTGTGGTTTAACCCCAGCCAACAACTAAGCACCACACAGCCGCTTCCACTTCTCCCCTCTCCCCACCACTGCAATGTGAAGTAAGAAAACTCTTGGGCTGAGATAGAGACAGTTTAATAGGGAAAGCAAAAGCTGTGCACACACAGAGCACAAAGAATTTGTTTACTACATCCCATGAGCAGGCAGGTGTTCAGCTGCCTCCAGGAAAGCAGGGCTCCATTACGTGTAGTGATTACCTGGGAAGATCAGTGCCATCACTCCAAATGTCCTCCTGTTCCTTCTTTCCTCAGCTTCATATGCTGACCATGATGTCAGTTGATGGAGTATCAGCTTTGGTCAGTTCAGGTCAGCTGTCCCAATTGTGTCACCTCCCAGCTTCTTGTGCACCTACAGCCTCCTTGCTGGTGGAGTGGTATGAGTAGTAGAAAAGGCTTTGACTCAGTGTAAGCACTGCTCAGCAGTCACAAAAGCATCCCTGTATTGCCCACAGTGTTTTCAGTACATATCAAAACCACAGCCCCATACTAGCTACTGTGAAGAAAATTTACTCTATCCCAGCTAAAACCAGCACAAATGGCTAATTCCAGTCTTTTCTCAAGCTGAGTACTTGTGTGCCCTCTTTAGAGTGGTGAACTTTATTGATGATGATTTTTTCCCATTATTCTATTATCACTTTGTTCTACAGGTATAGCTTACTCTGATTTTCGCTGCAAATTTTGTTTCCACTTACTGATCATCTTCCACCAAATGTATAATACATGCCATAACCAATCTATCTCAGTACTCTAATCAACATCCATTTAAATGTGACACAGGTTTTATGTCTGTCTGGACGTGCCAGTCTAACTGACATAATTTGGATTTATTAGGAAAGTTCTTAAAAATTCTACTACACTGTCAATTAAAAATAAAACCCTTGAAGTAGTCTGAAGAACATGCAAGTTGATATTTAGCAGTTCAACTTTTAAAATAATCTGTTTAAATATAAATACTGTCATTAATACTTGAAGAGCAGATTACTTACTCACAATGCTTAGCAGTGTAGTGAAATTGTTATCTGAGAATATTTGAATAGTGATTTAAATGAAACATTGAAATGTATTAATCTTTTTACTCGTCATTTAGGATGAATACAATAATGAAAAGATTAATGGTCTGAAATTTGTTTGTGTGCACTACTCAGAGAGAAGCTTGGATAATTCCTGCTCCTGAAAGACTATTTCTGTCAGACCTTGTTATGCTTGACTTGTATCATCCTTGGGAGCTGCTCTGTCAAACTGATGTTTATTTGATATATATTTAATTTCTCTTCAGTAAATTTGTCCAAACACATGCATCATGTGCTCACATGCCTTCTTGTATGCTAAGAAGATAAGCAGAAAGGGACACTGGGAGATGTCAATCCATGTTTTAGGTAGTTGTGGCTGACTGTACGCTGGTAGGCATCTTCAGCTTGACTGCACCTTCTACTAACATTCACTGGGTCCTGCCTCAAGGTGGAGCTGTTATATTTGCAATAGAGACAAGATTTGAGAAGCATTTTCTTCCCCCAAATCCTGCTTCTGATTTGAATAGATGTACGAGTTCTATTCGTAAAGAAAAACGGCAAGCAATTTTCCTCCCCCTCAGCAAAAGCTGGAGTCATCAATGTGTCACGCAGGTGGATGGGCCTACAGCACTGACTTTTATTCAATCTGACATCGCCTTTTGTAGGTTCAGGAAGATGCATACCTTTCACTTACAGTAGGTATCCAGCAGGATTATGACAATATGTGCATTCCAGCTGTCAAAAGCAGTGCTGTTCTTTTTGTGGCTCTTTGTAATTGGGAATGTTTTCCCAGAAGACAGTGTGTGTGTGTGTGTATTGTGTTCTAATTAAGACTATATGAGACAGTGATGGCAGGCTGTCAAATCAATGGGACGCTGGGTATATTTTAGTCTCATTGCTGTAGTCTAAATGACCTTTTAAGGACTCTGTTCCCTCGATGTGATAAATAAATGCTGAATGTTTTATACTTAATAGGTCTTGGAGTAATGTGTTCCACATGGCTTTATTGCTGGAGTGAGACCTTCTTATCACTAAATACACAACAGTGACATGAGGTCATTTCAGCATGAAGAAATGCATAAATCTCATAGATGAATGAAGTCAGTTTATTGTGAAGTTTAGTTAAACAGGAATACTCTAAAGTAAACCTTGGTGGCAACTTTAAGGAAAATGAGAGAAACCCATAAATACTTAATCTAGTCATCTTTGACCTCTCAGTTTAATTACTATGAATGTCTGTGTTAGCTGGATCTGTGAAAGTGATGCTCATTTCCTGCTTATTTTTATTTCTTTGAATGAGAGTATCTTTATTCTGGTAACTTAGAACATTGACTTTATCATGCATTTCAAAAGCTTCTTTCTTCAGAGTGTATGAAAGAGATCTGGCCAAACCTCTCTCTTAACAGGTAACAAATGACCTGCTTGTAGTTCATTTTGTGTGAAGCTTACCAGAAGTGAGAAGAAATTAAATTAGGCCCTGAATAGCTTGTGCGACCTGAATTAGGAGCAGGTCTGGGGGGGGGCTGTCTGATGGGCTGAGTACAAAGTATCCATTGGTGTGGGGGTTCATATTTTGAAGCCAGTATTCTATACAGAGTTGGGTGACATCTTTTTTGCTAAGATATTTGTTCACCTAAAAATGAGGCTCCTAATGGCTGGCAGTATTGATGAAATGGGATTCAATTAGCTTTGACTGGCACAAAAATGGAAAAAAGGAAACATTCTTGAATGGTGCAACATTTTAGTGTTCTAAAAACCAACATTTTGATCATTTGGGCCTAGACTGGGAACATAGAGACTTGAAGATAATGCACAAAACTGAAGACAAATTCCTTATTTAAATTCAAATCTTGGTTTCAATGGAGGTTTTATTTGCATATTAATGATGAATGCACATTTTGTCCAATTGCCTCCAAGCATTTAATTTTTTTACCTGTTACTTAGAACTTTTTTTGTCCTTCTATATGTATAATATATGCATGATTCATGCAGGTAGAGAATTCACTTCAGATAAGTACCCTTCATCACTAGAACAGATTGGTAAAAAACAACAGCAACATTGATTCATATCTTAGTGATGTAAATGATAATTCTGCTTCAAACCTAGTTCTTCTATTAAAAATTACTGGGATGAAAGTAGTTCCAGCTGGTTGAAATATTCAGTTTTCCCTAAATCATACTGGGCACGAAATATGAATAAGAAAGACTGAAAATTGTGATAGTGTGAGGTTTTTGCTTGTTTGTTTAGGGTGCACTTACTCAGGAGGAGCTAAACCTTGTGTTGTGGAACTAGTCTATTTACCTTAGTCGGTGTTGGTTTTCTTGCCTATTGTTTTTCAGAGTATTTAGGGACATGTTTAATACCCCTGATGAAAACAGATGTTGAAATTCTCTGTGAACTGGAGACCAAGGTATTTGGCTGTGCAGTCAGTTCTGCAAATTTACTTCTGAGTTTTCTATGCCTTTTAGGTGCCCTGGGCCCAGTTTTTGAGTAACTTTGGTTCTCGCCTCGTATGCTATTTATGGTGCTTGGATGGTTCATCTCTGTTCTGAGCAAGATAATTCCTTATAGCAATATTTAAAGTTATTTGAAACTGATTGGAGGCTGTCTGGCACTCAGAGCGCAATTTTGTCTGTTTATCCTAAGTTGGGGAGAATTAACTTGAACTTGCATTCAGACTGAGAAGCAGCTGAATTCTCTAGGAAGTGTGTTTTAATACATCTGTAATTTTTTTTGTGCATCCCACAAATAATGAATTTTGTTAAGTAATTATAATAAATAAAAAAAAATAACCTCATAGGTTATTTTTTCTATCAGTCAGGCTGTTAGAATAACTTCACACTATTTAGAAGTTCTGGAAACCTTCCTTTTATAACCAAGTTAACATTTCTTGAGCATTGAGTTACCCGGTTCTGTTCGTGCTCTTCTGCTGTGTCCATCACCAAGTTATTTGTTTTCCTGAACTGTTCCTATGGGAACCATGTGGTTTTAGTTACATGTTATGACGTGGGATTATCTTTTTGCTTTGGCAAGATTGCTTAATGTCATTCCATCTCTGTAATGAAAAAATACATTTTTTTCAGTTGGCATAAAAATATTGTCAAACGACAAACTAGTGGTGATACTTTCCCTTAATTCTACTAGAGTGATATTTTGGGACTGTTTATTTCTTCTTTGGGGTTTATTGCTGTTGTTTTTAAACTATGCTCATTAAAAAGTCTTTCGGTACAGTGCTGATGTGGTGGATGAAGGCAGTAAATACAGTCATTGTGGAAGATGTAAGCAGAAGTAAAACTGCATTTCCTTGCAGAGGAGAGGAGGAGTCAGATGAAGCAGCATACCATTTAGGATTTGAAGGGGTAGGGCAACAGCCTTTGTATTCAGAAGTTTTGGATTTCTTAAAAAGACCCTACATTTGCTCAGCATAGTATACTCTCAAGTTGTAGAAACAGTACTGCTCACAGCTTTTTATATATCAGAACAAATGTATTCAGCAGTAATAACTTTAAAGAAAATGACTGCCTGGCACCCTATTTTTCCAGGAGGCATTTGTTTGTCAGGTAGACCTATCGAGAAGCTGGCAAAAAGTCAGCAGGAGTGCTGGAGGTAACGCATGGTCAGAAGGAGGCCTAGAGGCAGTGGCTGTGTCTGCTGACTCTTCTTTTGACTTCTCCTCTTTCATTTTGTGGTTTAGTGACCTTTTATAGTTCAGCAGACAAGGAAGCTAGCTGGCAAAGACATCAGTTGGGCTTCAGAGACAATTTTATTTCAAGATATGCAAAATACAGTTGTACAGTAGGGGTGTTGAGGGGAGTATGAAAATCAGAACATTTTTGCCCAGGTGTTTCTTGATGGATTTAGTCACGTATGTTGCCATGGGTAGTGTCAAAGCATTCTGTGAGTGCAGTGCTTGAAAAAATAGTTATGACAAGCATTATTCTGGAATGTACTGTCTGAGAAATACATTAAAGCCTACAGAAACTGAAACCCTTAATGGAACTTGTCTGAGCCTTCTAGTAATGAGTAATTTTCAAGGTTATTTCATAGTATTTCATATTAAGGTGAAAGTTGATATAATTTCAGTCCTATTTCTCTTTACGCTGAGAGAATTCTGCTAAAGGTAATCTCCTGAATAAATTCTGTAAATTACTGCAGTTTTTGAAATAAATTTCAGTACCTTTTTTTCCCCTCTCTTGTTTGAAAGGTTTTATTGGACCTCAGCATAATCCTTGCACAATAAAAAGCAGGGAATTATGTTTAGTTTCTGAAGTTTAACCCCTTGAATTAAGAAAGATGTCATGGCTTTGTGTTAAATTGCTATAGTTTTTGTAATAAAGCAGCAAACCTACATTTTTCTGGCCCTCTTAACCACACCTTTCAAAAAAAGTAACCTTACTTTTACAGTGCACTGAGGATAGTAGAGGGTGTGTGTAGGATGTGGTAGTGTAGGCTTAGTACATCCTTTTAGGTTAAGTGTTTTTCTAAGCTAACATAAACAGAAAATTATAACTGTTTCTACCATAATATCAATGCATGTGTTGTTGTCTACTTAGGGAGAATAGAATGACCTCTTGATTTCTATTTTATGCCAGAAAAACTTCAACTATAATTTTGTAGTTACATATTTCTGTTTATTTGTTAAACCTGCAGAGTAAAAAAGGCTGACATTATATCCAGGTTTTACCCAATAGCCTCATGATTTCATGTCAATCTTTAGTGTTTTCATTAAAATATAGGTCGAAAGGTTAGCATTTTCTTGCGTGTATTTCACAAGAGAATGAAACTGTTAATCTATTTTCTTTTGTGTTTCTATTAGTTAAGTTGGAACTAATTACAAAACATCATGGATCATGACCTGAAATGATTTGTGTATTTTTATAGTTGCTTTTTAGAACAAGAAATATTTCTGTTGAGACTTGCCATACATGTTCAGAGAGAACAATCAATACAGAGATTTCTATGCTATTGGCCATGCTGGATTTCTTAACATAAATATTTCTGTAAGTATTAAGATATCCTTTATAAAGCATGTGCTTTATATGGAGATGAAAGTTATGTATGAATGAAGTGGGATAGTTTTATAATTTAAGTGCCTTAGCCAAATGATGTAAGCCTGTGGTGTCCATATACACACTTGCTCTGAAAACTCAGTTTAACTGCTCTTTAAGTAATAGGGACTCCTTGAGTACTTGCAAATGCATTTGCAGGAATTAATCGTTATTTTCTTGTTTTTTATAATCTCAGACCTCACTGACTTTAATTGTAATCACTGATGTTCACAGTCTCTAAAATCAGACACATCATAAAGTATATTTTGTTGACTTTAAGCAATAATGAAATCTGACTTAAGAGTTTAAGGGCAACAGTTGTCACACTATTATCCTTTTGGCAATCTTACTGTAGAAATTGGTTTTGCCCATGCATATGTTAAAAGAGAATGAATTTCTGTCTTGAGCCCTTCTGTGCCACTAGAAATCCATGCCTCTGATGATAACATGTATTTTGAATCATATTCAAAAAGAGAATGTAGAGGAAATTAACTTCATTATCACAAGATCCTGTCACTTATCTTTTGTAGTAAGACCAGTGGAGACTGTGTTGCATGGAAAGGAAAGTTGGGCTGCTTTCATTCATTTTCTCATCTAATTAATTGTAGTATTGCAACATGAACTAGAGAACAACTTTAGTTTAGTTAAGTATTTGTGTATTGATGGGAATAGCATTCTACTACCTTTTTCATTGTATTTGAACTTTTTTGATAGTGGAGGAAACTATCCTCCAACAGCTCGAGTATCAGATTTGCATGCATTCTCTTCAAAAAGCCAGAGTTGATGTCATCACGAAGTGCACCTGAATAGTCTTCTAATTGAGGCTTTCTTTGTGTGCTGTTTAGTGATTTGCTTTCCTTTTGCTATTTGCATTTGGATTTTGACTGGCTTATAATTTTTTGGAAGATTTTTCAAAACTTTGCAAATGTGTTACAACAACCTGTAACAGTCAAGCTATTCTGTGTTTGATATTGTAATTTTAAAATTTTATTTTCCTTATTTTCTTTAAATCAGCTTGAAATGTAGTGTTGTTCACACAATAAAATATTTTGGGATCACATCATTGCAGTGTGTTACTGTCTCACTTTGCCTAAAGCATTGGAACAGCTGTCTTTAGTAGTTTAATGACCTCATTGCTCAAGTATTTGCTGGATTTAATTCCGAATTTCCACTTAGAAGATAACCTTACTTTGGAGTAATGCTTAAGACTTTATATGTATTTTAACTGGATTGGTATTTTAAGTCTATTCTAATTTTTCTCTAAGGAATATCTCAGCATATGAGAATAATTTTTGATGACTCACTGTAGGACAACGTTTACACAGTATTAATTGAAGAAACTTCTGAATCTGTAAAGTGAATGATGCAAACTACAAAACTTTTATCACAAATTTTACAAAAATGTATCAAGTAAAAAATTATTCTTAACTTATTAATACCTACCTTATTAATATGAGTAGCCTTTTCCTTTCTTCATTTTTCCCAGAATTCAATTATTTCATACCCCAAAATGAAGCTTTTTATTGTATTGTTACTAAATATACTGATTTTTATTAGTTTGGGTTTGAATTGTTTTATTGAGTGATTTGGATGGGGTTTGTTTGGTTTTTTTTAAGAGAGTGGGTTGTCATGTTGTTTTGCTTTGCTTTTATTTTTATCAAGACCAGTCTAATTGCTTATTTTATATAAAAGTCACGTTAGTGTCACTCTCAGTACCATAAATTGTTTAGTTATGCGTGGATGCTTTTGTCATGGATGCTCAGCATTGTCTATAATCTGTGTGTAGAAATGAGTCAAGCAGTTTGAATGCTGTTGAAGTCAACTAATCTCCCTTCAGTTTTCATTTCTACTTTTAATAGGATACGACTTTTGCTTTGTTCTCTAGATTTTTTGCTAATCTTTTATTTCTCCAAGATATCCAATAACCATACTCATAAGTGTACGGATTTCTGGATATCAGTAACATCTCACAGCATACAGCTTTGTTGAAGTCAAAGTGTAGTGGGTGGCTGTGAATTTTCTTAGGTGTGGCTTTTGGTTTGACTTTTTTTCCTGCTGGGTATAGGCAAAACCAGAGAGTTGATGCCTGTGCCGTGGTTGGACGCTGGCTTGATGCCAGGCACCCACGAGAGTGTCTTGCTTGCCCTCCCCTGCCACAGCTGGGCAGAGGAGAGAGGGAAAAAAAACTTAACGAAGGCTTCATTAGTTGAGATAAGGACCAGGAGAAAACACTTCAAGGGCAAAAGCCAGGCTTAACTTAAAGTTACAAAGTGAACTTATTGCTAACAGAATCAGAGGAGGATAATGAGAAGTGAAATCAGGAGACAGTTCTCCACAAACCTCTCCAATGTGGCTCCACTCTCACGAGCAGCAGCCACACTGCACCTGCTGCAGCGTGAGTCCCTCCCACGGGCACACAGTCCTCCCAAAACTGCTG
>VXBT01007928.1:696967-834326 GCA_013400235.1 Oriolus oriolus
CCCATGGGCTGCAGGGGCACAGCTGCTTCACCATGGTCTTCACCATGGCCCGCAGAGGAATCTTGGCTCCGGCACCTGGAGCACCTCCTCCCCCTCCTTCTCCCCTGACCTTGGTGCTGCCATGTTGTTTCCCTCACATATTCTCACCTCCTCCTCTTCTCTGACTACTTGCAAAAACTTGTGACCTTTGTTTTTATTTTCTTCTTAAACATGTCATCACAGAGGCGTTACCAGCCTCTCTCATTGACCCAGCTCTGGCCAGCAGCATGTCCATCTTTCAGAGCCATCAGAGACTGGCTCTGCTGGACATAGTGGAAACTTCCAGGAGGTTCCCACAGGAGCCACCTCTATGGGCCCCCCTGCTACCAAAAACCAGGCTGAGCAAAACCAATACAGCCAGAAACTGAAGTTCTAATAAAAATCACAAGGAAAATGCCTTTGTGTCTTTGGGCACAACTAATGTGGTGCGCTCTGAAGAAATTTATTTGCCAAAATATAAGGGAGTAACTGGTTGTTTCTGGAGATTGTTGCTCATGTATTAGCAGTAACTGGAAAAGCTGACAGTCTTCAGATAAAGTATCTAGCTACACAGTAATACTAATATATCCTGAAAATTATGTTTTCAAGACCTCATATACTATTAATTTGGTGCTAAACTAGCAGTGTAGGAGAACTAGTTTTTTATGCCTTGATCTAAGAAACTGCTGTGTTCTACCCTACATTCTCAAAGGACAAGGAGTATCAGTGGTTTGTAGTGTGTTGCTGCACTTTGGGTCTTGTCGGGAAACATTTTCTCCCTTAGTTTGTGCAACTGGGCTTCATAATGAAAACTGTTAAGATCTTCTTCTAACAAGTTTGAAAAAGCTTAATAAAAAGCTGGTAGCTTTTTATTAATATTTTCACTAAAAGAAACAATTCAGAGCTCTTGAGGTAGTTCTGTTAGATGAGTCTGAAGCAGTTTTGAATTTAAGACTTGTGCTTGTTGGCCACATTATTAGCGATTTGTCACTACCTCATTTTCTGATTTTAACTTTATATGCTAGGTAAACTCAGAGCATGGATTCAAGATTAGTCCCTTCAGGAGATGTTGGTAAGGTTTGACAAGTGTCTGGATATAGAGTAGGTTTGGGCAGCAAAGAGTAGCTGCCAGATCCACCCAAGGAGCATGGTACCAGCTGTTGATGCAAGGAGATAAAAAGATTTCAGAAATCTCTGATGTGTGGAGGGAATTGAGTCCTTATACACACACATAAGACCTTGAAATTTCAAGGTGTTTCACTGATGCTCTGGACTTGGCTGCGATTGTCTACTTCGTTATAACTGCAGGTCTTCCAATGTGTATGTGGGAATAAAAAGGAGTTAAAGCAGGGAGGAGTCCCATGAAAACCAAACCTAAAACCTGGCCCATAAAATGTTGGTGTGACACTGATCGCTCTTCCCTGGCATGCAGTTAAGTAAAACTAAGTGTAGTTCCCAGCTGTTGTCCCTCAGTAACATTACACTGTTTCCATGAATTTACTGGCTGCCACCTGCTCCTTTCTCAGCCTAGGTGTGATCCAGCCTTCTGACATGGACAGCTGATGGATTGGCTCAAGCAGGGCTGTGGGTGGTCTAGCATGGCTTCTAGCTAGGTGAGCAATCCAGTTCTGTAATTTGTCACCTTTTGCTGGCAGTTGTAGCGAAGAGGGGAAGAAAGGCTGGAATTAAGAGGGGGAAAAAAAAAAAAAAAGCTGTCCTCCTTATCCCACTGGCAGCTCTTGTCAAACAGCAGAGGTGCACAGTGGGAGGCTGGGCTGCCAGTACTGCTCCCTGCTCTGAGGGAAGGAAGCCCAGGGATTCAGTACCCTTAGTTCGTCACTGTTATTGAAGAATTTACTGAATTTCTAAACCTGAAGGAAACTCAGTTTTCCTATTTATCTCTATCAATTTGCTCGCAAAATTTTTTATCAATTTGGTAAATAACGGAACTTGGTAATATGTCAATGTGTTGCACAGAAGCCTGGTTTTTTTCTGGTTTGGTTTTTGTGTTTTTAGAAGATCCTCCCATATTTGCTGGTTGACCTGATTTTATTTGTCACACAAGCTCTTGAAGACTTAACACGGAATTCAGCTTTGCTTCAGATGGGAGCAGTTCTAGTTCTGTTTGGATTGGGATGGTTTTTTGAAGACTACAGCCAATGTCAGCTTTCTGTTAATACAGTGGTCTTAAACAAGGGAAAAAAAATTGAAGTCATTAGGTATCAATGCCTTGTTGTTAATCACATTTTTTAAACCGTACAGGTATTTAATTTGAATACAGAAATCCTACCATGCTTAAAATGCAGATAAAGGAACACTGCTGAAATTACTTCTGGGCAACTTTTATTTGTCTGCTGGGTGAGGACTAGTTCTTGATGGCATAGTGGAAAAAAAATTTCTACTTTTTTGGTCTATGCACCTGCTCCTCTTCATGTGTCTTGAGAACTTGGCAAACATGAGCCTTGAAGCAGTGCTTGCATTCTCTCAGAGAGGAATAAAAGCTAAGCCTTTTTCATTTTGTTTTTTTTTTAAATTAATTTTATTTCTATAGTGTCTGTGAGACATTGAATATAATTTTGGCTAGATTACTTGATTGCGTGGCTGTGGTAAAAGATCTATCCCAACTGTTCCTTGTTGCCAGAGGGAAAAATTATGCTCGTTTCAGGAGATCTGGTTATCACTTTTAGAAAAGTAACCTTAAAATACTTTGTTCCTTGTGAACTGGATTCTTTTGTCATTTTTGCATCTGCATGTCTATCTTCATGCATCTGTCTATAAAACCAACTGCTTAACATACGTGATTTTAATGTGTCGTAAAATCACAGTTTAATATAACAGTTTACTTTAATGAAGTAAGTATAAAGTGGTAAATAGAAAGCAGCTTCAAATATATTCAGAAATGGCTGAGTATTATTTTACCAGAATACTTTGCAATATAAATTTAGTCTCTTACATGAACTAGGTAGTTTTTTAAAATTACAATTTCCCATTTGAAAATTTTTGACTTCTTAGGAAAAAAAATGATACAGAATTTTTCTCTGGTACTTCTTTCCTTTTCTCCTCCCACCCCCGCCAGTCAAAAGGAGACCTAAAATACCGCCAAATATCTCACGTGGATTAGTTCAAGTGCCTTATGTCCCACATGCTTGTCCCTGAAGACCCAGTTTTCAACTTGGATTGCTTCTCATGACATGCTGCAGAGATTCCATAAGTTAATTTATTTTGCAGTGCTTTAACAAGAACAAAAAGGTTGAAGAATAATTTTTGTAAGGGACTGTGGAACTTCTTCTTAACTAAATATCTTATTTTGTTATCTGAAATGTTTTTAGTTATAATATTTTGGTCTAATGTATTGTTTTAATATTTGAAAATTTGCAGTTTCTAATAAGGAAGAACAATACACCTTTTCAGCTGGATTTAATTCCATAAACAGTGTCTCAATGTTTTTATTTTGGTCTTGAATTTGTTATAATATTTCTTCCATTAGCACACAGTATTTCATCAGTCATCATTATAGCAAATGTCTTCAAAGACAGTACATTATCTCTTCGTCTTTTGGCTAAAACCACAACCACTGGCTGCTGCTTTTCATTCCTGTGTCACAAAATAGCAAAATACAAGAAGCAATATTTCCACATTCTACTATATAACAGTATGTAACAGAATAAAAGCTGTTTTGAAAATGCCTCTCTTTCCATGCAAATTAACTTATTGAAGTTAAATAATGGAATTAGTTGCATTGAACTTATTAATAGTTTGGCAGGCCATGGATTATCAGCCCCCAAAATTCACACGCAGGCTTTGGGGCTGTAGCAGTTCCAGTGCTTTTAAGTGCTGTATAGAAAGTAGATTTTCAAGCAGAAAAGGCTGGAAAAGCTCAGCTTCAAAGCTTTTGCTTCTCAAATTCCAGGGTTTCTGAAGGCAATACTGAGTCAAATCTGACTATTGGAACATAATCTTCTCCAGTTTAAGAAGGTCCCTATTGACCTCAATTAGAGTAGGATCAGACTACAAGAAGATGCAATAGTTACACTGTGTCCTACAAAGGCTTTTGCTCTTATAATTTTCAGAGTATCAGGATGAAAATTGGGTACTATCTTGTTATGTGCAACAAGAGATTTTTTTGTGGTTAGTTAGAGAGAGCTTGTCTTCCTGATTCTTGCCTTTAGGTCAGGTCTATAGAATTTCTGTTGAGAATTATAAGGTTTGTTTCCAAATTCACATTTTTGAGAGTGAATAGTGTTGTGCAGGTTAGCAAAAATGTAAATTGGCAATAATCTTGTCAAAGAGTGGAAGCAGCTTGGATAAGAATAGTGTAGTTTTCATAGTTTTCTCAGTTAAAGGCAAGTACCTGATATTTCATTGCCTTTCTGGGAGAGAGGGATTTATGGGGAAAAGACAGAAAATTAAAAAAAGATTAAAAATCCCTAAACCATGCTCTTTAAATTACTTATAGGTTATTAACAGTTAAGGCTTGAGATGCTGATTCTGCACTTGCCTTCATGAAGCAAAAGTAGTTTTTGCTCCTTCTCTCCATGATTCATATCTTGGAAAACATAGCTGTCTTTGGAAGAACTCTTACCATTCTTGCCATGGTGCCAAAATCTTCTCTTAGAATAAGAGCTCAAGAGAACCCTTAAATTTTGCTCCTCATCTTTAAATTAGGAAAAGAAGTGTAATAACAAAAGAGAATTGTATACTTAGAATAATAAATCCAAATCCTAGAGAAGTGAAAGAGAATAGAGAGGAACAAAGTAAAGTCTGTTTAGTAGAAGTATAAACATGTGCTAACACTTTATTTCACTGATTTAAAATATATCACCCTTTTAAGCTTTCCCATACCATTTGTACTACTGGAATGTCACAAACCCTTTATTTTAACTTTTCTGATGATTAGAAAAAATAAGCAGACTGTGAAAGAGATGTTTGTCAATGCACATCATAGTTATTTTGGTAGTTTGCATACTGGGGTCAGCTTTTTACTTTTCTGAGTGAGTTCTTCATTTGTATGGTGGCTTTTAATTTTGATCTTTTATGCTAAAATATTTTAATGTGAAAAGAACTGGAGGGGGGTGAGGGGATGCAGTAACTGGTCGCAATGAGATGTTTGTGTTGGTTTGCAAATCAATTGATAAATACACATTTTATTTTAGGGCACTGCAAGGATGCTTCTCAATCTGGAAGTTTTTCCAGTGATTTTACTCTTGGAAATTACAGAATACCAAGAATTCCAGAACATGAAAATGTGCATCTGTACCATGATACTCGTGACTGGAATAGCTGTCCCTAAAGTCAACTTAGAATATTTCATCCTGGAATTTTTGAAGAACAAAAGCAACCACTATTTATATTTGTGCCATGTAATAATGCCTGAAACAAGTTTCCTATTTACAACTAATTCACTCCCACCAAGCCACATCCTCATCATATTATTCTTAAACTAAAAAGCAATATAAAATAGAACATACTTGAAGCATTATGTTCAGATAAAAAGGAAGGATGCATATGCGAAGGATGCATATTTTCAAATGGCATTTTAAATTTCCCAGAAGTGTGAAACTGACTAATGAGAAAATACAGATTGCATGAGAAGAATTTATGTTGGAAAGTTTTATTCCTATTCCATGTTTTATTATTAATAAGATAATATCTCCTAGCAGGAACTTTAAATAAGAGAGCATTAGCAGGGTGTTTTGGTTTTTTTGTTTGTGTTCTTTTCTCCTTTCCTTTCATACTTTTTTTTCTACTTTGCTTAGAAGGAACTACATTTAAGTGTGGATAACCTAGTTTTCTTTTATATTCATATACTATCAGGTATGCTTCAGAGAAAAAAAAAGTAAAGTGGCAAGTTCCTTTAAGATATATTTCTTTATTTCCTTTAAAACCAAGTTGCCAACCTAATTTCTATTGTGAAATAGCTTCTGTGATATATAAGAAAGAAAAGAAGCATTTTGCAGCCCAGAGAGTCTTACTGTTTCCTCCATGGCATAGCTGCATTAAAAAAAAAAATGAAAGGGGAAAACAGTGCACTTACTTTTCTGCTCAATGCCATTGCATGGAGAATTATTGATACAGGCCTTATGGACTTCCATGGAATCTTAATAGCTGCACTGTTGCATATATATGCTTATGTATCGTTCTGTGCTCATCTAAACTAGGTACCTTCACTTTAACTACAGGCTTACTGATAAGCCTAAAATGAACCAGTGTTTATGGAAGTGATATTACAAGTTGTTATTCACGTGAATTCCATCCACAGCAGAACACATCTTTTCAACTGGATTCTGTTTTCTGAGTTTATCTATGTCGTACAGATAGTGAGTCTGTTAATTTATAGTGGGGCTACCGAAACATTGTTCTTCTGGAACATACAGTTTCGTGGATGTGTATCCAATCTTCTCCAGCATAATTACGTTGAGAATAGTCTGGTTGGCTAACCATGCTCCTGATAATGTACTTGATGGCAAATGAGGCAAGGCTGGGGACGCCAGCAAGGTCTCATTCGAAACGATGACATGCCATATTTACTGAAGACACATTAGTGTCTGTATGTCCTAGAATTCAGGGACACTACTTAGCTTGGTCATAATTCTTGGTTTTGCTTCAAGGCTTCTCATTCTGTCTCTCACAGATACAACATCAGTGGAAAAGAGCAAAGAAAAGGACTGAGTATGTTAATTGGGGGACTGAAGAGTACACAGGTCCAAACACATACAAAAGTAGGTGTGATGAGTTTCCCAGGTCCTTCTAGGATTGCTTATGACTTTGTTCTAGTTCTATAGATGTTATATCATTGTGAAGGGAAGGTATTAATAAGGCAGATTATATCTTAATGGTTTTTCCATGGAAGGCTATTGAGAGTGACTCCATCAATTCAAAGGATAGAAAAGATTATGATCTTGCTAATGAAAGTTCCTCCTCCAGAAGTTAATAAGAACTGTTATTTGTAGCCATTCTTTAAATGTCTGTCAAACCATGTTCCCATGTAAGCCTGTTTTAGTATTTGGGTTCTCTAGTTTTCTTTACATGTTAGTCAACACCAGAAGAAAGATAAATTTCATATATCTACTTGATTAAGAGCATTCACCCTGTCTTTGCTTGCTTGTTTGGGAGGGGTTGTTGTTGATTTTTAGTTTTGTTGGTGGTTTGGGTTTTTTTGGGTAGTTTTTTGTGGTTTCTGTTTGCATCTTGTTTTGGTTTTTGTTTTTGAGTGGTGTTGGTATTATGGTAGGCTTTGAGTATTTTATGGAAGAAAAGTGGATAGTGGCAAGTTAGCCTGATTAATTTTATCTACTTAATCTGTAGTAAAATTTTGTGCTTTGACTTCGGTATGCTCTGGGACTGAGAAAAACATGTGCCTGTATCCAAACACTGCGAAGCATCTATATTTGATCTATTTTGTTTAAAATAAATTAATAAGGAATATAGTTATCCAGGTTCAGAGCCTGGTTTTACTTAGCTGCCCTGTAGACTTTTCTTACTTTTCTTACTACTTGTCTCAAAAAAACATTGTCCCTTCTTAGATATCTGGGGTTGAATCCATGTGGGATAAGTCTTATGGCAGCGAGAGAACTGCCTGGCAATGACAGTGGGTTTGGAAATGCTTTGTTTACAACTGTGGTGAGAAATTGAGTGAAGTTTTTGAGAGAAAGCTGAAGGATATTATGTTTATTAACTTGTGTATATTTGCTCTATGCCTACACACACAGCTGCAACAGATACTCCTAGTTAAAAGAATTTGATCTATGTGTACATTTACATGAACAGAACATATCCAAGTGCTGCATTTGCTGTGAGATATGATCCTTCTGTGCATGAAAATATTTTATTTCCTAAATAGACATACTGTAGGCTCTGAAATTAAGTTATCTTTGTCTGATGAAAAAGACCACTTATGAGTTGAATGGATTTACCATCACTGGTCTTCTTTTAAAGTTCAGTCTAGATTTAGTTTCAATCTTTCTTTAGGCTAAATCTAAAGAGAAGTGAAAACAGTTTTGTTCTGCATTGAATGTATATGTATGAAGAAAATGGGAAGAAACTATTATTCTTAACTGTTGTTTTTTTTTATTTCAGGTGACTTTTTTTGCTAATATAAGTATTATAAATACTTTCTTACCCTTCCTAGTTATCACAATGTTCTCTCTTTTACCTTGCATTAATAAGGAAATATCTTTTTTGTCATAGCCATAGTAAATTTGTAAACCAAAGTATTATTTTCGTTCTTCAGCAGTTTTTCCTATGCATGCCTGAGGCACAGCAGCAGTGAAAGAAGGAGGAAACACAATGCTTGTTTTCCATTAGACACCTTCCATGTAGTACTAAATAGTTTCAAAGGAGGGAAACAGCCTGTGAGTAATTTTGCTGATAAAAATCTAATCTTTGCACCTACATTGCTGAAAGAGATTCCTTTTTGAAACACCTGTTTTTACAAAAACGCTAAAAAACCACTTCTGTTGAAAGGAAAAGTGTGTTACAAAATAAATATTAGTGCCCATGAAGAAAAAGACATCAACAGGACACTCTAATATGTATTTCCTTTTTTCCTCATACCATTCACTGCCTAAACTTTTGCTGTTTTGGTTACAAGCCTCACCTTTTAACAATTAAAATGCCCAGTCTAACCAATTCTATTTCACCTAGTTAGCCTGTTTGAATACTGTTAGAAGAGGGTAATGATGCACAAACAGACTGAATTGTTACTGCAATACCCGTGGTTTTTTTCAGATACAGGGCAACTACAAAATGAGGAAAATATTTTGTTTCTATTATTAAATGCTTCCTAAGTCAGTGAGTGCTTCAGAAAAGAGTAGAAAACTTCAATCATCCGTTTTCAATATTTGCCCACACAGAAGTGCTGTAAGAGCTGCTGGAGACCACAGGTTTCAGATCACAATTGCACCCTTTCACAACAGCTTTCAATTAAAATGAGACATATTTGCTTCCATTCCCACTACCCACTCCCCCCTCAATACTGTGAGTGGAAGCCTGTTCCAAAATCTGATTTTTTTAATAGGTAGAAATCTTTTTTTAATAGGCATTTTTCATCCAGTCTTTTTTCCCCAGTGTTGTTCTCTATAATAACAATTTGATAAATAAATCTGTTACCTGTTGTATCCAGGATTATTCTACACTCTATTTCTGGAAAGTCAGTCTCCTATAATGATGTGATTCTTCACTTTTTGTAATAGTGTTATATAGATCCTTAATATATCCAGGGTAACATATCTATGTGGAGGGAAATGGACCCCATTAAACTTCCTTCAGTACCTTTGTCAATTTTGTTTTTTTAAATTTCCTTCCTGAAATGGATTCTTTTTTTCTTTACTATTTTTTTGATCCCTGAAAAAAGAGGTAGTGCTTTGTGCCTTCAGAGTGTGAAAGACAGGTTTTCTTAGGGCCACTTTTTGCCTTTATCAGGTGACAGCATCTTTTAATTTGAAACTATGTCATTATATTAGTGGGTAATACCACTGCTATGGGTAGATATACTTATTATGGAAAACCAGATCCTATTAAATGGTTGAAAATTGCTTAAAAAGAAAAAATTCATATGTGTGATAGAAAAGTTGCTATCTGAATAGAATGCTTAAAACATGATATGGAAAGAGAAAACTTCCTGCTCTGCATTTAATAGCAGCATAGATCTCCATGTAATCACAAAATGGAATGACAGAATATTCTGAGCTGGAAGGGATCCACAGGGATCATCGAGTCCAACTCTGTGTGAATGGCCCACACATTTGATCCACATTCCATCCACGTGGATCAAACCCCCAACATTGGTGTTATCAGCACCATGCTGATGTTGTCAGGCCTGGTTTTTTTCTAGATAGACCTGGTGAGGATAGGCTGAGACAACTGAAAAAGAGTATGAATAGACAAAAAAAAAAAATTAAAATCAGATCTTTAAGAACAAATATCATAGCCAAATACGAATATTTGTTAATTAGCAATTTGAATTAGTTTAGAAGTAAATGTTGAGCACTGTATTAGAGAATGATTGAAGTAGAGGAATGACAGCTGGATTTTTGTTAAGGACTAGCACATAAAAATGTGTAATATTTCTGTAGTTCTTAGTTAAGCTGATTCGTAGCAACATAAGAATAGAAACACTAATGTAAAAGTGTTAAAGCAGCTGCTGTAGGTTTTATCAGGAAAGGAGCCAGCCTGGAGAATTAGAGTTAGAACAAGTTCCTTCATGGGCCACAAATATGAGGCCAGTGGGGCAGAGAGAAAAGGTCTTTGATACTTGTCTTTCTAACAGACTTTAAAATAGGAAGTTTTAGTGCTATGGGAAAAATGTATCAGAATGCTCTCCTTTCAGTACTGCACCATAGGAGAATGTTTGATTAACGAGGAGGGATTGATTTTGTGCAAGTTGATACTGTTATATTTCCTATTACTGAAAATTCAGTCTCTCTGAACCACCGGAGATTATAGGTTGTGAATTGATAGAGTTCCTCCTCCCACACTTGCTTTTATCACTTGGCTAACAACTGCAATTTCACTCCTTGTTCTTAACTATTGAGAAATAGATCTTAATTTCTTAGCTAAGCAAAAGTTCATAGGTAATATTTTTATTGTTGAGACTAATATAATGACTTTAAAAAAATTCAAATATTTTAAGGAAGTGAGTTTTAGACCACTTTTAGAGAAAATGAAACTAATTTCTTAAAACTTGAATATTTTTACCAGAGCTCTGTAACTTTAAACAGAAGGTCATTTAAACCTATGAAGCCAAGAACATAAGAATAAAATATAAAAAAATTTTAAATGGCTATGTCAAAAGTGTGCTACTTTAACAGTGAATACATGTGTTATAATAAGATAAGGAGAGAGGTTTTTACCATTATGAATGTTTCTTTATCATTAGAGATAAGCATTTCTTCATGACAGGGAATTTTGCCTGTTCAACTGTCTGTCCCTGGCCCTCACACAGGGCTGCTCATCATCTCTCTATCATAAAACATTCAATGAATATGGACATAATGGCAAAGAACCAAACGATTATTCATGGATTTTCTTGTCTCTCTTTTCAAATGTATACATTTCTGTATTTGAAGTTTCAATTTGTATTTTGTTTCAGGGACTGAAGAAATATTAATGGCTTGGGGATAGTATAAAATCACAGTGAAAAAAAATCCTTATTTTAAGAAAGTGTATCACATGAAGAGGGTTCTAAAGGTGGTAGTTACAGAAATCTGAAATATAGGTTATTTGCTAGGAAAGTACTGCTTTTTGTGTTTATAGAACCAGGAAACTTAAATCTCTTAGTATCTGCTCCTTCAATTCACTTCAGTTTCTAAATTATTCATATAATTTGCAGTCTTTGAACATAATTTACAGATGTCTTTACTTGCATTCTATCTCTGTTCTGTAATGGATATTGCTATTGCTGTTACTAATAACTATTAATAATAAACTCCTATAAGCATTGCTGTTTCAGCAGGGCAAGGAAAGGACTCTAATTTATATCATCCCATACAGTTAAACATTTTGATCATGTGAGTAGAAAAATAATTTTAAATCAAGGAGGCAAAATGTGAAGGCCCTCTGTTCCCTGTCACATGCTCTCATGCCCTGCCATGAACATCTGATGTTTTGTGACGTAATAGCTGATTCTGATCAGGAAAGTTTAAAATTTAGTTAATAAATAAATTAATTTTGATTCTGGAACCATAGACTCCATTATAGTCACCTCCATTAGCAGCAACAATAAAGTACTAGTTAAATGCTCACAAGGAATATAAACAGTAGAGCTTTCACATATACTGAAGCTGAAGAAACTTACGCTTTTGACCTCGTTTTCTGAGTTTGAGACCTCAGATTAAGGCAGTCTGTGTTTTTTAGATCTGAATTCTGCACATACATGGAAACAAAATTTTGGTGTGTTTTGAAAATTTATTTATTTATACTATTTTTACATGAAGCAGCTATTCTGCGTGGGCACTGGTTTCCCGAAAAATGAAGGGTAAGAGGATGGTCCATGATAAAGCTTTATCTTCCTATTAGGGGCGTTTATTTGGGGGAACCCTCAGTACTTTCAGAAAAAAACTACTTATCCAATATAAATATGTGTTGTCTAGTGCCTAGAAGGATTGTGTTCTGACCTAGATCTTTCCCAGGATCTTCTTTTGGACTCAGGCTTTTGTGGAACTTGGTAACAGATCCAGCAAATTTGAGAATGCCGGGAGTGCAACAGTCTTTAGTTGACAGACCATCAATTGAATGCAATAAAACATCTTTCTTTATGTTATTATTATGATTATAGTTCAGTTTATGACTTTTTTGCACAAATACCAAAGTCATGCAGTCCCAGTATAATTTTGAATATGTAGTTAATAACAAAGCTACAATAATACCAGCTAAAGAATAAAAACACAAATCATCCATTCATTTGTGGAACACTGTTCTTTTCATATTTTCATGCTTCTGTTTATAACTCTTTGTGCAAGTAGGTTAAGCAGTCTGCAGTGTGACTTAGAGGATGAGCTAAATGCTCTAAAATGTAGTTGTCAAAGAATGGCACTCTGCTTTCCATTCTTGTGTGAATTATCCTTTCTGAGATGCAAACAAGCTTAGGCAGATAAAAACGCTGCTACATGCAACTGTAAGATGGACTCTGTGGAAGAGTCAGCCACTAGAAGCAAGAATTCTGAGTCTGATGGTCTGTTTCTTTAATCAGCATGAGGGTTTATTTGGTACGTTTCCTGACACAGGACGTACAATCTGATAATCCCTAGCCAACAAATTGACTGTGGCACTATGCTCTTGCTGCTGATGTGCACTGCATACAGATTACTTAAACTAAAATGATCTCCTCTTCTTGTGTTCTAATGTGTGCTTTACAGAGATAAAAACAGACTAATTCCCCTTTGCCAGCTGTATCATTCACTTTGTTAGGCATCTAATCAGAATTCATAATATGATCATTGCAACTTAGAAATGGAAAAAATATACAATATAAATACATCTCCTAATGAATAATCAAATTGAATTGGCTTAAAACATACTTCTCATCAAATATTACTGCAAATGGCACTAAGTGATCTCAGAAAGAATAATTGCTCCTTCACATTAGTGTTTTGACCATGCGTAGTCCCTGATGCTATGAGTGTTTTCTGAATATGTCTGTCTGTGGTTCCACACAGGACTGGAAAAAGATTTTCACGCTCTCTTCGGATCTTGAACTGATTAGAAATAGAAATGTTTCATTAACTTTTTCCTTGGACACATTCTCCCTTACAGAGCTATGTAATAAGAGAAAGGAAGGAGATGGGAGATGTTAGAACCTCTGGATTTTTTGCCATAGCTGTGAACAGCCAGCCTTTGTGCAGAGGATTCTTCTGAGCAATTGTTTTCAGCTGTGAGGAGATGTCAGGCAGATGGTCTAGTGAAGACCAGTAGTTGTAGACCACTGCTGTAGAACAAGATGACGGAATTTATCTATGATAAGCAAGTAAACAAGTGGCAATCATGTAACTGGTTTCTTAAAACCACACTTAAATGTTGATGGTTATTGCTGGGAGATCGAAATACTAATTTCACGCAATTGTCATCTATTGAATGAGTGATGTTCCCTGCTAGTGCAAGGAAGATTCTGTAAATTTTTTAGTCCCTTTAGAAATTCTTCTTCAATTTAAACATTTTTCTATACTTCAAATGTGACACTGTGTACAAGCTGAGAAATAAACCCAAACCAACAATCCACCATCATAATGGAAGGGAGGAAGATTATCCATTTGACCAATTAGACAAGTGATTCTTGAGTTCCAGATGCTATGCTGAACTCTGAGATGAATGCCAAAACTTACCCAGCCCAGAGGCAGTTCCATTTACACCCTAGAATGTGAAAAACATTTTTGCTTGTCATTTGGAATGTGATTTTCCTTTTAGTGTTCAGAAGACTAATCAGCATTTGTTAGGTATTTCAAGGTGCTATCTGAAAATTAAAGTTTCTTATTGTTCCACTTTTTGCAGTTTCCTACTGAGAAACCAGGAAGACTTACACTTGTTTTTTATTAAATTTTTGCAGATACTGTATGTATGTAAATAGGAAATGTTGCTGTACTACTTTGTTACTTGGCAGCCAAGTGAAATACTTCATTTAAGAATTTAGGAAAATATTTAATACTGAGTGACTATATCCCCAGTTTATAAGCTTCCTAAAGCTTTCTAATTACACAGAAATCACAGAAAAGTTGATGCTTTCAAAACTGAATATTACAAGATAGTTCCAATAGATCACTAGAATATCAGTACATTTTAAAATAATCCTGAAGCATTTCCAATGTTTCTATATCAGCCTTTTCCACTCTAAGTACCCTGATTCACCTTCTGCAAGATACTTTTCATACTATTGCTACCAATAATAATGTTTCAAGTCTAAGAGAGAAAACACCTTCAGAGCATATCATAAAAACAATAAAATATCTGTCAGAGTATTAGGAAAATGTAACCATTCCTTCTTTTTAGCCTTTTTTGTATTTTAAAATACTCAAGCAGTCAAGAGAGGCAAAATTTCTATTTATATCTTATTCTGGTTTTGCTCATGAGTTTTCTGGTTTAGTTTCCATTAACCTGGCATTTTGGACTGGGAGGAAGGGAGGAGTAAAATTAACATGCATTCCCTGTGCTGGATGGAAGTCTTGAGTCTGTGGAGTTCTATGCTGTTACTGCTTGAGGAGCTGTCCAGATGGCCATGTTACACAGCCCCCCTTACCAGCATTTCTGAACAGTGGTTTTGGTTGGATTTTCGGTTTTGTTGTTGGGGTTTGAGTTGTTGCTTTTTTTCTTATTTCACTCTGAGGAGAAAGACAAAGAACTTTTGGGAAGGGTTGTGCTACCACATTTTAAAGGGAATTGGAAAATTCTGTAGAAAACAGGAGGGTAGATGGTTCCAAGGCCATTGTCCAATTCTTAGCAGCCAAAAAGTATTCAGTGGTCTGGATCTGTGTTTCAGAGAGTACTTTAAAATACAGAATATTTTATTTAATTTCAGGAAGCGCTCTTGTATTCTTAATGGCAACCCCCTAACATTTAAAAGCCTGTAAAATCTGCAATTACATGGAAAATTTAGAGAAGAGAGTAGTGTAGTACTTCTAAATACTGCACTGGTAATTAGATATTGGATGGCATAGTTACTGCTGATTATTGACTTCTCTGTTCTTCATACACTCTAAGTGCTTAAAGGATAACAGAAAATGTCACTGCTTTCCCTGAAGGAAATTGGAAAATCTAATTTGTCTTGAGATCTTTCAGTGAAGCCAAAGACAATAAATTAGGAAGTATATTTTCTACTCTTCACAGACTCCAACATGGACTCCATGTGCTTGCAAAGCAGCTGTCAGTGAAGGCAAAATTTTATACTGAACAGCACATGTGCAAAATCGCGAATGATGTTAGTTAAATTTCACTTCCTCATACAGAGCCGTTTTTAAAAAAACTACAGGCTATTAACATGCATGTAGTGGATGTATTTCATGGATGTTGTAAGTCCTTCCTCGTTACTTAAATACCTCTCACCCTGCCCCAATGAAAACTGAAATCCATAGCAAGCAGAAACTGAGTGTTCTTCCAGTATAACATTTCCTCAAGTATCCATACCTAATTCAAAATAGCAATTAGGAGATTTACGTATGTGTGTTGCCTTTTTAATGAGGAATCCTCAAAGTTTTTCGTATTATATTAGCAAAATTTAAATTAATGCCTGAAAGGCAGCCCTTCCCAAGGACTATGGCTGTTGTCTGACAGTGAAAATTGGAATAAAATCATTTACCTTTTCATACTGAAAATGTAGATAGCTGCACTGTTAATGGGAGGCAGAACAGACTGCACTGATCAGGTTCAGGGATGGCTGGACTTGTGTATCAACCAGACCTGCTTATAAGCAGAGAATAGCTGAAAGGAAAAAAATACTAAGGAAATTATGCAGTAACAAAATAATTTTTTTCAGACATTTGGAAGAATAACAAGGGTGGAATCTGAAGGACAATACATTAGCATTCTGCAATATTTATAAAGTGTGGGACAGAAAAGGCTAATTGTGTGTGTCCGTAAAATTTGTATTTACTTTGCCCTGTTTGTTTTCTTTTCTCATATTTATAATCCTGCATTTTCAGGATGCTTTGCTCTACGTGGGGAGCTTAACATTGCCATTATATGTACAACAAATGACTCTGTCCTTGAGTATCTCCTTGCTATCAAATCTCAAAGTAACAACTATGCAGATGCTATAATTATTTGAAAGCCCATTTATATCCTAGGTGGTTTTTTTTTCCTTCCTCTGCTGAGTGAGAGTAGTTTGTTATAAGTGCTGAAGAAGCAAAAAAATTGTTCTTATTTCCTTCTTACGAAAAATACTTCTTTTAGAATTACATTATTCATAATAATAAATTCTTAAATGCTCAATGCTTAGAAGACTACAGAACATCAGAAAGTTCTCTGAGAATGTATTGCATAAAAACAGATATATGATATTAAGGATCATTCTGCACTGATGCTTTCTACATTTTGTGCTATGTATATATTCTTTTTCAATATATAATCTGGTAACTATGACCATTCATACTGGGAAACGGCTCATAATTTGTAAGTTGTTTCTATAGTTTTAGCAGGACTACATTCCACTAATTTAAGGAAAAATACAGTAATTCATCCTTAGTTAATTATTTAAATGTTGGCTAGCATATAGTTTATACAGAGGACAGCTGAAAGAAAGCAGAGATAAGGGAATTCTAATATAACAAAATGCCTTTTAACACAGAGCTTTGGAAGATTATTAGGACTGGAATAAAAAGGGTATGAGATTAGTTTTCTGCAATATTAATGTTTGCTGCAGAAGAGCCTTGTACGGTTTTTATGGATGCAAGGAGTTGGTGACTTCAAAGTAAGCAATGTGATGAGGAGCACAAGTCAGGGAACAAGGAGTGAGAAGCTGTGATGCTCTCATGCTGCTTTTCCAGAGACAGAAGTTGTGGAGAGCTGAGTAAACAGAGGGAAGACTATGGCAGCAGTTCAGGGGAGCTTGCTGGGAAGAAAAGTTGACATGGGCTACTTCTGCTGTGTGAGGAGCCCAAAGAAGATTTTTCATGAGATTCCACAGAAATGAGGAGGTCACTGAATTGCAGCTTGGCAAAATTCAGGTTAATTATGAGCTTAGCAGAAAGCAGCCCCTCCATCTCTTCTGTGGACTTTATTTCTATATTGAAAAGTTTACCTGCATTTATAGCACATGGTACATAGATAATTTTGATATTTCATTGATAAGTTCTGTTAAAGATTCATAGTGAGTACTGTCTGGCTGTGGTGGTGTGCTATCCTCTGCTTGGCCTGTGTGTACTCTCTTCTATAGAAGGATTCCCAAGTTAGGAGATTTCTTCCTCAGAGAACCAATTCTGAGAATTCACTTTGCTTCTTTGCAATAATCTTATCCTTTCCCTGTACTGTCCTTGTGCCATGAATGCCAATTGGCATTGTAGACACTTTTGTAGGCTCTTTTCTTCTGAGGTGTTACAAGAAGGATATAGAAGTCGTTTTGATCCCTCTATCTACTTGCTCCTCAAACTCGTTTTTCAGCCTTGCTAACTACGTTATTAAATTTAATCTGCTGAGGTTTATGATCCTTTCTTTATTGTTCCTTTCATTAAAATGTTATTATTTTAATGTTATCTTCTTATTTCTTTCTCCTACATAGGATTCTAGCTTTTGTGTGGAACTACTTCTGGGTAGTTTTCTGTAAACCTTCCTCTATTAATTGAAAATTCCAGACTTCAAAATAAAAGAAAACCTCTCTAAAAGCAGAAGACCAGCTCTTTGTTTTGAAAAGTATGTGAAAATTCATGTCAAATTTTATGGAAAAGACCACTTCCCTACCAAAAGTACTTTGGATCTTCAAAAATTTTGCAGAGGAGAAACAAACAAAATCTAAAAAGTCCATGAGCACATAAGCTAAGAGTAATGGCGTAATTTAAATTATAAAAAAATTTGCTTGAGGGAAAGTAACTATAGACAAAGCAAATGATGCAAGCCATAACCTTCCAAAGTCACTTTTTTTTCATGGTGTCTTTTTCCCAACTTCACCCCTCCTTGAATTTTAAAATTTAAAGCTTTTTGAAATTCACTTGCTAATCCATCTTAAGGTTATTTTTGCTATTTTAACAGAAGATAAATTACAGCACATTGTCCATCTGTAGTATATCAAAGTTGGCATGGGTTGTTAAGTATTTTTCTTAATATGATTAGAATGCTTTTTCAGATAGTTTCCTGTACGCTGATATTCCCATACTTTTAGTTTTGGAATGCTGAAAATTCTCAAGTTTATTATAGTTTATGTTGATATTTATTATATGGTATAAATGTAATATTATATTAATAAATCCTGCCACATTTTCATAACTGTTCCCAAGAGAAAAGCGTCCAAGCCAAAGGCGTGAGTCAAAGTATATTCCTCCCTCTCCTACTTTATTTGTATGTGCCCAGACAGTTACCAAGTCTCTTTGCAGTGCACTGGATTCGTAGTCTGAGTGACGTAAATTACTGCAGGAGATGGAAAAGTGCAGTGAATTGCCCTTTAAGACTGCAGTAACCTTACTTAAATAGGACAGCTATAGCTGTCCTATTTTTATCATCATAGAGACTTAGAGACTGTTTCTCAAGCAGTGAATGCATTTCAACATATTCACAGTATGATACTCCTTATCTGTAAATCTTTGGGGCTAAAGGGTTCTAAGAGTGTTCTATTATTTTGTAAAATAATACTGAACTAGATGGTGACGTGAATAATGCATATTATGCTGGAGACAAAGCATATTTCCTGGGTTTTGTGGGACCCATATTGCTAATACTGATCCACTTGTACAACAACAGGGAATTCTCTTTCCTGGAGTTGAAAAATCCGAGTTTCTGTTCCATCAGTGCTAGGAAATACACTGGTAGGCTGTGCACAGGGAGGAGAATTGCATGGTTGTCAAATAGTCTAAGTGGTGTCTGAAGACTAACGTTACCTAATTACATTAATATGCCTTGCAGTTTCTAGTATCTATTCTTCTTAGTCTCCCTAAACAAAGGCAGTAGACAGAATCACAGTCATTGTTTAATGAAAGAAAGAAAGAAAGAAAGAAAGAAAGAAAAGAAAGAAGGAGACAGAAAGCTAACAAAACTAACCAGCCACCAACAAAGCAAAAACGCCCCCCAAAAACCTCCCAAGCAAACAAACCCCCCCCAAAAAAAACCAAACCAAAAAATACCACAAACAGTACTCCCCCAAACCACTCTGTCCATCTTAAGTTCCAGTTTCTGGTCAAACCCCAAACTCATCACACTGAAAGCATTAAACACAATCACTTCTTGAAACTGTGCCCTTTGCAGTTTTATGTGAAAATGGTTTTGTCAGATCCTTCATAGATGCTTAAAGTTTATAAAAAGTCATATGACAAAGACCTGTGAAGTACATTGGCTTTGTTATTGCAAATTTAATGTGTAATACTTAGAGGACCAGTGCATTTTGTGCATTTTAGGTGAATTCAAGAAATGGAAGAAATGTTTACAATTAGTCTGAAGTCCAAGCTCTGTAGTGTGAAGTAAATAAGTTTATTTCTCTTAATAATTCAGTACCCAAAATTGTAAAACATTCTTGGCAGAGAAATCAGCAGATAAACTATTTTCTTAAAGAGACTTTGAGTGAGAATAATAGTTAAATATGTGGAATGGAGAAGACAGAATTTAGTACTATGAATGAAAAATTCATTATTACTCGAGCGTCATTCTTTTTATTTCATGTACTCATGTATCTTTGCAGGAGAGAGAGACAATCATTGGCAAACCATTGGTAGCCATTCCCTAGCGATTGAAAGATACATTTTTAATGTTCTGAACAGTTGGGATTGGATGTCTAAGTAAAAGGAAAACAGAGAGGATACATTAGTATGATGGTTTTCAGGGACTTAAGTGAAATGTGTTACAACATTTTAATATATTTAGGCATCCTAACTTTTTGTATAAGGAAGATTTTCTGTGCCAGTGCTGCAATGTTGTGTGAGTAAGCAAAGGCTGGGTCATGGATCCTGTGTGCCTTTCAGCTTTTAACAGCACAGGACCAAAGTACATTTGTGGATCATGTGTTGGAACACCTTTAACTTTCTAGCTGAGCATCTAGGAAAAGCAATTCTCATCTGGAGAGCTGAAACTAAGAGGACTGAGAATAAAAGATTAGCTAGATGGGGGGAATGGAGAAGCTACTGTGAAGCAGCTGTGATGTTTTTGGAGAAATGATCCATGCACAAGGTAAGGTACAGAAGAAAACAAGAAAATGTGGGAACGCAATAATATGAATGTGAAAGAGAAACTGATAGAGAGCACAGCAGTAATAAAAGATGAGTGTAACAAGGGAGGCTGAGTTACAGGAAAGTGATGTTTGATTTTGGTTTGCTGGCCATTTGAACTAATGTTAATTTTTCTGTTCAGTGTAGTTTGGTTCCCCCTGCTTTAGTTTGGTGGTAGACTTTTTGGTTTTTCGTTGTTGGTGTGGGGGCTTTTTCAGTTGTTTTGTTGCTGCTTTTTGGTTGTCTGGGGTATTTTGTTTTGTTTCTTTGGGGTTTCTTTTTGTTTTGTTTTTGGTTTTCTTTTCCTCAAGACGTAAAGGCTAGGGCACAGCTGAAGTGTCTCTGGAGCTTATCTGGGCTCTGGTCATCACAGAAAACAGTAGTATGGTACATGGCTCTCCTCTGCTCCAGAAGGAATCCATGCAGTTATTAACTGGGCCTGGAAGAAATTATAACCAAATAATGAGGTAGGACAAGAGTCTTTTTTTTTTACACTTTCATTATTTGTTATTATGGGATATGCTTTTCTGCCTGCTGGACTGATGTATGTATCACATTTCCTTTCACACACTTGTGTGAAGATGTTCACAGATTTGTCCCAGTTGTGCCTGAGTGCTCAGTGATGCCTGTATTGGTAGTGAAAGCTAAATATACTGGAACATAAGAGGGCCTGAAACCCCAGCATGGTCTAGCAGGATGCCTGTGCAGCACTGGATACTGAAACCTGACCCTGTGACAGCCTTTGGCATGGACTGCAGATTTAGGAATGCAGCTGCTGAGGAATTCAGTAAGCAAGTAAGCTAAAAAAAGCAAGGCAGGATTCTGTTGGCTTTTTTTTCTGAGGAGCCTCACCAGAATCAAGCTTTCTCCATAAAATATTGACCTGGAAAACACCAGTAAAAACATACCTCCAAATTTTCCAGTTGACTCTAAAATGCAGGCTTCCACTATGTTGTGTTACTTGAGTTCTTGTTATCAAAACAATTGTGAAGGAAGATTAATGACCAACGGCTGATTTTCTGGACTCTCTGTAAAGGCTCACTTTAATTTTCTTTATTTTTTTTTAATGCATTGTCAAGGATAAAACTGTAACGTAGGAGGAAGTGTGTTCTTTTTCCTCAAAACCCAGAACTGCATTTTCTTCAGATGGTTCCAGCTTACTTGGGATAAGTTCATTCCATTGCCATATATATTGAGGATTAAAATATTTGAGTGAACTAACAATACCAATAATAGAGACCATAGATAAAGGTTTATCTGTTCTACTGTTATATGAATACTAGATATAAGTCTAGGTGTCTGTTTAGATCTGTTAGATATAGTTAGAATACAGATATATCGATGGCATTGTGGGAACTTTCTTGATCTAAGTGGGAATATTGAAAACAATATATTAAAATATTTTCACTCTACCTACCTAGTCTTTCAATTTTATAAGGATACCATTAGATTTCAACATGGAAAATACAAGAAGGAGAAACCTTTTGGACATAATTTCTTTACAGAATTTGGGACATTAAGATTAAACTAAGTATTGTTAAGAAATTTATAATTCTTCAGGCTTGCCTTCATTCCAATAGATCTTACTAATTTTAATGATGCCAGTGTCAAACAATCCTCCCAGGTACTACACACACGAAACCCAGTTGTGAACACTTATCCCAAAACACATGATTCATGAGTGCCACAGGGAGCACCAATTAAGCAAACTGCGTTCCGGATGGTGCATTCTCTGACTTTGGATATTTGCTTGAAATGATAAAATGTAAAAAAAAATAAAGTGGAAGCCTTGCTGCTGTCTAAATATAGTATCTAAAAAGCAAAGGACCTTAGCAATTTGCCTGGGCTTTAGTTTTAGAAAGCCCAGGCAACAAACTGAGTGAATTCATGATACTGAAGCACTCATGGCAAGTGCACAGTAGAAACAAGTTGTTTCACAACTGTGTTTATAAAAATCAGTTCAGCAGCAATTGCACAGAACACTCAGATTGCCTGAGTGTGAAAAAAGCATTATATACCTCTGCTGTCCTTCATCATTATAACATGATTATAAGACTATAAAGATGTGCATCTCTGTTTTAGTCCTCTGAGAGAGGCTCTTCCTCTTTCTACAGTTTGACCAGAGTTGTGTAGTAATACCATCTCTAGGTGTGGATTTGAAAAGTCCTCTGCTAGAATAAGCACAGGGCGAAGATCAAACAGCATGGTGTAATTTTTTCCCCTCATTTCTTAGTTTATTGACTCTCAGAGCGAAGCACATCAAGTGTGAATGTGCATTGTGGAATTTGTGGTTTGTTCCATAAAAATTCTTACAACCCTTGATTACTTAATGTTAAACCACAAAAATGTTTAGGACCCACTGGATAAGAAACAATCTGCTTACGTTGGTGTTATGCTTTAATGGACAGAGGGAGAAACAAACTAATTTTTTTTCCTCGTTAGTCAGGTTCTGCGTGTCGAAATGGCATTTGTAGAAGCTTTTCAGTGCTGTGAACCATCACTGAATGTCAGCTGGCTCTTGTGCTCCTTCTGCTTGAAATGTGCTGAACTTTGGTGAGGGAGACATTCAAGGGGAGCCTAAATTTCTACTTCTGCAGGGATATTGTGACATCTTTACATTTTATGGAAGTTCTCTGCATTAGAGGAGGGAACTGGTTTTTGTCTCCACAAACTTCTACGATGTTCAGTTCTTTGGGCTGATATGAGGAAATATATTTACTTCTTCCTATCTCCCTAAGCAGAAGTAGTCTGAGCGCTTCTCTTGTTTTCCTTGTCTGACAACTTTGAAGTAAAATTGTAAAAACAGAGCTGCACAATATAGTACAAAATTACTAATGTTCTAATTTTTTCCAATGGAAACTTTTTTCACAGTGAATCAATCTTCCCATAATATATATCAGTTCTCTCACTCTACAGAGTTGAGAGGGATTTCTGATTTTCAGAGTACATTGTAGAAATACATTATAATTCACTCTGGTGTGAATTTTGGGTTGGTATTATTGACAGATCTGTTCTGAATGTTACATTTCATGTGTTTATAGTTTATCAGTAGTTCAGTTTATCCCAATGTTTTTCTGAATATTGAACGTAAGCCATTTGGTTTACATTTCTATGTCCTCCTTCTCTCATTTTTCCAAAGTACCTTTCAAAATTTTGACATAGCTTTTTAAAGATAACTACTTATAGCTTTGAATTTTCATTGGCAGTTTGATAGAGTGTTCTAAAATGCAGCCTATCATGTCCAGTCCCTCTGAAAACATCTAATTTATCTATATTTGCTTCAACCTTTTCTCTCGTTATCCAGTACTTACACCTTAAATGCAGGTGTGAAAAGTGATAGCAAGCAAATCATAGTTGACTTTTTAGTGCATATTGATGAACATGAGACAATAAATACTTTTAAATTGTGTTAAGAGTTTGGTTTTAGGGTGGATTAACAGCCTAAATTTAATCTCAGTTAATCCAAGACATATTTCTTAGAGCGAAAAACTGAAGTTGGTAATTAACCTAAATGATATAACTTCTGTCCCTTTTACACTGCAATTCTCTTAACTTGACAAAGAAGCTCTGTACCACCCTCTAGCACATATTCAGATTTCACATATAAACTCAGTTTGAGAGCTATTTTTTTTCAGCAGTCTCAATATGAATGCTGTTTTGAATTGGTTTCCTAATCAGTTGGATCAAATAAGTCACATTTTTCATTTTGTAAACTAGTTTTACTCTTCCCGTTCTTGTGGAATGGTTTTAGAATACTTCATTGCAGTATTTGAAGGATTTGAAACTTATGACTGTGTCAGTATGAAATGCAGCTTTTTCCTAGCCTGAATCTTGAAGTACTGTTCTCTGCAGGTAAATTCATAAAAAGATATAAGGTCCTGCCCTTTTGATTTATCACATTTGGACTGCCATTTTACTACCTTTCCTTAATAGGTAAAAGTGTCTACATAAGATTCTAGGCAGTAGTCAATGTCTGTCACTTCCTCTAAATCATATTCTGGTCTTTCTGTTCCTTTGTATTCACGTCTTTCCTGGAAGAAGAAATTACATTAACATTGCTAACTTTAGAAACTTCCATCATGGCTGGGGGCAGATGTGTTGTGTGTGGGTGTGTTAACAAATATTCTCAATTACATGTAAAATATAGTTATATAATTCAGCTTAATTTCTTTTCCAAGCAATTTAAGAACAGTCTGTGAAAGTAACACTGCAGCTTGAGCGGTGTTGTCCACAAGATGTACTTACACCAGTTTCAGCTGAGCTGTTTCAGAGCTTAATGAAGCTTTGGTTTTTCAAAGACGACAAGACTTCTGAAATCTGTCCCTGACATTTGATCAGTGTTGGATGATCTGAAAAAGAGGTTCCATTCATAGCTGTGCAAAACATGGTGAGTTTATAACTTTTTTTTTAAAAGACTTTAATCTGCTTGACTTTATGTTCATTGAATTTCAGTTTGTGTTTGGATTCAGCTGGATCCCAGAATTCCAAGTAAAACACTGGTTTCACCCAATTTCACTCTGCAGCCATGCAAAACCCACACATTTCTGACAGGTTTTGATGTGAAACCATAACACATCTTGGCCCAAGTTCATACAAAACTATGTGAACCTTTCAGTTAATGTGGGCTGGGTTCCCAGTTTGTAATGAAACATTAAACCAAGCAGGTTTTTTGCATGGCTTTGTATGTGTTGTACATGTTTTGTTTAGAACCCGTGTCAAAACATTTCCGATACCCTGAAAGCAAGTCTGTTCTCCCATAGCCTTGAATGTATAATTGCTTTTAAAGTGGAAACCGGAGGAAGATGTTGAGCTGAAGCCCTTTGACAGGAGGCTGCTGCCAGAACGTCTCCTATTCAGTTACTGTGGATCAGAATCTCGTTCTCTCTTTCCTCATTAGCCAATTTGTTTCAGCATTAATCTTTGCTAATGATTTCATAGGAGAGAGAAATAGGGCCCTGGATATTCTACTGTGGTTTTGGTTCAGCTGTTAGTTGGGTTATGTCCCACTCACTATTGGCGCAAGGATTTAGTGGGACAGTTATAAATTCCTACTTATTTTGGGTCCAGTGTATCAGTAACTAAAATCTTCTTTCTGTTATTACAAATATTATGATTATTAAGCCTGGACAGAGAAGTATTCTTATGGAGAGTGGGTATGTTTCCTTTTGTGGAGAAGGTGGTCAAACAATGGGCTTTGATTTAATCACTGTTTTGTGATCCAAACAGTGTGAGATCTTGCATATAATATTAATGTAAGGCAAAAGCTACAGGTATTTTAATCAGTGAAAAAATACGATCCAATTCTATGTAGAAGCAAGTATTTTAAGAAGATACTCAGTTATGTAATAATTTTCCATATGTCCCTTTTATTTTTTCCTGTGCTGACATCTACAAAAATTTTGGTGATTGTGAAATATATTATTGTCTTTGTTATTGGCTTTTAAATCTATGGCAGTATTAAATTCCAAACTAATTAATTCTGCTAAGACTTCTATAGAAAACTGTGCCAGTCTCTACAAATCTTGTGGAACTTAAATTTGATTAAGAATGGCTTTCAAAATTTACAATTTTATTCAGTTTATAAAAGCAGGTATTTGTTTACCTTGCAAAACTGCTAATTTTTCTTAGATTTCTTTTTTTTAAATTACTAGGGATTTTTTGCAATTTCCTGTTGGTCTGAAAATAAGTAAATGTGACATGTATTTGTTACGAAAAAAATCTGTTCTTTTTATTTAGGAAAATCTCTTCTCAAAGCTATCACTAATGGCACTTGTGACTGAGTGAGGACTATAAGATTTGACACTTTTAGTGCTTTTCAGCTCCAGAAATCCCCAAATACTTGGGAAGTTTAATTGTCCATGCGTGGGACAAACAGAGAGTCGTAGCTCAAAGGGAACTTTCTCAGTGGTTATTCTCCACCTTAACCAGACCCTTCACTTGGAGAAGCATAGCAAGCAGTGGCACTTAGCTCTTTCTATGCTCCATAGCAGGATAGTTGTACCTAACCCAGCCCACACGTTAACAGCAGTGAAAAAGCGGGAAATGGGTTACATTCAACTCGTCACAGGTACCTGTGGAAGCCAGTGCTGTAAGGAGCAGTGAGTGCACTGTGGGAAAGAAGACATTTGCTACAGCAGCTGTATTCCAGGCCAAGACTTGCAGCAAGGCAGAACCAGGAGGCGGCTTTGGGGTGCCATGGATGTCATGATTCGTGTTGCTGGACATTTCAAGCTTCATAAGATGGCATGACAAAGATTGCTAGAAATCATGAGTTCATGTAGTCAGTGAAATGCAGAAATGTCTAAAATTAATTTAATAGGGCATATATAATTTGAGGATTCTATTTATTTTCTTAGCCTTTCATACTTCTGGAAATGCCTTTCATAGTTTCCAGTCTATCTTCAGTCTCATTTTAGGCTTAGATTATGCACTACTTGGGGAGAGGGCAATGTTGTTTTCTTGTTTCTGCTGTTCCAAGTACAAAGGATCTCAGCCTTTTACCTGTTCATACATCAATTTATAATCATGTAGTAACACTTCCTAAATTTAGCAAAACAAGAAGTGAGCTTAAAAGCACATACTAGGGGTTTCTGCTGGTTTGAAACATGCACTGGTGAAACCTGCTTATCTTTTAAGTCTCTTAGCTAAAATAAAGTCAGCATCGTTTATAAGAAGAGAATTGTGTCACTCAGAAGTCTTTATGAAAGTCTCTTATGAAAAGCCCACAGAGGTAAATTGGTGTTACTGGTTGTAAGAGGTGAGAGTTTCAATTGTAGTGTCTATTTATTGCATAGCAATGGAATTTGAATAGCATATAATTATGAACCATAAAGAACATCTAGCAGATATTTTTCCTCTTCTCTGCCAGCAGGTGAGATTTCATATACTTTCTCTTTTTTGATGAATGCCAAGGTTAATCTTCAGTGCCATTCATGAAGATAATTTACACAGATCTTGGTTGGTTGCAGTAATTCCTGGGGTAATACTGGACTTTTTGCTGCTGTTTTACTAATTTTTTCCAGTGTTACCAATAAGTCTGTCTGTAAGAACATTTTGCTCTAATTGATCTCTCATTCCTATATATCACCATCAAAGTGTATATTTAGGTCATCATTTGAGTAGATATGGTTGCTTTTCTTCCTGTGCATCAGAGTGCTGACCCTGCTCCAGGTTCAGTGTAAAGAGAGTTTTAATGCTGCTTTTAGTAAGTGAGATCTAATATCTAATCTTACAACATTGTTTATAGTGGGCTAAATCCCACCTAACTAATAGTCTGTGGTAAACAGTTGCCACAGAAATCAAGGGTTTTCTCCTTTGTGACATTATTTTGCTCCTGCAGAGAGAAAGAATATAGAGGAAAGTAAACGTTATGTTCTTTATTTGCTCAGGTTAAATACTAGCTATACTGCGTCAAAAATGCATTGTTTTGTTTTGATGGCATTTAGATTGAATTCCAGGAATTTCCTATTCTTTCTTTGACCCAAGTTTTAGAAGGAAGATGAAAGAGGATGGAAATAACAAAGTACTCAGCTATGCCAGCATCATCAAAATACAGATTTGCTTCTGCTAACTTAACTCCAGTAGGTCTTTCTCAGGCCTGTAGGAACAATAGTTCCTTACACTTCCCTTGTGAGTGCATCTTTCAGAAAGCACTCTCCCTGCAGCATTTGCTGCACAGGAAAGCCCTATAACATGTTACCATCTGCATTATCTTTTTCTGCTCAAATGATTGTCAAGGAGAGACCTAAAGTAGTCAAATCGATTCCTCTGCTCATGTCACCTATTTTTGATACAACCCCTCAGCATTTATGTGAGAGCTATAGTGCATGACAAGCTGCAGCAGTGAATGACTTCTGTGAAGGGTAGAGCCAGAGGTTAACTTCATCCCTTCCGAGGCTACACCCTTCCTTTCCCCTACTGGCACAGTAGGATGCATGCACAAGCAGCATCTGCCCTTCTGAGGCTGAATAGAATTGTGCCTACTGTATACTACAGATCATATTCCAAACATCCCTTTCTGTTGTATTTCTGTTCCCTGGATGACTATTTGCAGTTTGAGAGTGGGTTTGGGTTGTTTTGGTTTTTGTTGTTATTATTATTTTTGAACTACTTTATATAGCTCCTATAGCTACAGTTTTTAAAGGCAGACACAGCATTGTACTGTATGCAGCATGTGAACAAACCATAAGTATGTAGATGTTTAATGATAATTATTTCATTCATCTTTAGAAGAACTTGATAATTATTGTGACTATATTATTAAATGGAACTCTTCAGTTAGCTCGTAATATGTAATATGATTTAGATATTCAGTAAAGTATTGGAAAAAATCACAGCATACCTTCAATGTGTACACAACTCTAGTTTGATGATTAGTTCTCTTGGGATTGCTACTGGCTGGAGTAATGTACTGTAATTAAATAACTAAATTATAACCAATCTGAAAAACGTAACACTGAATTATCTTAAAATAGTACAAACCAAAACCAATCACACTGAGAAACTCATAGGCCAAACAAAAAATTATAATCTGCTACTAATTAAGATGACATGGAGCCATGCAATTAAAAATTAATTGCTAGCTGACTTTTTCTTTTTTTAAAAAAAGATCTTAATGCAGTTCATTAAAACTGATTTTGTTTTTGAATGTTTACTGGCATTTTGTTAATATCCAGTGTTGAAGAAGGGAATTTAAAGGTTTGAATCTGGCACACCATGGTACTTTGTTTATTTCATGCTAAATTTAGTTGCACATGCAGTATGTGACAGTGATGGGGCAGAAGCTTTGGTAGTGAGTTGGCCCATATGTTGAATTTACTCACTTATTTAAAGTGATAAATTAAGTTTGGAATTCTCTTTGCCAGCTTTGCTCAGAGCAGTAGCTAATTGAAACTTGGCATTCGAACCATGGATGAAACATTGGCATGATATCCTTCGAAAAGCAATACAGGAGTATAGTGCATAATAAAAGGTGGTTTTGCTTGCTTTAGGAATTAAGTCTTAATTCTCTGCTAGTTTTTATTATTTCATTCAACTTTTTACTCTTAGTGACATGTTATACCAATAATTTCCTATAAAATAAAGGCTTTCTAACTTATCCTCTCTCATTATAAAATATTTGAATGCATTTATTGTGAGAGATGATCAGAGTTCTTGTCCAACAGATGTTTTTACATGAAGATTAAATATCTCTGAAACAGTGAATGGTTTGTCATAGCTTTTATCTTTTAGAGTGGTATGGAGATTTTTATTCTATCAGCTTCACGAGAATAATTAAAAAAATATATAGGAAACTTATTTCTTCAGGTGCTTGGGCTATTTTAATTGCCATGCACCTAAAATTTTCAGGGCTATCCTCAAATATTGGTTCAGACACACATTGTGACCTATACACTGACCAAAATTGCTGTACACCAGTTGTTGTCTGGCCTGCACATGTTACTTTTACATATATATATATATGATCAAACATAATATATGCAGAATGCATTCTTAAATTTGAAAAGCTTTGTTTGGGTGTTTGGAATTTTCAGTCCATAAGGCTAAACATTTCAGCTCTCTGTGGCAAGATGGTACAATCTGGCTAAGAGAAATATATTAAACCACTACAGCACACCAAATTCATTTACTGTAAGCATAATTTCAAAGCATTTGTTCTGAAATCCATATATTCTTCCAAAGCCAGTTACAGCAGTGAACTCTGCCTTTCAACAGTTAAGTAAATAACAGTAATGATAATGATAACAGTGTTTTAGCATCTGTTCTTAGGCACTGCATCAAAGAATTATAGAATCATTCAGGCTGGAAAAGACCTCTAAGATCATCGAGTCCAACCACTAACTCAGCACTGCCAAATCCATCATTAAACCATGTCCCAGAATGCCACATCCACACATCTTTTAAATACCTCCAGGGATGGTGGCTCGACCCCTTCCCTGGCATCCTGTTCAACTGTTTAAGGACCCTTTCAGAGAAGAAAAAATATGTCTGTTGTTCTGCAGGAAATACCAGATCTGCACAGCTGTGAAACTGTCTATTGGAGAAAAATAATTTGAGGAACAAAAATTATGCAGTCATATAATCATTGAGGTTGAATGGGACCTCTGAAGATCATCTAGATGCACCTTTTTATATTAATTTGACTTGAGAAGTAATGATTTTTCTTGAAATTAAATCAATCTCAAAAGGAAGCTATTTTACACTCAGCTATTGTATGTTTATAGTGAGTCAATAATAGAGAGATAATATTGAAACATGCACTGAAGCAGTTGGACTGTTATGAATTCAATATCAATCAGTGAGAGGAAATCGGGCTTACAGTAGACATTTTGCCCTTAGGTGCACTACAGAAAAAACCAGATGCAAATAATCTTGGTCTTGACTGAAAGAAGTGATGGGTGTCAGAAAATAGATTATTAGCAGATTTGCTACCTTTATGAAGAAGAAAAAAATTAGGTTTTTAGTATTTGAGATATATCAATCTAACAGAGCTTCAGATGCATGTTTTCGGGTGAATACGGCTTTGCTAGAATGCATTGTTTTGTTAAAATATGCTATCTAGATGTGTTTTTTATTTTGAGAAAGGGAAGGTAGATAGTGGTCTGCTTTCTGGTCAAAGATTTGCGTATCAAGTCCTTACTGTGTTTGATCCAAAATAAAAATCAGGAAAAATTCTTCCTTAAGCAGGGACTTACACCTTGTGTATTCATTTTGCCTTAATCACGTATGTGAGGGAAGAAAATGTGAAAGTTTAATTACTTCTTTTTTTGGTAAAAATGCATAGATATATGGTCTAATCAGTTACTGCCAACTGATCGAACTGTTGAGAGATGCTAAGAAAGTTATGTTGAGCAATCCCTGTAGTGCAGGCAGCTCGGGGTGCACCTGCAGACTGAGCCCTGGGTGAAGACAGCCCGAGGCAAGAGGCTGTGACCTGGCACAGACCCTGTGCCCAACAAAGGGTGCGGGCACCTGTGGCCCAGCCGGGTGACCGGACACTCAGAGACACAGCAGGAGCTGAGGACCCCCAGAATGTGGCACACTCAGACTGTGAGGGTATAAAAGCTCAGGGGTTCCTTTGTTCAGGGTCCCTCCTCTGAGGTACCAGTTCCAGCTGTTATTTTGTCATTTAGTCATTGAACCAAGACTAAATTATGTTAGGAATTGGGATGTATGGGACTCTACTATGGGATATCTGAGGCCGAGGCTGTAAGGAAACGTGGTCTGACTGTGAATGTGGAGTGTGTAGCAGTGAAGGGGCCTCGGTCCCAGCTCCGGTGGGTGCAAGAGTGACTGCCAGAGTGGATCCTGAGTGATCAGATAGGGAAGTGTATTTAAGAATTAGGAATTTACAGAAATACTTCTACTTCCACAAAAAAGAGTTACATGCTAGATTAGAGTCATGCTTTTTATTTTGGAGTTTGGAAAAGATGGGATAGTTTTTGGGTTTCAGTGGAAAACGATGTTTCCCTATTGTGCCCTCATAAGAAAGGTGCTTGGAAAAAAGTGGGGTTTGAGTTTTTTGCTGTTTTATTTTGGTTCCTGAAACCAGCTGAAGGAAGTTTTGTGCTTAATACAATGACTACAGCTGCCCCCTCGCCCAGTTATCGAAATATTCCTATAGGCTGTACAAAACAACTAATTAGCTAATATAGGACTTTGGATTCTGCTGCAGTGCCTGTGTGACTTTTTGAAATATTTGTTTTTCCTTCATAATTACCAGGTGTTGGTGTAATTATGCTCCTGCTGAAGTTAGCTGTGCCACCAACTTTGGGAAATTTAACATTTCTGAAAATTCCTTTGCTATGATACTGTTGATGTTGTATTGAGTAGCATTTGAAGGTAAATACATTAATCCAAATACACCACCAGTTTTCTGTTTTCACAATATGTGAAAATGCATGAAGAGGAAGGGGGATTTTTTTCAGTGTATGTTAATTTACTTCTACATATGTAAACCAAAACATTTTCCCTTCTCTGTCTCTTTTGAGGAATTCATTAGTGCTACCATACCTATCTCACTGCAGAAGTAACCAAAGTCAATGTGCTTTGCTTCTTATTTATTGCTCTCTAATCCATGAATGTTTCTGCTTGTTTGTTTTACTGTTTCCAACCTAAGAAATAATTTTGGCCATTGTCTGAAATGTCTAATATTTCAAAGGCAGTTTCAGGAAAGGAATGCACATTTGCCAAGCATAAATTATTGAAACTTACAGCTTGATTAGGTGCCAGAGTTGGGGGCATGGAATATTAAATTCTACAGTTTACTTCTTGCCAGTTGCTTAATGGATCCACACCAGTCTGCTCCGGAAGAAAAGATTAGTTATTGTAGTAAATGCAATTCTACCAATCTTTCCAGTGATTATAGAGCCAGCATAAGCCTATTCCCTATCCTTAAATTTTATTTCTTGAAGTCATAAGTTTGCTTTATAAGTGAACAATGAAAAATAGGTGCCCTAGCTCTTGTGTAAAAAACACCTAATCAACCAATCAACCAAAAGCAGATTATTTTATGTAGCATAATTAGTATATGCATCTATAGTGAGAATCATTTAGCTTGATCAAACCTGATAAGGCACTGTTCTAATACTGAGAAGTTAAGATCAATAGTTAAAGCCTTGGTATAGTGTATGGGTATTAGGAATACTGTGTGGAACAAAGGTTCCTGAGTGGGCTGTGAAAGACTAAGTGAAATCTTGTGGTATTCAGAGCAGCCAAAGCATTAAGCAATTGAAACTTTTCTTTCCCACATTTAGAGCTAACCAAAAGGAAACACAAAGAAAAAAATCCATTTAACATCCTTATTCAGAGGGGGAGTAAATCTTCTCCCTGCAGTCGAGGTAGCTACCACAAACTTTCTATCAGAAAACTGAATATGATTTTTTACTTATTTTGGAACAAAAAAAGTGCTAATTCTGCAGGTGTTCTGATTGAAAAAAAATCTAAATTGCCATTTTCTATCTTTTATACTTTACAGAAATGAATCAGTTCCCATATTAAATGGGGAACTGAACCTTTAGAGTGAGTTACTGCATAGAAATATGCCTACCAAGATGCAGAATTTCTTTTGAGAGAGAATCTTTCTTGACAGGTTCACCTTGACAAGTGAGCAATGGTGTTTTGATTAAAATAAATACAAATTGATTGGATTTGTATAGAAGGTACTCTTGGAGCTATTCATCCCAACCATGATTGTGTCAGCTTGGGATGCTTTTAGAAGCATAATAATAGGATCTAGAAAACTTTGAAGTGAAAAGCAAGATGATCTAAAAAGTTCAGACACTTCTATGGCTAAGCAGCCACTGCTGGGGAGTTTACAGAATCACAGGGAATGTTTTTGGGAAGAGTTGGTTGCCCAAGGTCAAATGAAGTATGTGCTTTTTTTAAACTTATTTACCTGCCATCCTTTATTCAGATGCTCATGTAATTTGTTCAGAAAAAAATATTTAAGAGAATCTGACATGAGGAGAGGCAGGAAACCAAAAGTCAAAAGAGGTGATGGATTTTATAATTGCTAAAATTTGAGGCTGTTGAATAAAGCATCAGTAATAGGGGTACAGTTAAGGTCTACACAATGTACTGACTAGAAAAAACCGCTAGAATTTTCTTACTCTGCAGCTGTCTAATCTTATTATTTATCTTTGAATTTTCCTGTATGTGACATCAACCCACTTGTCATTGCTACTTCTACTTCTCTTTGTTGTCTTTTGTTTACCTTCTTTCAGAAAAAGTCTTGAATTTTGCCTTGGTTTTAACCCTTTCCTTTGTTTCTTTTCTCGCATCATTCTATTCTTCAGATGGCGGACAATTAGCTTTGATACATACCTAAATATGCTCATAATAATTTTTTCTGTGTCCTCCGAAGTAGTAAGTGTTGTCATCATCAGTGATATTTATGTAGTCGCTGAGCTTCCATGACACTTTTATGTGATGTAGCACTGCAAAAGCTTCAATCATGGTCTCATCTTCTGCCACCTGGCTTCATTTTACTGACCTAATTGGATATAGTGTGATATAATTCCTCAGTCCCAAATGCTGCCTCATCATATAAACATAAAACCAAAAAAACCCAGCTGCTGGCGCTGTTATTCAACCAAGCAGTTCAAATGATACACCAGAAACAAGCTTCCACTCAGTAATTCAGGTAAGACCTGTGGACTTTAAACAGAGAATCTGGTGTTGCAGTAGCAGTTGTTTATGAATCACAGCAAGTTCTGAACCAGAGAATCAGTGTCTTACAGTGAGAGTGCAAGAAAAGGAAGATGTGGCAAAAGTTTTCTGAGCAGCAATCATATGGTGCCATGGTTACATTTAAGGAGCTTGATACTGTTTGCAGGAGCTCATAATGTTTTAAAAATACTCCAAAAGACTTTGAACCACTGGAACCAAATATTTCCCAAAATGTCATTAGCCATTGAAATACAAGGTTAATGACTCCCAACTTCTCAAATGTGTAACTGTGTGCATATGCTTTTGTTTACACTTTACAATTGTTCTGTTCACTTTTAGGGAATCTGTGAAATTTTTGAACAGTAGCATTGAATATTGTGCTGGCAACTCTCCAGATGCCCGAGGGCAGCAAAAATTTTCATAATCATTTGAATTATTTTACATTTCTAATACATCTATTTGAAATCTCCATTAGATAGAAATGAAACTTTACCAGTGGATGGAAAGAAGAAAAGAAAATACCTGAGAGTATGCTTATCATCTTTGAAAGCTATGCTGTGTATTTTTCTTCTCTCTGGTGCTTTTGTAGCAGTTAAAAACAAACAAACAAACCAAACAAAAAATATAGAAGCATATCCTCAAAAAATGCTATCAGTGGTATTGATGATGATTTACCTTCCATTTTTTCCTCATTGTTTAATCTTTTTCTTCCAACTGCAGTATCTCATTTCACCTCTCTTAATACCTTTCTCTATGACTGTTGCAGAAATGTTTATATAAAAGGTATATTAGATCAGTTGGAGAACTTTTCCCAAACTAGGACTGCGGTTCATATAAGCAAAGGACTCTAAACTATCCATAACTTTGCTTGAGGTCTGAAGGCCCCACAGGTCTTTCTGACAACCTTTATTACAAATGCAACCTAACAGAAAAAAATAAACAATTAATTTTTGACAGTAAATCCAACTTTTATAAAGAGTCTGGTGGTGCATATAATGTGTGTGAGAGGAATTGTATGTATACTGAGAAAAAACATTAATTTTGTAAGATCTATGTCAGTAAGATAAAATTCTTTATGAAAAGTTTGCTTTTTACTAAACTATTTTAAAGCCAAACAGTGTGGCCACAAGTGATAATAGATGTTGCTGATTTGAGATAAAATATCAAACATTGCTGCAAAGAAAGTGCAAATAATATTTTATTAATGTCTGTTTTCTTTCTCTCACCTCATATATCTAATTATGGGTGAAAGAGAAGTAAGTCCACTTTTCATGTAAGGTTATTAACTTGACAGTGTCCCTTTAAGTTGTGAGGATGTGCAGGGTAGTTAGGAATGTGAGATACTGTAGGGTACCAAATGTGTGATGTGATGTTGCTAGGCAACTCACTTATTGTTTTAAACAAACCACATAGAGCTGGCAACAGCTGTCAAAGCTCTTGGCTCTTGACAGTAAAACAGACCTCAAAAGAACTTAGAACAAAGATCTTCCAAAATAAGCTCTAGTATATAACACAATCCCATAGTGCTAGCAAGTGTGTGAACCTATTTGTTAAGTTAGCAGATACAGATATCTTTTACAATTCTATAACCAAATATTTCTGACAACTATGTAATTTCTCTATGTATATTTAAAAAAATATCCCTAACTATTAGTACATCAATTGGTCTTTTTAAAAGAATGCCTTTCACAGCTGCCAATAGTAGCAGATCTGTTTGCATGTATTCAGTGAGCATCGTATGTGTGCAGTCAAGAAAGGCAAAATGTTACATAGAGAATAGCCATGTGTATGTGTTTGTGAATTTCTTCCTTTTCTCTGCTGAGTTGTATGTATTTTGATATGTCAGAAACAGAGGTGATATAATTTTTGTCAGTATTACAGTCCATAAAAATAAATTTAGGTGTTTCACACTGACACCTATCAATATGGCACATCTTTTAAAACAGGAACCAGCCCCCAAGACATTGAAAGAGAGCCCAGATCTGTACTGAAATAACCCAAGATCTGTCAAAATTTTTCACACTAGGAGATAAGTAGGTCTGTAAACAGCCTCTTGTCTGGAAATACCTCTGGAATGCAAAAAATTCCCCTTATGGATTTTTCCCTTCCTCCTGACTGCTGAAAACAAACCAGCTTAAATCCAGCAGCGGGGCAGTGCTGAGCTTCTGCTAATATTCCTGTCTTAGTGCAGCATCACAGTTCTCATGCAGCATCACACGAGCTTGTCTGGCTGTTGTTGCATTATTCACACCCCACCAGAGTGCAGGTGAAGTCAGCGTCTCAGTGTCCGGGTATTCTCCTCATTGCTGTGAAAATGATCTCACCCTCACACTACTGGCAGCAGCCTTGCTTTATCTCTGCTTGTAATTGTTCCATTTTCTCTGTTCTGGTCAACAAAATGCAGACTTGAATGTCTAGCTAGTTAGAGCTGCCACAGGAATCTTCTGAGCTCTAGAGACACTGTCTGTGGCAAAATAAATATTTAAATACAGTGAATAGCTGTTTTTCAGGTTGCTGCTCAGCCTACAAATGACAGACTAGCAGAGATTAAGCTCTAGACCGTGTCCTAGACCCTAGAATCTATGCTTTTCTACTTTGGTGTTTTTCTGTCTATCTATCCCGTTAAGATTTTAATTCCACCCTGAAGGGAGAATCTTTTCCAATATAAATTTTGTCAAACCTCAGCCTTGTCTTTTGGAAAATTTCAGAATACGAAAATAGCTCACTGGTTCAGACTATGAGGCTACGTGGCATGATATCTTGACTCTAAGGCATCCATATACTGATGCGCGAAGAAGAATAAAAAACAGTGTCAAGAGATATAAAATCTCCTCGAGGTACTCTGTTGTTCTCTGACTGTATCTTGGCTAACAGGATATCCTGAGCTTTGTATGATTTAGCTATTTAGATATTTAGCGTTGATATTCCTATTTAGTAACATTTAATAGTTCACCTTGCACACTCTTCCTCTGAACCCACAAAACTCTCTGCTTCCACGATGTCTTCTGACCAGGAGTTACACAATTCAGTGTAGCACTGCGCAATGAATCACAGCCTTTTGTTTGTTCCAAGCCTGTATCTCTTAGTTTAACTTGATCATGCCCAGTACTCATGTAGACAGAGGCAATGAATAATCTGGTCATCTATCTACCATGCCTATGCAATTTATGTTTTTGTAGCCTTCTAACTCCTCTTTGCTCAAACTGAACAATCCTGGGCTACTTAGTTGTTCATATGGAAAGCGTTACTTATCTTTGCTTGGCTTTTTGCAGTTCTTTTGTGTCCTTTTTGGGAATAGGAGAGAAGGATATGCAAGGGGTACAAGAAGGACATTTTTTACTGTGGTGTAATGTTTTTGGTTTTTTTCCATTTTCCTTTCATAGTAATTCTTAGAATTTATGTTGCTTTTTTGACTACTGCCTAGTATTAGTCCACTGTTGATAGTGACAAATTGCTGTTTTCCCACCCCAAGCCATTTCATTACAGAAATGATGTTCAATTCTTCCCCACAGTACAGATTTATCACTGTTCCAGAAACTTTCTCTGACAACAGCCAATCTAACTCTTCATTTGTTGTTGTTTGCTCTAGTTTCAAAAAGAGTGAAACATTTTTTAAAAAAATTAAATATTGATTGAGGGAAGAGGAGGTCATCCAAATGTCTTTATCTGTCAACTGTTATCTGTGAAGCAGGGTTTTCCCTCAGTGGGATCAAATGGAGGGCAGCAATTCAACCTGAAGTCTCTGTGGGAACATTACAGAATATCTGAACATCTGCTTTGAGAAGCTACTTGAAAAATAACCATGCACAATAGAGGAGGAACATATGGTGCTGCATGCTGAAGACCACTGGTAATACTGCTGGCACAAGCAAAAAGAGCAAAAAGCTCATATAGGTTACAGGGAGGTTCTCCATTCAATAGTATATGTAATTTTGCATTTTTTAAATAATAGTATGGTAGGTATGAATTTAGAGATAGGCAAATGATCACTACAATGTGAAAGTTGATGGAAATTTAAGTGCCCTGAAAAATAAGCAGAAAAAATCCATATATAATAATGTTTTCTCTGTTGTTTATTTGGAGCTAATACTGTGGTATTTGCATTTATTTCTGCAGGAAGATAATTAAGCAAATAGGAAAAAATGAAAAAAATACCACAATTCTTATGTAAGGAAAAGATGGCTATTACCAGATGCTCTCCCAATATAAATCAGAGCCTATTTTTCAGGCCTGCTGAAAAATAGAGTTCTGCTTCATCCCTTGGTTTTGGGTCTGCAGCACAGACAGAAGTGTTGCATATTCTGGTATATTATTGGAGTCTGTCTACATTGCTGTTGCATGAGTTGGCAGGCTGATGGACAAGAAAATGTATTTATGATTTTAATCCTGTGTATTGTACTATCAGTGTTATGCCTATAGATGTGTCAAGTCAGCAGATGTTGGCTTTATGGCCTGAGTCATGAGAGGGCTCAGTTTTCCCAATGCTAATTGAGACAGTTTTTGAATGTATTCCAGTTTAGTCATTCATGGTTTGTAAATATTAAATTTAGATTAACACAGTTTTAATATAGCTTCAGAAAATAATATGTTTTGGCTTTATATGGCACTAACACATTTGGACACAATGTGTAAATGATATGGTTCTAGGTATTTAATATATACAGAAAATTGTACACATACATTGAAATTCAGTGTCTCCTTCTACAGAAGTTGAAAAAGATTTTTCTGTAACTTTTTTGTCCTGCTATGCAGAGATAGTTATAGGGAGCTTAAGGTCTAGGCTTCTGACTAAAGGACTGGTTACATAAATGAAAGATTGGAAAGGATCACAGGCTGATATTCTCTCTGCGAAACTTTTCCAGTTTAAAGATCACCCTGAGCTTACGGTCAATAAGGAAAAATTAATCATTTCTCTAAAAACTGAGTTGCATTTATGTCTACCATCCTTCTTACTGGCACAGTTTTCTATTTCCCAGCATGAGTTAGAATCAACTTTAGCACAGCCATCTCAGGAAAAGATGTACAAGATGACACTTTAGCCATTCTATCCTGTACTACCCTATTTAGCCAGTTTTGTTGTTTTAATACTTTTTATTCATTTCTGTCATGGTTGTAAAAAAGTGAAGACTGTTAGTATTAAGCTGTGAAATATGTTTTTGCCTAGAGTACATACAACATTACACATTGTCAAACTAAAACTTGCTAAGTAGTGGTAAATTTCATGACATAGAAAAATTACGTGAACTCAAGTATCATTTTCACAGGTTGAATTATCAAATAATGATGATCTTTTGCCAAATAACGATGATCTTTTGCCAAATTCTATTTGAAAATATTTATATTTCTTTACACAGGGTTTTCAACAACTACGTCTTTTCCACTGGGTTGAGTAACACTTCCCTATGTGTGCAAATCCTTCTTAATGTAGTAGTACTTGTATGAATAAGCTATCCTGCTTTTTCAAGTCATATGAACTATTAGTTATAAATATCTAAACTCTTAAGATTTAACTTATGAATTCAAAAGGAACATCTGTAGCACGTACAGGATATTGTGCACTGTGAACTTGTCAAATTAGAAAAATTCCGAGTAACATATAATTAACTTTGGGTGGAATGTAATTCAGTACACTCAGAAACTTGCTGCTTCTATCATAATAATAGAAAGAAACTTCTGATATTTACCCTTACTTACATACTTTGTAGATTACAATAAAAACTTTAAGATGTTAATCCTGTTCATTTTCGCTTGACATTGTTGCGGTAGGAAATAAGGAACAAATGGGAACAGAGTCATGTTTCAACATCATTTTTATAGCTAGATGGTTACAACAGCACAAGATGGTTTCCCCATGAACATTACTAGAACCCAGAGACAGAAGGGTACCATTTAATGTGACACACCAGAACTGTATTTGGCCTCGCTGTGTTCCATTCCTCTAAATGCTACCCCTTAGCGAATTGCTTTTTCAAAGAAGAAATTTGTGTCAAAAAAGCTTGCAAAATCACAGCCCGAAATTTCCTTTTCTGAACAAGAAAAAGAAAAAAGTAGTAGGAGCCAAGAAACTTCAAAAGATGAAGTTTGGAATTATGGCAAAACTGTGGAAAAAACATAGTATGTAAATTTGCTGTTTACAAATGTACAGTGCTGTGAGGAAACCTACCTATCTCTGGGGTACTGTGGTTCAGCAGAGTAAAGATTTAGCTCTCCAGCTCTTCACAGCTCATTTTACTTCTGAGACAGTACTGTGGCAGAGCAGTTCAACAGACTAATTACACTATTTTGCATGCAAGTGGTGAAATGCGTAGGTAAATGCGGATTTGCCGCATTAGCACTTCAGAGAGAAGTGATTTTTGTAAGGATGGAAAATGGAATGAATAAGAGTGTATCAGATTTTATTTTTAATCTCTCTTGGTTTTTCACCAGGATCATTAGGAAACTTCTAGTTCCAGTTGCAGATATTGATGTGCTGAGTTAATCTGTGCCATATCTAGGAGGTGTTGATTGCTTTGTTCAAATTTAGTGAAACTACAACAGCATGAATTTTCACCTGTTCTTCAAAAGCCCATTCATCTCCTTGGATGCCTAAAATGCTTACCCTGCTTCAGAGCTCCTAGTATTGAACTCTTTAGACTAAAGAGGGCTTGGATATGCTAATCAGATATCCGTCTGCAAATACTCGATCCAACAGCAGAGAGTAAAGTGTGAGCCTGTCAGCATTTGAAGCTCTCCAACACGTAGGGCATGAGTAGCCACAGTAGTAGAGCCATTAAAGTTGAAAACATGGGTGTTTGGATGCCAAAGTGCTGCTGAAACTCCAGAGATACAACTTAGCTATGCTGTTTTGAATTTTTGTCATATATACTCAGTTTTATCTGCTTGGTACTAAGCAGTGGTACTTAGACATTCGCTAGTAGGAGCCCAATAAGGGACAAACCATTAAGAAATTAAATGGCAAAACAAAAATAGATTTTATTTCGAGCATTCTCACGAATTGAAATGGTTCATTTTCCTAAGACTTCCTGTAAGTACTAAATCTAAAAAATACACTGTTAGCAAAATAAATAAATAAAGAAAGAAATTCCCAGTGCTTGGATGGACAGGTAGAGGAGGACATTGGAGAAAAAACTTATAGAAGGAGGGTGAATGGACTTTTCCCACTGTCTAATGAAGATAAATTAGACAGTGACCTGCTGAGTGTGTTTGTTGGGCCTGTGAATAGTGAGTGGAGTTAGGTGACAAAAGGAAATATTAAGATATATTGTCATATTGATTCTTGGTTCTTAAACCAGGATTTCTGAGAAATAAATGTAGTTATTTACTTCAAAGCAATTACTTATAAGTCATTACAATGTCAGAGGATGTTGAAAGACAAATATGAAGTGTTGTGCATGGCTGTATCTCAAAGAGCTAATTTGGATCTTCTCGCCTTAAGTAGCATAAGATTTGAGAAGCCAAGTCTATCATGTGCCAGTGCATTTGAGCAGAATGTTTTTGTGACACCTTGTCCTTAATGACGTTATTATCCGTAGGTACTAAATGCCTTTTTAAAATCTGGCACTTTCTGCTTGATGAGTCATCACAAAGCAGCCATGGAGATGGAGGGTGTGAAGCTGGCTTCCGAAACATACAGATAACCAGTTTCTGTCTTATCCTGTTTACTCTTTGTTTTTTGTTTGTTTGTTGTTTTGCTGGGGCTTTTTTTTGGTTGTTCTTTTTTCCAGAAGTAAGGGGTTGTAGAACCAGTATGTGTACTAATAACCACAGAGGGAAAATCACTAAAGAGGGTCTTATGAGTGCTGAGAGAAAGACCTGATAAAAGCTCTTTACCTCACTGTCTAATATTGTATTTGAAGGATTCCAAGAGCAGTATGAGGGCACTGTCTCTTGGTTTCATTTACTCTTGGTCTAGCCAGTGTATTTATTGACTCACATTAAATAAGTCATTATTTGCACACATATAAATTAAAGCAAACCAAAGCCCTTTATTTCTAGTTGTTTTTTGTCGTCACTGATTGACAGTGAAACCGGGTGGATGAAATAAAATATGTCAGTTACTTGAGGATGACAGAGCACGTGCTGATGCAGGATGATTTCATTGCCTTTTACTGCCTAAAAGCCTGTAACTAAGCATTGTAGTCATTCTGGTCACACATCAGGCCCTGCTGGGTTGGTACTTCCCCTGAGAAAACTGACGTGAGCTATGCTATTCTAAATCTCAACCTTTCAAAAATACGACACTTTCAAAAGAGAGACTATTAATAACCTTGGGATACATATTTTGAAATGAATCATTATACACTTCTAGGAGCATATTGGTTACCATTTCTGCCATATGTTTATACATTCTTGATCCACATCCATCTGGCACAGAAATCCATCAGAATGTGTTGAAAAGCGATTTGAAAGATCTTAAAAGCCAAGTGAAAATTTGTACTCCAGCTTGTGTAGACTACAGGGAAAAAAAAGCCTTTTTCAAAATTCAGTGTAGTATTTTAAATTAAATAGATTGTGCATCTTTGAAAATTGTCATTAAACAAACCTAAAAAGCAGTTGAAGTGATTAATTAGCTATGTTCTTTGAACTGCTATTTGAAAAGCAAATAAGAGTAACTTGAAAGTGTCTTTGGACATTTCTCAGGGCAGAACAGCCTTGTCTTTACTTTTAGTTAGTATACAAAAACAATATTTGATATTGAGCTTTAAATATTTAAGAGAGAGTTTTTTCTTTGCAAAGGAATATCAGGATGTAAAGTTACAATTTTTTTCCATTTGCCAATTAAATTGAAACTATAATTGACTAATCTATATGCAGGCTTGTATTTTAACGTATATGTATTATAACACAAAGTTAGATCTTTTTCTCTCTTGGAGTTACAAAAATCCTGTCTTGTGGATTAATTCTTAATTCAAGATAATCAAAATTTTTCATCAGAACAGCTAGGGACAGCCAGGGACTAGGACAGTAGCAGTGACAAGATTTTAGCTCCTTTAAGGACTATTTATGTCTAGTGTCTCTCATTGCCAGACTTCAAACTGAGCTCAGGAATTAGAATAAAGCCGTATTCCCATCCCCACTACTGAGTTAACACGTGGCTAAAAACAGTATTTACGTTGCTTACGTTCTTCTGAGAAACAAAAATGCCTCAGGCATCCTATGTGAGTTAGCAAATTTGAGGATGACACTGAGCTGGGTGACAGTGTCGCTATCCGCTATCTGAGAGTAGGAAGCTGTGCAGAGGAACCTGGACAGACTGGATCAGTGGGCTGAGGCCAACAGTATGACACTCAACAAGACCACCTGCTGGGTCCTGTGCTTTGGCCACAACAACCCCATGCAGCTCTACAGGCAGGAGGAAGAGTAACTGAAAAGCTGCCCACTGGAAAAGGACCTAGGGGTGCCAATGGAGAGCAGATGAACATGAGCCAGCTGTGTCCAGGTGGCCAAGAAGGCCGATGGCATCCTGGCTCGGATCAGCAATAGTGTGGCCAGCAGGACCAGGGCAGTGACTGTCCCCCTGGACTCAGCACTGCTGAGGCCACACCTCGAATCCTGTGCTCAGTTCTGGGCCCCTCACTCCAAGAAGGACATTGAGGGGCTGGAGTGAGAAACTTCTCTGGGTACTGCCCTAGAGAAGGGCAGTGAGGCCAGTGAAGGGTCTGGAGTGTAAGTCTTATGAGGAGCAGCTGAGGGAGCTGTGGGTGTTTAGCTTGGAGAAAAGGAGGCTGGAGGTGGATTTTATTGCTCTCTACAACTGCCTGAAAGGAGGCTGTAGCCAGGTGTGGGTCTGCCTCTTCTCCCAGGCCAACAGCGACAGGACAAGAGGACATAATCTAAAGTTGCACCAAGGGAGGTTTAGGTTGGACATTCGGAAGAATTACTTCATGAAAAGGGTGATTAGATATTGGCTGCCCAGGGAGGTGGTAGAGTCACTGGCCCTGGAGGTGTTTAACAAAACACTGGATATGGCACTCAGTTGATGTGGTGGTGTTCAGTCATAGGTTGGACTCAATGATCTCAGAGACCTTTTCCAACGGAATTGATTCTGTGGATCTTAAAACCAGTGTTAAGAGCATAAACCAATCTTTGTATCAGTGATGACAACATCTTGTTAGTGGTAAGTTGCAAGTGTCTCCAGCTGTATCCTTCTTGCGCTCTGAAACACTTTGGACGGTATTTGTGAGCACAATCTACTGTGGAAAGGTGCATGATGAGTGTATAATTAGAAGTATCTATGCCACTGATGTACTTATGCAACCCCGAATTCCAACTGTCTTCTCAATTAAATACAAATAATTAAAATGCCAACTATTAGCATCCTGTAATTATGACTCTTACCAATTCCATCATTATCCACTCATTTCCCTACATGATAATACCCACCTGGAGAGAACCTTGTATCTACAGTCTTCAGTAACCAGCAGGATGTTGAATTTTTTCTTTATTTGATAAAAGAATAGAAAGTTAATAATAATCCTTCAGACATGACTTGCATGTTCCAATTCCAGAAACTTTTTCACTCTAAAACAATAAGAAAACATGTGTTTGATCCAAAGCTGATTTAGTGAGTTTTAAATACTATTACGTATGATTTAACATATTATCATTTTAACAAATTCCTATCCATTTCACATATGCATATTCAGTGCTAAGAGAGGATTATTATCCTCTGAGAATAGAGTGGTTTTTACTGATATAGTGGGTGGTTTAAAATTAAGTACACTGAATGTAGTTTTATGCACATTAAAATGATACTGGAATCAGTACAAATGTTTTTAATAACCTGAAAAGAACATGGTCATTCCTACCCCTGCCTTTAGTTAGAATGTTGATATTTGGGATTTGATTAATATTGCATTTGCTTTAATTCTGGAATCTGACATTTTCAACTGAAGTTGCTTTCTTGCCTGATTTCAAGTGTTCAGGTGCTCTGGTGGAGTGGAACTTGTTAGGGTGCTGCTTACTAATCAGGGCCTGCTGACCAGGGAAATGCCACATTAACAGTGTAGAAAGTTATACAGTTCATCTGCCTAATGAGCCATTCAAAATACCTACCATCAATCCCAGCTTCAGTATCCCGTGTGCTGAATTTGAGTAACAGACGTAGCCCTACTGACTGTACTGATCTTAAGGGACCCAGACAAGGGTTGCCTTGTTTCCATCTGCTTATGCAGGTCCTTGGGCAGTGCCCTTCAGGACATATCTCCTATTCCAATGTCTACCTCATGAGTGTCACATGTGATATGCTAGAATTAAGAACCTGAAGTTGCCATTCGGCTGGGACGGTTCACATCTGGAAGCAACTGAGTCCCTCATTATCCCACACATGACATGTAGGCCATGTCACGACACTCTTGTGCCACCTTTACCTTTTGTCAGGCTGCAGCTGCTCCAAGCTGTCACGTTTTCCAAAATACTCCCTTAATTACCAACATCCAGCTTATCATACCACATAAAAGGTGTTAGGTAATCCCACCAGTGGACACTACTGGAATACACCTAGAACTGCCAAGGGTGGGGTTAGTTCAAGCTTTTACTGTCATTCTTCTGTAGAGATTAGTGTAGCAGAGAAAGGAATATTATTAAAATACAAAGATGCTAAAATCTATAAATAGAAACAGTAAGCTTGTGCTTCTTTCTTCCTCCTCCACTTTCTCTCTTTCTTTTTATCCCTCCTTCTCTCCTTTTTCTCTTTCACTGTCATTGCAAATGTTGAAAAATGCTAAAATGTCAAATGCCTTGTTGAATTCTGGGAAAACTAATAAACATTTCCATAGCAGCTGGACAACTGACTGTATAAAGCTTTAGTGTCATAAAATGTACTTTAAATTAGTATCAAATGATATATGAATACAACAGTTTCGTAAGTATCTCAGAAAGCATTAATCAGCACAGCCTGAGTAGGAACAACTTAATTTTTTTGTCAGCAGCGCTTTATCTGCTTTAATTTGGTCTGTACATATTTCCATGACAACTAAGGGAAAAATAAACTCTTAAACCAAAATTCAGTGAAAGCAAGACAAAACAAGCTGCTTTGATTCATGCTGCTCTGATAAATGTCAGTTTGGCAATCAGCTGTGAATATTTTTTTCTGTAACAGATAGAACTTTTATTTATTCTCTTAAAAAAAACCAAAAGTGGGGCATTTATGGAAATTTGGGGTTTTGTTTCTTCGCAGAGTTTTGTTTTGAAACCTTTACATTTATAGAGTTTTCTTCTTTTTAATGCTAATGATTGTTGTCTCGGGGTTAAAGTCCTTTCTGCAATATCTATTTTTCTCATCTGTCTTGAAGAGATCTTTAAATACGACTGAGCTGAAAAGATAAGACATAAAAGTAGAATATTTTGTGCTGTGATGTTATGTTTCCTTGAAGAGACGCATTTTATGTTTGACTGAGATGGCTTATATTATTGCCAAAAAAGCAGATCAACACCCTCTGGAAAAAAATGGAGCTACTTCTGACTGGGAGCCTCAGATCCCACAACTCACTGGCAGACTTACTAGGTACAATTTTCTTGTGTCTCCATGCAAGCTAAAAGCACATGCAAATCATTGCAGTGTTTCATCTTGGATTCTCTGTGATTGGTATCTATTTAGCAAGCTTAAAGCTATAAACTTCTTATATACATACAGTTTACAAACATGGGGAAAGAAGAAACCATGGAAACAGAAGCAGTAAGTGAAGCTAGAACCCAGGTCCTGACTTTAGGGTTTGAAAAGCTACCTGTTTTTCAAGGTAGTAGTGACATGAACTGTTATTTGTCCTCTGTCACAAAACCATTGCTAATGGCCTTTGAGTTAAATTTTGAAGTTAAGTGATTTGGAACAAACTAGCTCTGGAAAATAAGGTTGCTGGTTTGTGAAATTAGTTGCCCTACTTAAAAAAAGGGAAAAGTCGCAAACAAAAAAACCCAAACCAAACCAAAACGGTAATTTGGGTAGATCTCCTGACAAATAGAAAATTTGATATATTTGGGTTTGAGAAATATTTTTCTTTTAAAATGTGAATTACTGCTTTCTCAGATGCCCTTATTATTAAAATCTACAGAATATGTATTTTTGGGAAAGAATTTTCTTTCTTCATGTAAGTGTGACTGCAAACAGCTTGCTGTGAAAATTAAATATTGACTATTTGCCATCCTCATTATGCTTGGTAGTTCTGACTTCTTGCCTAAATCCTGCTCTCTAGTTACCTAACAATTTCAAAAAGGACTTTAGATATTTTAAAAAAAAAAAAAAAGAAAAATAAAAAGAAAAAGTCAGCAACCTCCCCATAACTCAGGAACAAAGAATTACAGAATTTTGTACTGTTTTGTACTCTTCCTTGTTTTCTGACAACAAAAGTGTTAAAATTAGACTGGTTTATGATTGAATTTGTGAACAGATGCATTTTTAAATAATTTTGCTCAAAATAAGTATATTTGCATGTATATCTATCTTACTGTAAAGTCTGATGTCAGATTATTTTTTGGCTTATTGAACCGTATTTGATGATGTGGTGTCTTCCCTCGCTAATTTACCGCTATGTGAAAGTTTCTTCCTGCCAAACCTGCCTTATTCATATACATAGATCCATCTGGATTATAGAGTTTTCTTCCAAATGTAAGAATTCATCCAAGAAGCAGTGCCTATTCTAAGCGAATTGGAGTGTGCTCAGTGCAGGAAAAACCCAACCCAGGGCTATTCTTCAACATTTAGATATTATTTTCTAAAGGTAAAACTTGATGAACATTTTGTTTTAAAAAATTAAACAGATGAGATTCATCCAGGGACAAAATTAATTCATTTTAAGTTCAGTAAATAATTAGTGTATGATGTTGTTCACTGAGCCTCACAGATTAGTTTGGCTGACTTGATCTTCGAATATATTTCTCAATAGCCTCTTTTTGCAGTACTCTTTTGTATCAAAAATAGCTTTTTAAAATAGTTTGACCTAATCTATGTGAAAAGTCAGGAAACACAGTCTTATGTTAGCAAAAAGTAATAGCAGACCTACATGTGCCATACATTTAAAAGGCAAAGTGCAGCTTTTGCTTAAAGCTGAAAGATGTTGAGCCCATTGATCTCCTGCAGCAAGGGGCTTGACCAGCCAAGGGATTGCAGTCCCAGTGAAGGGATGGATCTTGCACGTGTGGATGATCTGACTGCCTTTGGTGGGGTTCACTCCTGGGTTTCTGCAACAGAGCAGATTGCTATGCTTAGCAGCACTGTGAGACAAAGGCAATTTAGGCATAATGAGTTATTGGCTGTGGGTGATGAGAATACACTTTGGCTGCTGACCAGATATTGCAAGAAGTTGCTGGCTGCAGGCTGGGCTGCAGGCCATGTACCTATGTAAAAATAAACTGCTAGATACTAAAGATGCTGAATCCCTCTTCACAGCATCTCTTCAGGTAATATAACCACATGCCACAGCAGGTTAATGCACAATCTCAGTCTGGGTTATGCATTATCTGCATAATTGGGCTGGGCTTTGCTTACCTAGAAGGCTTTAAAAAAATTAATTGAGAACTGGGCGGGGGGAAACGGGCAGCATTCAAAGTATAGTCATCCTTTGTTGCCTTTGGTTTGTCCTGGAATTTTATTAATAGACATCCTGAGAGTGTTTAATTGTTCATTTTAATTGTTCAACAGAGTCTCTGTGATTTATTCAGATTGTTTCAGAAGATAAATATCCATGGCTACTCATGACATCAGATGTAAATTATATGTTGGTTTTTAGGTCAATAGCATTTTACGACTTAAAAAATAAAACACACACTGACAAGAAATCGTGTTTCCTACACACTTTCCCCTTGTAATTTTCTCTGGTCATAGTAAACATATGCAAGTCTTATAATGCACTTTGCTTTCTGTGGCATCATCTGTAGAAGTATAACGGGCCAACATAAAGTTAGGCAAGACACACCTATTAGTTCTTGTTATTTCCACTACAACAAGTGTTCTTACAGCAAGCCCCTGCATGTCCTGGGTATCCTTCAGCTCTGTCCTTTGTGTTCTTGGAAAAAAATCTAAAAAACATCTTGTCCCGCATGAGGTTTTCCATGAAGGATGAAGAGTGTCCCCTGTGCAATGTATAGCAAGAAAATCATTGGGGAATTTTGGTTTGTGATTTGCATTGCCTTCTTCTAAGTGACTTCTTTGTGTAAAAGAAATTTGTACTTGGAAAATTATTGTGAGCTGTATAGTAGGGAGGGAACCATAGAATGAAGCATATGTGTCCTAAAAGGACATAGAATTGGAAAAATTATGACTACCAATACCTACAGAAGGAGGAAAAAAAATTAAATGCCTAAATTGTTCAAAAAGTAATGAATTCCATAAAGTTTAAAGACTTAATCCTAATTTTTCTATGATTATATTAAAAGGCCAAATGATTCTGGCCTCTTTTTTTCTTTTCCCTGCAAGGGAAGGCAAAGCTGGCAAAATGTCATACAAGTTATTTTATGTGTGCAAAACACTATTTAGAATTTCCTGTACTGCAGCAGCATACGGACTTCTATTTGGAAAACCAGGGAAAGATCAGCACTGATATTTGGAGAGAGAAGCATTGATATTCTCTACAATTGTTAAAGTTGTTGTGATGGCTAAAAATACCACCAGTTGCTATAGCAACTGGAATTTGAAGGCTCACATATTCCTGATGCTTCTACTCCTTTTCAAAAATTTATTGAAACAAACCTTTTCTTGCCCATAAATTATAATCTTTAGCTGTTATATTAGCTGGTTTACATACTGCTTATTTCCTGCCTGCTCGATTATGAGTTATTTTAGGAAAAAACCACACTGGAATATACTTTATAAATTGAAAGCATGGATAGGTTACTGATAAATGTTACAGTTGAGGACTAAATTTCAACAGTCCAAAGAATTTCTTAAGCATCATAAGCACATATAAATGGCTTTTTGCTATTATAAATATACTTTAACATGTTGAATATTAAAGGTGTGATATAAGGTAAGTGTAAATATCAACATCTGTTCTCTTAAGTTCTACATCTGGCTGATTTTTATTTTTCAGCTCCACAGATTAATTCAAGTTGTCTTCGACATTCTTCAGCTTAGCAAATTCTGGTCCCTTGGCTTTTGTCTGCATTTTGCTGGCTGTGTCCTGGGATAGCATTTAAAAAAAATTTCTGTCTTAGGCCTGACAATATTTAATTAGTATCTTTGGCAATTTCTTTCACTCTGATTTTTTCCTACATGGTAGACTAAACAGCATCTCTCTGAAAGGCAAAACCATCTTTATCAATTAATAGCCTTATTTTTTGTAGTGTGCATACATCTGTGGTGTCATTTCTAGAAAAACAATTCTCCTTGAAATGTTTCAGTATTTCTTACTGATCAGCTTTTTTCCTCCCTTTGCTGTTTCTCACTAGTGGTGTCTGTATGGAATTTCAATCAGCTTCACCTGATGGCTGGTGGCAGTAAGGCTTTGTAGACTGAAGTTGGCTGTAAAGGCAAAGTCTCAGGCCAGCGGCTAAACGATCGCATGAACAGTCCAAGCCAAACAAAACTCTCTCTTCTGTGTCTAAAATAAATCAAAAGGTTGTGCAGTCCAGAGTAAGATTTGCATTTTAGGATATGAATACTACCTAGCAAGAATATTGTGAGACCCGATATCTGAGCTTACAGTATCGGGATGGGTTTGAGAATTGTGTCCACAGGTTTGGATAGCCTCATACATTGGATTATATTTCTGGCTATATTAACAACTACCAATTTTGTTTCATTCTGAGTGGATTAAACATAAAACTGCAAATATCCAAATTTCCAGTCTTGGACAAGTTTCCCTGTATGATCCTTTTAAATGAAATTTTTCTTTTATTTCTTTGTATCTGCAAAAGGTACTAATGAATATGGTGCCTGTTTCAGGCATTAAGCTCATCCCATATGTAAAAAAAACTCAGGCCCTTTTTCTATAGAAAATTCAGGGGCATTCTATCTGCCTGCTGTTTACATCCAGTTTGCTTGGTATGACAGAATGAAATTTGCCCAAGAGCTCAAGACTGACCTAGTGCTGCTCTTACCGAAGCCAGAGGTACTTTTGCCACTGAGAGACAGGATTAGGAGCAGAGATGATCAAACACAGAGCCCTTTAGGAGGCATTACAAAACCTGTTTCTGGCTTGCTCTGCACCCTCAGCTGGTGTGCTTGGGAGCAGGAGCAGGCTTGCTGAGGCTGCTGTCCTTGAGCTCTGTGGGTTGCAGCAGCAGCACTGAGCAGGCAGAGCTGTGCTGGGCAGGCAGGAGGGGCTGGGGTGCGCTGAGTTACTGCCCAGCACTGCTGTGCCTGTCCTGTGCCTGTCCTGTCCTATGCCAAGCACCATCAATTCAATTCCCATATTAAATCCAAGATGTTGTACATATCTGTAGTACAGGCATGTCATGGTTTTGCTGGATGAACATAAATTAATGTTGAACGAATTTTAAGATTAATTTGCCTGTAATAAAGAGGAGAAAGCAGTGACCATATAGTTTTTGTGATCTTTATTTGCTGCTGAATGTTTATAAAACTTGAAAGAGATGTGCCATATAAGAGTGGTGCACATACTGTGCTCTGTTTGCAGGACTGGTACAAAAAGGGAAAATGAACCAAAAGCATTTTAATTAGCTCTTGCTGTTATCTTAGAAATTAAATGCTTAGAAGAGCTGAATGAATGTGGGAATCTGAAATATTTTATCAATGACTAGGAGTGTATTTAGTTTATATTGATTTATATATGTGGGTAATTTTCTGAAAACATCAGTCTTTATTCTTTTCTTCATATATTGTGACTGAGCAATCATATATTGCTTGCTTGCCACTGGAGTCATTAGCATATTCTTCACCTTTCCTTTTATTAAAAAAAATTAACCAGAATATATCAAATCTCCATCTTACTCAGGATTTAAAACATCCTTCCTCAGGCAAAACTAACTTTTAATTTTGAAAAGGAATTTAATAAATTGCTTTTCTGTTAGCAATCAAGAACTAAAAGTATTATTTTTTTTTATCCCTTAAAATTGCATAAATGTGTAGTTCATTAACTATGGTTCTAATTGGATGCAATATTTTTTAGAAGTTTTAAAAGAAGTTTATGTATCATCTGGTAAGTATTTTGGATAAGTTGATTATACAGTTTCAAATTATATCGAGCGACACTGAATCTGAATCCCTCCACCATTGTGGAAGGAAATTTGAAGTTTGATCTATCCAAAGCCAGAGGACACTTGCATTTCAGCTTCAGAATCCCAACCAGGTATTTCTACAAGATTTTGCCCTAAATTAACGTGATCTCTTAAGGATGGGTTTTCTAATGACTAAGTCTAAAAAGTTCCAGTTGTAAAACAAATATATTGATACGAACTTGAAAAATACATCAGGGAGAAATTAAAAAATTACAAGTTAGTGGTGAAATATAATCTCTTTTCTCCAACAAACTTAAACCAGTAAGTTAAACTTAAAAAGCCTTGCTATTCAGATACCATTTATTTTTTACCTTTTTGGAAATTGTCATCATTATGTGTGCAAATTTGTTTTGTGTTTCATATACTTTAGAGCACATATGAACTTAATTTTTTTTGAGGGTTGAGTTTCCATTATCCAGCTAGTAAAAACCAAACAAAATTTTAAATGTTAACTGATTGGAGGGTGAAGTACCTTGCCTATTTTGAGGACCACTGTGGTTTCTGTAGATACAGAAGAGGAGCCTGTCAACATGCAGAGCTTGATATTCCCTTCTATTTCTGTTTTGTATATATTTAATAGTAGGACACTTAGAATTATTTGTAGCTCCTTAAATATAGCTGTCAAACTGCTAGTATTTGTACTTCTAATTACTATGGGAATCAGAACTGTACCTATAAATTGCAGATCAAGATGACAATCATCAATATATTGACGTGTAAACCACTGTAATTCGCATTTTTTACTGAACCATGCGATATCTCAGTTTTGATGTAAGGGAAAGGATCTTTATAGTTTTATCAGTGCCATTCAGTCACTGAAAACATGTAGGATTACTTTGAGCATGAGTACACCTATTGTATGCATAGTGTTTTAGAATCTATTACACAAAATTAGGGATCAGGTGAATTTCATATGGTGAGACATATAACCTCTGTTCAGGCTGGCCAGAGATACAGAATGTACTACAACAATAGACTATATCTTGAAAAGTGAAAAAGATTCAATGAAATAGGAGAAAAATTATTAGAGTTCTTCCTAGAAGGAAGAACTAAGTCAACTGGGCTTATCTAACCTAAAGAGAAGAGAAAAAAGACATTCAGAAAACATTATTTTTTTCCAATACATAAAAGGCAGCAGGAAAATTGAAGGGAACTGGTCATCATAGTGAGGTAAGATCAGGCAAGAATTGAGCAGTTCAGATTTCAGGAAGGAAGGTTTCTACTACATGTTATTGGAAACTTGCTAAGGGTGAATAAAATAAAGAAGTGAAATAAATTGCCTATAATAGTTTGGAGTTTCCAATTTGGAAACCATCAAGAAGTGATTGCTTGTAGATCTGTCAAGTTGATTTCTGCCTTCAGGCACAGTTAAGGACAAAACAAGTGCTTTAATTCCTATCTGCTATGATTCCTGGATAATTTTCTTTGATAAATTAACTGTGAGACTTCTAAATAAAGTTAATATATTTCATCAGTGAGTGCTTCAATATAAGCCCAGAGAAAATAAAGAAGCAATATTAACAAAAGGAATAATAGGATTTATCTCAGAGCTGTTGTTATACTACTATTACTACTACAAAAAGTGTTAAGGTTTTGCCAGTGAGTTTTATGAAAAATAATTTAGTACTACTAAAAGTGTACTTTTGAAATGTCCATTTCTGACAATATATACTATAATTCAAAATAATAATAGAATAAAAGAACATTAATATCTTTTAAAATCAAATTTATTAGACAGCAAGTTTACTATTTTATTTAGAGATACCTCCCAGTTTTGTTGCTACTGCATATTGTAAGTTTTTGGCAATACATATATTGAGATACTTCAGTACAAAGAATCCTCTCTCCTCCACAAGATCTTTGTATATAAATATGTTCAATGTCTGTCATAAATTATTCGCAGATTGCGCTGGAAGGCAACATGGCTTGATTTTAGAGTACACTTCAGAATCTGTACAGCAGATGTTCCAGGTCTTGAGAATGAGCCATTTCAGATGACATTTCCTAGTTATTGACTTCTCTCCTGCTTCTGAAACCTATAAAGATTTGTCTATGAGTGTTTTTCACAGTGAGAATTTAGAACAGCACACTAGGATCTGAACATGCATATAATCTCCAAATGACACTGTTGCCTCCTCATAAACCCAGCTAAGCTAGGTAGTAGTGCATCTCTTAGCCAGTTCTGTCCTGCTTAATAGTCCACAAACAACTTACGATAACACAGTTGAAGCAATGAATAATAAAACAGCAGATGGAAATGAATGTCAGTGCAAGCAGAGTAATGCACGTCTAGGTAATAAGCTGTAACTGTCTACTGCTTTGGAAAGGGGTGTTTCTACAACATCTTTCTAGTAAACACAGCAGAGCTAGTCAGCATTCTTACTAGTTCTAGATTGTGTGGTTCATCAGGAAACTCATTCCCCTGTGCTTATTTTTGTGCCTGGTCTTCAAATGATCTTCATTACCTCGCCCATGACCGATTCTCTACTGCCTTGATGCATCTCAGACATGAAACAGCAGAGCAAATGGAATAAAGACAAGAATGAATGAAGTATACACAGCTAGGGAAAGAGTTTTCTCCCAGACACTATATTCTCACAGTTTCAGCATTCCTGCAGTTCATCATTTTGTGACTCGGGAAATGTAACACACATACACTGAACACGATACCTTCTTTCTTTCATCCCAAATCTTCATGCATGGTTTGCCTCGGTTATGGTGTTTAATCACCATTTTGCTTTGCTAGGTACTGACTTATCACAGCCGTGTTTTGTTCTGTTTTTGACACTTTTTCTAAATTTCTCAATCCTTCTGCATCATGCTTTTTTTGAAGCTGTGGGAAAGTAGCAGCATAAGTAGCTGGAAAAGAGGGGCTGGGTACCTAGAGAGCAATTGGTATTATTATTAAAACTGAGGTAAAGAAGGCATTAAGTACCTTATCCTTTGTCACTGTATTTCCCCCTGCATCCAATAAAGGATGGAGATTGTCCTTAGCCCTCCTTTTGCTGCTAATGTATTTATAGAAACATTTTTATTGTCTTTTATGGCAGTAACCAGATTAAGTCCTAGTTGAGGTTTGTCCCTTCTAATTTTCTGCCTGCATAACCTCACAAGATCCTTGTAGTCCTCCTAAGATTCTTGCCCCTTCTTCCAAAGATCATAAATTGTCTTTTTTTTTTTTTTTTCCTGAGCTCCAGCCAAAGCTCTCTGTTCAACTAGGCTGTTCTTCTGCTCTCATGTTTTGGCATGTGAGGACACCTTGGTCCTGTGCCTTTAATATTTCACTCTTGAAAAATGTCTTTGAAGAATGACTCCTTTGCCCTTCAGGACTGCCTCCTGAGGCACTCTCCAAACCAATCTCCTAAACAGGTCAAAGTCTGCCCTCTGTAAGTCCAAGGCAGCAGTTCTGTTGACTCCCCTCCTTACTTCCCTGGCAGTTGAAAACTCTATCTTGTCACAATCACTGAGCCCAGGACAGTTTCCAGCCATCACATCTCCCACCAATCCTTCTCTGTTCACAAACAGCACATCCAGTGGGGCACCTTCCCTAGCTGGCTCCCCCACCATCCACATCAGGAAGTTATCTGCCACAAACTCCGGGAACCTCCCAGACTTTTTCCTCTGCTGTGTTGTATTTCCAGGAGGTGTCCGGTAAGTTGAAATTCCCTATGAGAATAAGGGCTTGTGATTGTGACACTTCTTCCAGCTGCTTGTAGAATATTTCATCTGTCTCTTCATCGTGGTTGGGTGGTCTATAACAGACTCCCACCAGGATGTCTGCCTTGTTTGTCTATAAATACTCAACCCTATCATCACCATCATTAGCTGTAGACAATTAAAACACTCCCTAGTATACAGGGCCACACCACTGCCTCCTAAAAGGTAAAGTTTAGAATGGAAAAATGAAATGATTGCTTGAGTCTAAATTGAGAAATATAAGGTTCTGATTGTATTATGTTTTATTAGAAGTGACTAGATTCTGGGTTTGAGAACAGAAAAGTCTCATCAATAACCTTTGAAAGTGATTTTAAAAGTATGTAAAAATTTAATTTGTTTTCTTATTTGTTAAAAATCAATATTCTTTGTCTTGACTAACTTGAATAACTTTGCATCATTGGCTACTTTTTGAACATACTATTCACTATCATTTCTAGAGTGATTCAATTAATGAATTTGTATTAATAAGTATGCTGAACCACACAGACCCTCTCAATTTTTCAAAGGTTACTTCTCTCCACTGAGAAAATGATCAGTTATTCTATATTTCTATCTTGTGTCTTTCCCTTAGTTATTTATTCAAGTGAGAAACACAGACCTGGTTTGACACGAATCACTGAAGCAAGATGCTTAATAGTATAAAAGCATTGCTGCTGTGGTAGAGTTTTAGAACTGCTCACTCTGCCTTCTCATTATCCACAGAAAGGATCAATGCAGATTTACCTATTGTAAAAATTTCATGCCAAGATCATATAAGAAAAAAATAGAAAAGAAATTCCCCATTAATGTCTTCAGTGCAGTGCAGCTTAGTGTGATCTCAATAACATGAAAAGTGTCAAAGTGGCATCAGAAAAGATAAGTATATGGCAGTAGTAATTCACTAAACAGTTCTGATTTATCCCATATCAAAAGATTTTGGAACAGTTCTCCCTTGAACAATAGCAGCCAGGACAACTAAGTTACTTGTTGTTCTTCAGTATTCAAGAATAGCTCAGAGACGTGTCTGTAAAGAATGCTACTTTGTTATATATACTGTTTTATCTTTTGACTACCACTGAAAATGACGTGAAACAAGAAATCTCCAAGACTGAGACAAGTGCGGGTATTGTCATGTTCATTCAAGTGAGATGAAATGGCCAGAAGTCTCAATAGTATTGTGGTAAATAAATTAATGCATTGTTAGTGCAATAAAACCACATATGGGCTAAGTCATTGTGAAATTTTTTGTTCTTCCAGTTTGATTTTTTTTTTTTTTTTGTTCTAGTCTCAGTAAAATGTTTTGGTTTTTGAGACTGCTAGGAATATACTAGTTTTATTGTGGAGTAAATTTCTTACTTTTTATTTGCTGCTGCTTGAGGGTTAATGTTAAAAATGCCTCAAATCTGTGAGTGCAGATGCTTAAAACTTAGCTTGAATTTACATAGCTTACTAAATCAAGAATTACTTCTCCGCATTGAAACTAAAACCAGAGTAAAAACAAAAGCATGAGATTTTGTTACAATTATAGGCAGAATATTTAAAAAAAGAAAGTTGAAGAACTACCTTTGCTAGCACACAGGTAGAATTTGCTGTGTAAATAACTATGAATACAAGGAATCATTCATAAAGAAGCAGGAAAAACTCTTGACAGTAGAAGGTAGATAATTGTAACAATCTGTCCAAATATTTCACTATAAATTAACTGAAAAGGAGTTATAATGGAGAAAGACTAGGATCACAGATCACTGAACAGTTCAGTGTAATTGAGTTGCTGAAGTGATATGGTATGGATTAAGGGCTCAACTTTATTGGGTCAAAGGATTAATTGTCCTTTCAAGGTGAAATTTCATGAGGTTGCTGAGCCAATTTAACAGAGAGTGGGTTGGGGGAGTGCCACTTTTAGCAGCAGCAATTGCCAGTTATGTGGTGAGACTTCCCCTTTCTGAAACTTTAGCTATAATGCCTTACAGCATCTAGAGAGAAACGGGAAAACTGTGTAATTCAGGAGAAAAATCCTCACAAGATTCTGAGGGGGTAGAAAAGGAGAATTTATTTAGCCTAAGTGGGCACCGCAGCAGTTGAAAACCTCACTTATTCATCACTTAGTTAGTTTGGATGATATTCAAAGGTCTTGTCATGTTTATAGGTAAAAATATATTTTTAAGTGATTTAATTGTCCAGAAAAAAACCCAAAACATGTCTGCAGTGTCTTCCTTAAGTTTACTTTATGGCATTTGTAATAATTTGTAATGATTTGTAACTTTATGGCATAGTGTATTTTTAGGTTCTTTCACATATTTGACTCCTTATTCAGACAGATAACCATTGGACAGTTTAAATACTTGAAGAGAATTAAAAAAAAAAAAATCCAAGTGACCTTGCCTAACACCACCTGGTTGTCACACTGATGACAAAAACTTAGGTCTTCTGACTGTCAGCCAAGTACCTATCCCTACTCTGGTTCGTTTCTAGGTAAATTGAACAGAACTAGTCCTCTTGGTGTGAATAATGCAGCAGCTACAGAACTCTTATAAAAAAAGAAATGTAACCCTTACCAATACTGCAATCATTAATAATGGGAACAGAATTATGGCTTACAAATGTGAACCTCAGCTTTTGACATTATAAAATGCATACCCAGGTGAGGAATTTAAAATTTCCTTTTTTTACTCTGTAAAAGCTTCATCTTGTTTAGTGGCATTTATCTTGAGGGTCAGAAGATTCTCTAAGTGATATGTGGTGTTTTGAGATCTCCAAGTTATGATTCCAAGAACTTAATTTCATATCTTTTTCTAGATATACAGCTTGTATGTTCTGGTTCATGGTGGAGTCTTGGCTTTGTTTTTTGTTCTGTTATGTGATTTTTTTTTTTATGTCGTGCATTTTACTTCACAGTATAGTAATATTAGTGGGAGAAAATAACTTTAAAACTCTAATTTGCCTGTCTGAAGTCTATGCCATATAAGCAATTCATTTTGGCCCACATCTGCTTAGTGTTTTCACCTTTTGAGAATAGATTATTAGAGCAGCTCCAGCATATAAATGTCATTTATGGAGAAACAGGGGAAAATACCAGATGGAATTTTGCTGTAACAATGTGGTCACTTCAAAGCTCGTGGCATTACTGCTACTGTGTAGGAGCCTGGTCATGTAACTAATGACAACACAGATCCCTGCTGTGCTTAATTTTTCTGAGGTTTCCATAAATGGTGCAAAAAACTCATTAGAAGTACAGTGCTTTGTGCCGGCCTGAAACTTGTGTATGCTTTTCTTTTTCTTGATGATCTCTCTGTGGAAAGATTTTTAATACTAGATATGCACATGTTTTTTTGATGCGTGTACTGTCTAGTGTATTTACATTACATGCTTCCCAAAATCACTTGGTAACACTGCAAATCAATTAGTGCCTGTAAAGCGGAAGACCAAGGGAGCTGAGTTTCTCAGTGACAGAGTTCAAAGGTGATTTGATAATACCTACTGACAACTCAAGCTCACAGTCTCCTTCATGTCATTCTCATCTGTATGCTCTATGCTACTCTCTGTGCTCAACCATTAAGAGATATACAAGATTATATATTAATGCTTTTAAAACTGTCTATATTGAACTATTTTAGCAGTAGAAATGTTAAATATTGTCAGCCAATATAATGGAAATCATATTCTAATACTACTATGATTGAAATCAGGTTTAGGAAATAGTTCCAAATCATCCCTTTTTAAGATTTCAAATGCATGACACCTTAGAGGGATCTCTGCCCATGGCTCTAGTGATAGATTTGTTTTAGAGAGACCCTCAAATATTCAAGGGACTTAAAAATGATTGAAGTATCCAATGTAAATCTCTTCAGAAGCTACATGTACAACTCTTCAGTTCTTTTGAAGATTTCAAATACAATTTTTAATATCTTTTCCATTGTATTATTTAAAATGCTAGCTAGAAGAAAAAAATGCCTACAATTTTCTCATGAAACTCCTGTGTCTTCTTTCTGTATCTTGAATGAAGTCATTGGTGTTTAAAGCGAGCAATCTCCAGGAGGCAATCTGGTTTTCCCTTGCACTTAGTATTTCCTTAAAAGTAATTCGAAATAGGAAAATAAACAATCAGAAAATTTCAAGTAATTACTGCACTTAATTTTGACATTTCCTGTTAATTACTAAGACATAACAGGTTTCCATTTGTTTCATTATATTTAATTTAGTAAACTTTTAAACACTGGAGAGGTTTCTGAATGGAACACTGTTACAACCCGCCCCTGAAGGTGAGGGTAACTCAGGCTGTTGTAATAGATTCCTCAGGGGGATCTACGAACCCCTTATGTTTCCCTTAGAAATGACACTGAATGACTGGTGTTTATAAATAAATATATATATATACGTATGTATGTATGTATGTATATGGTTTATTTTAGTACAATTTGGTTTCAGTGGAAAGCAGGTATGTAGATATTTTGGTTGTTATCATCTATAGAAATGCAACAATATAAAGGATTAAAAATAACATTTCAGAAAATGTATGAGGAAAAGAAAGAGAAAAAAAAGGGTAAGAGTAGAAAGAGATCACCACCCGCTGATCCAGAGGTGAGACTTGCTTGTTGCAGTTTCAATGTCTGTTGGTCAAAGTGATGGTTGCAGTCTTGATCTGCCAGTGGTGGGGGAAATCCTGTGAAACACAAAGTCCACTTGGTTAAAATACACTGAGGTTAGGTGGGAGCACCATAGTATCTCCTCTGGGGGGAAATTTTACACTGTCTGTTGCAACACTGTGAGTCATGCACAGTCCTCTGCTGGAAGGCCCCAGAAATGAGTCTAGGGAGAGCTTTGGGGGTCTTTGATAGTTTACGAGCCCTTCTAATACATGAAGCTGCCTCTCACATCAGTGCAGTTGAGCCACTTATGCCCAGTGGGAAGGGATGAACTTACTGAGGCCTACATGTGTGAATGTGAATGTCCCATATGGGTGTGACCCACCCCAGGGTGGGGTGGGGGGAAGACACTGCCGTGATAGAAAGATATCCCACCTCTCAGGATCTGCTTATCATCAGCCACTTCCCTCATCTGGCTCAAACCCCAGAGCCTCTGGTGGTGGGTGTTCACTCACTCTGTCTTATGTAGACCAGAGGCTTTGCCACTACACACTCAAAAACTCCCCTCCTGCCCTTCTGGGGTTGCAAACCCGGCCTCTGCAAAGCACCCTGCCACCTCCACAAGTGGCCAAATATTTGAGCCATTAATCATCAACATCTCAGTCTCTCACAAGTGCCAAGTGCTAAACATTTCAGAATGACAGATTATACACATTTGCTTTTCTGACTCGCCATTTATTGTATACCTTGGTTTATTAACATTATATAAGCACCTTATCTCAGCATTTTAACCATAAAATAATTGCATAACAAACCAATCAAGTAGCTGAGGTTGACCTATGAATATGTTTTTTTCTGGTATTAAATTTCTCATCTAAAGCCTGTTTAAGTCAAAAGATTCTTACTGACAAGGCTATTTGGACATGACCTAAATGTGTTGTCACTGAAGTCAGTGAGGAATTAGTCACTGTTGCTGATTTCAAAACTGAAGTGTAGTTCTACTCAGTCTTGGGAACCTGAGCTTCTCTGAGTAGGATTCTTGCTGTATTTTAATGATCTGGAAGTGAACCATCACTGTTTAACAAGTGTTTAGACTCTTTCTCTGCTTCTTGTAGATAAATATGCACCTGCACCCTGAGACAGGAATATAAAGTAGATGGGCTGATTTAAAAGAATGTAGATGATTAAAGATCATACTTAGGTAAGACTGAATCCCAGTTTTCATTTAAATTGTCATACTTTCACCCCGGAATGAACCTCTGACTACTTCTGTAAGCATATGCTAAAGTAAGCAGCTTACTATGCATCTGTCAGTAAGGAATTCTTGAGACAGAATGTACAATAAATAATAGCCATTGGAAATATTTGAATTCAAGTCTCTCCATTCCATATTGAGTGCTTTGGTTACCAGCTGGTAGATTCTTTATTTAACCTGTAATTATTCTGTACATTGAAAAACAATTTTCATAGGAGAGCGCCTTGTTCCAGACTAGGTCATAGCCTGGTGATCAAGGCTCTTTTTATGAGATAGGTGCATATTTCCTCAGTCGAAAGCTGTATTGAACCTTACTATCTTCTACACTAAAGGAAAACTGCCAGAATTATGAAAAATATAAGTGAAGCATCACTTCCAGTTAATGTACTCAGAATTCTGGCTGCCTCAAGAAAAGTGGTATCTGAGCAGGGTTTTGTAAGATCCAAGTTGTGAGTTTGAGAACTACACTGAAAATTAAGTGTTGACTCTCTCTGTGAGTCTGGCACAGTGTTTCTGCTGGTTTGGTCATCTGCCTCATTCTCAAGATTTTTTCTAAGATGTTTCCTCACCTCTGTAAGTTCCCCAGGGAAAGTTATTTGAAAATTTTGATTTTAAGTCCAGCAGAGATTCAGTACTGGTAAGGATATTTCAGAGGTAACGCATCTTCAATGTGTCTCACAATTAATGGGTGATTCTTTATTTATATCTTGATAAATTCTTATTTCCTCTATCTGTGTTAGGATTAAAAGAAAAATTAAAAGTCTACTTCAATGCTTGATGTTTAAACACGACATTAACAAAATTTGTCTCTTGCTCAGTACAAGCTCTTTGTAATATAACATTGAATGTGTTTATATTTCCATTCTGTTGTTTATGAATAAAAAGATAATTAATAACAGGTAAATAGTGGTAAACCAAACCGGAATCTATTGTGATAGACTGAGATAGCACAATAGTACTGCAAGCTAACTGTTAATCTTTTCTTCCCATCTCGGTGTTGCAGTCTAGAATTACTCTCTGGAAGGATCACAGTAAGGCAGGCTGGAATGCAGAATTAGCAGAAGGAAATGGCTTATCTTTGCTTTATGATGCTACCCTAAATTCTCTGCCCGTTGACAGTGAGGCTTAAACTGGATTTTTCTTTCTCAGACACATATAAGACTACAACTTCTATGATTATTTTCTTATTCTAGGATCTTTGTACCCTGTTTTTAAGGTCTATTAAGTAACTACTTTTTGTGGTTATAACCATTTTTAAAAGTAGTATTTTCATCATCTGTAATCTTGCAGAGTGATATTTGCATACATGTAGTTGTGTGACTAAGTGTATTCAGGCACTAATTTAATTTCTACTTTTCTCAAGGTCTAACAAATAGAAAAATCTGTCTTGGTTTTGAATTTTGTATGTATCTGTCTGTGCGTCCTTACTGCCTCTGAAGCCCATCATGGACAGCTTAAACATGTGTACCAAATTATTTATACAGAAAGCTAGTACTTTGACTTTGAACTAATGCCCATTTGCCTGCTAAATGGGAAGAACAGTTTGGCATCTTGATAAAGTATTATTTACCACTGAGGACAAAATTTCGCCTCTCTGGGGTGAACAAATCATTAGGCTGATTTAAAAAGCATCTATTTTACTTGTAAATCCTGAATGGGAGTCTCCTGCGTAAATAAATGAATGGCCGTTCTAGAAGCAGGCCTGTATCTGTGAGTTGTGTCAGAGCTCATGTGCATGCTGTGTCATTGTGTGTCATATTTATAGATGGACATAGGATGATGGAGAGCTAATAGCTGACTGTGTTGTGGCACTTCTCAGTATGAAGTTACTGTTTCATGTTGATTGAAAGAAACATTGATTTAGCAATCTCAGCTTTATAGGATTGTTATTTTTTCAGGGGTCGTAGATATTTTTCCAAAATCTCAGCTTTTCGCTTTCTCTGCCTGCCCTGTCGTCTGCAAGATACTCATTTTCCTTTCTTTTATTCTGCACTGAATTCTCCCAAATGTGTAATTCTTTTAAACGTTGTGGCATACATAGGCTATTACTGTGTTCATTTGGTGCATGACTGCTTGTTAAATTGTGGCAACTGAATTATGTGCCTTAGACCTCAGTTTCTTTAACAATTGTCTTTTAATCGATCCCCATTTCTGGATTTTTGAAAGTGGGATAGTTATTTTGCAAGACTGAAGCAGAGGAGTGGTACTGTTACCCTTTGGTCATGTGTCTAGAGTAAAAGGAGGTTTCTCCAGTGTAAGGGGAGTACTTAGTACTGCTTGAATACAGCTGGGAGCAGTATTTTTTTCTTGGATCACATACATTTGTTTCTTATTTATATGACACAGACATCAGAGATGTGGATAGAATCCACAATGCAAAGAGAGAGATTTTTTGGGAAGGAGGATCTATGCTGCTGAGTTCTATGGGGAAAAAATAGAAGGAAGATAATAAATACTGAATTGTTTTAGGACAGTGTAAAGAAGTAAATAGGGTTAGAAAAATCGTTCTTTTAAAATCCCTTTGGAGAAACAAAATATTTTACAAAGTATTTAATTGTTGGATCCTTAAATTTATCTTCTGGTACATCTGAGACTTTTTAGACGTTGACAGACATTTTTAGCAAACTTGTATATATACAATTTCACACATCACAGCGTCTTAAAGCCATCAAATGATGGGCAAGCCGGTATAAGATGCATAATAGACGTTTTGCAAACCAGATGATCTCCTGCTATAGAACATCCATTTCAGGTAATAACATAAATCTTACGAGGAGGAATTTTCTAGTTATTATCCAAATCATTGTAACATTTCTGATACTTTCCAAACAAAATTTTATGGTGACGTCTGAAAAGGAAGAAGACATTAGAGAATAACAGTCTAAGACAAACTGGCATACAAAGGGAATAGCTGATCTCCCTTCGATGTTGCAGATGAATGCATATAGAGAAAAAAAAGAATGATGGATTTCACTTGATTTTTGAAAAGATTTGACAAACTGAATATACAGGAGCCATATAGTACTTGTTATTGCACAAAATCACATCATTTATAAATGTTTAAGTCTTGAACATGTGATCAAATTGGATAATAATCTAGTGTGAACATGGCTTTTTATTGTTTCTGTCTGCCACACAGCTGTAAAATTGGCCCAGAAATGCTACTTATCAGACATGAAGATATTCTTCTGAAAACTGATGAATGAAGCACATAGTGGAGATAGCACATTCAGTGTGAAAATGAAACATGTTTCTCCTTCCATGGTTCTATGAAAGTGGAAGAGATGAATGGAAATATTATGCTTCCATAGTGCTAACATAATTTCCATAATTGCCTAGGATAACTATGTTTTTGAATATCTGTGTTCCTCAAAGCTTTTCAAAATGCAAAGAAGTTGAAAACAGGGGTTTAAAATTAGGTTTTTGACGTTCAGGACACTTAGCTGAAATTTTACATTCTATTGTACTATGAATGATATTGCTATCTAGCATGGTACTGAATTTTCATTTAACATGAAAATGCTTTTCAAATATGCCTGAAATAGTACTTAGTAGTCACTTATCTTGACTTCTTAAAATAGTGAGAACAGTCAGCCTTACTGTGATCACTCAATATTGGTGCAATTAACTGAAAATTAATCTCAGGGTTTAAATTCAGTCATTGCCATAAGTATTGGGATAATGCATTTCATTGAGATATCAAGATTGTGAAATTTTTAATAAAAGTTCTCCTTTAATAGCTGTGTATATCTGTGCATTCTAAATGGGATATAAAATCCAGCATTTAGGTTTAAAGTTGCTACAGAAGATGAGTATGGATCATAACCCAATAAATAGGGACAGTGCTTCTTGAGAGTCGTTGCAGTGGTCAATACTCAAGTTACGTGATGGAATATTTGGTGTCTCTCTGATTGAATTTGCAGTCACTGCAAGTCACTGTTCTGTGTCTAACAGCCCCATCAGTTTATTCAGCTGCTGACCTGTGTGTCTGATATTATCGACTACTGCAAATTGGATGAATCTGCAGCTTTAAGTCTAGCACGAGCTAGAGCACTTCCCTTTATGGCTTGAAATCTTCTTAGCATTCATCTTTCTAGACAAATTTTCTCTTAGTTAGCTAATGTATCAATGCTGCCTGGTCTTTCTAATTCACAGAGACCTACTGACCCCGGTCTCCTTGAGCTCTGCAGACATTTTCCATTCAGTGTGAGTATGAAGCTTAATCTATGATTTCTCATTATATGTCTCTTGGAAGTACTGTGGTGATTTATCACATAAGGCCTGACTCCATAGAAAGCATTACAGCCCTTTATGGTCCTAGCAGATGTTCTTTACATACTTATCTGGAAACTAATGAAGTAATGTAAACAAAAAAGATACTGTCAGTCCTAAAAATACATATTAAACCATTTGCTGCTCTCTCAGTTTATGAATCTGAATGATCCTTGTGATGTTACTAAACTAATTCTTCTTGTTTCTCGTACAGCTGCCAGTTAAATTGAACAGCCTCAGGTACTAAGCAAAAGAAATAGTAAAAAATTTTTTAATCCAGAGTGTCTTCTATAGTGGGGCACAGTTTGTATTGTCTGTGAGACTATACAAGTCCAGTAATTTATATTTATCTTAAAGTTCTGTTGATTAGATTTACTTCAGATGCAACTTGTCATTAAATTCAAACATATGGGTTATAATGATATCACATAGAAGTTTCCACACAAGTTGCTCTAATGCTTTTTGATAGTGGTATTTATTGCACTGTGTGTGTATTGCATTAAAAGCAAAAGTGTCTGTCTGATAGTTGAGGAGTTCCACTGCAATATCCTCTGTCTTTACTATACAAATACAGTACTGCTTGGGACCAATTCACTAACCAGTTTCCTTTAATCTGTAAGATGCCTGTAGACAACATGGACGTGGCTTTCTTCTTCTTTTACTGTGTTACCAGCAATCATATATTAAAGTGTTGTAGCCAGTAGTAAGCTCATGCTAAGCAGCAAGTAGTAAAATGGTAATACCTTGAAGAAGGAGGTAGGGATTTGGTTTTTTGTCTTTTACAAGACAGACGTCATAGAGTCCTTTGAACAGTCATTACTGAGTGATTTTAATGCAGGTGTCTATCATCACAAGATGCTAGGGATATTGATGCCATGGCAAGATGATGTGTGGTCATGCAATGGGGGCTTGTCATCCCTGTTAGAGGTGGCAGGAAGGTGGCAGAAAGATTTATTCACGTTGCAGCCTGTCGTTATCTGTAGTGCCTTTGAGAAGAGATTGACAAGCAGGGCGTTATGAGCTGTGTGAGCTGTTGTGATGACTTACAGCAGTTTTCACTCAGGAAATCATGTGTTTAATCTTTCGTGTTATCTTGGTATTTGTCTGCCTATCTGTACTTCAGCTACAACTTGGTCTTTGAGGTTTTTTCTGCCATTACTCTGCTCTGAGAGGATGTCGTGAAGTTTCCATGTTAGATGATTCCTTCATGGTTCCTATTTGCCAAGAGCTTTGTTCTCAATAGTGTCTACATTATGCTGCTTTTTCTCTCATTATATAAAGTTCCATATATTCCTTTCTCTTCTTAATGTGAGAAAGGTCACAGGTACCCAGGGGTGTGATATCTCCCCATGGCAGTAGAAAAACATAGATGTGAAATAAAGAATTTGTCTGGATTAATATCCACTGGGGGAATAAAGCCTGAACTAGGAAAACTTGTGACTTGTAATGAAGATCACATTGTTTATGTTCATTTAAACCAAATTCAGCCTTTTGGCACTGAGAACATCTGTGGTTGCACTTTTAGCATACTGTAAATTGCTGCTTGTGTTATCATTTCAACCCTTATGGATCCATTTCCATTTATTCTCCAGAAAATATTTTGCTTTTTGAATTGAAAGTTTTCAAGCTCACAATTTGAGTCTTCTTATATACTCAGATGATGACTGGGCTGAAGGCAATAGCACAGCTTTTACTACTGTTTGTACCATTTACTACTTTACATATTTACCTGGGATTTTGTATTCTGAGCATGTTTTGAAAACGTGAATTATTTCCAGAACTCCTTTTTGGGAAATTTGTGTGGTGTTATTACTATTATGTGGAGTACAACATTAAAATAGAAGTGGTCATTTTCTCACACGGAAATTGCTACAGTTCTTCAGTTGGTGGGTTTTGAAGTCGTGGAGTTGATAGCCTGAAATCCCTTTCAATAGATTATTACATCTAACGGAGTGAAGTTTGAATAAAAGAAGTTCCTCAGCATTCTGTAGTTGGTAGACTTGTGGCAGAAGTTGAAACTATTGATTTGATGGCACTTTAACTTGACAAAGGAGGAGCTGAGATACATCTATAAAGTCAAATACACACAATCTGCAAGTGGCTTCACATATATTTAAAGAGAGTGGGATAGAAGCCAGTTTTCTTCTGGCAGCCACGTAGGACTGTACAAAGCCTGAGCTAAGCCATTCATCTTTGCAGCGTGACCACGTAGGCATGTCTGCAAAGAGAAGGGCTTGTTTACAGGGGAATGGATTGTACCCAGAGCAGTAACTAACTCCGGCTAGGATCAAAGGAATTTCCTATGTGACACTGAGAATCGTATGTGGCACTGAGTTAGTGCCCTAGAGAAATTAATCTCCTTGGCAGTTCATCATTGCAAAACTGTTCCTGTGTGGTTTTAGATGGCTGCATACTTTACCACTATTACAGGAATCTGCTCTATCATTAATCATATTGGGATTTTTTTTCCTGGAGCCTTGGCTGTCTTAAAGTAATGAAAATACCTGGTAAAGTATGAGCACATCATCCATTACTGTTCTAATATAAATGGTTTTGATAATGTTTGAAAGAAGATGAGCCAAAACCCCCTGTTGTATTCTGCAAAAATGCAGCTTTCAGGTAACTCTGGAAAGAGCACCCAGGGTTTACATACGAAAAGAAATGGTCTTTGTCAGCTTTTAAAAACAGGCATGCAGTTTTGTTAGATGTAGTGACAAGCTCCTACCTAAGTCAACATAGTCATTTTGGGTATGAACAAATTGTTGAGATTCCTTTTTGTGGAGCACTTTAGAACAGTAACTTCCAGCACGTAAGGCATGAAAATGTGTCATCGGAGACCAACCGTTCCTTTGCTGGGGAGCCGTATGAGGAGCGGCTGAGGTCGCTTGGTCTGTTCAGCCTGGAGAGGAGGAGACTGAGGGGAGACCTCATTGAGGTCTTCAGCATCCTCACAAAGGAAAGCAAAAGGACAGATGCTGACCTCTGGTGACCAGTGACAGGGCCCAAGGGAATGGCCTGAAGCTGTGTCAGGCAGGTTTAAGTTGGGTATTAGAAAAAGGTTCCTCACCCAGAGGGTGTTTGGGCACTGGAACAGCTCCCCAGGAAAGTGGTCACAGCACATAAATGACCACTACCAGAGTTCCAGAAGCATTTGGACAATGCTCTCAGGCTTGTGGTGTCACTCTTGGGGCTGTCCTGTGCAGAGGCAGGAGTTGAACTTCAGTGATCCTGGCGGGTCTTTTCCAACTCAGCGTATTCTATGATTCTATGAAGCCAGTCACCTTGATCCAAAAATTAGAATTCATAATGTAACTTACAAGATATCCATAATCTCTGTTTCTTTAGAGCCTCTATCCTGTGAGCAGGAAATAGGCAAACCTTCAATATTTAAAACAGTACTGTAGAGTATTTTTCTCTATATGCTGTACAAATGAAATACTTGAAAACTCAAGTTTGTGTTAGTTTAAAAAATCTCAGAGTAAAAAACCATATGCTAGGCCTCTTCCAAAATTTCAGTTGAAATAGTGGTAAAAAATAAAATACAAAAGTGGAATAAAAATACGGAAGTGAAATTTTTCTCTATGAGGATGTCTTTTTATTTTAAGTGCCTCAAATATCCAGTCTCAGAGACAGTTAAAAAGTCAAAGAGTGGCTAATTCCTGGCAGTGATAAAAAGGCTAAGGAAACAGATGTTCTGATGCCATTCATCAGAAACATGAAAACACTGATCTTTCAGATAAAAGCCCATGAAAAGGACATGGGTTTAGCAATGTGAAAAGACAAATACTAACATTTTCTTCATGAGGAATGTCACCATTTCCTATTAATACTAATAAGACCCAAAGGCATTCTTTGAACAGTTCCTAGTTAAAATATGTATTTTCTTCCTACTGGTGGCATCATACTGGTTGTATGTTACCTCCAACTACTCTGATTGACTGACATGTTTCATGCTAACTCCTTAGGATCCTATTTATTAACATGTTTGAATATGACTTTATTATTTCTGTGATGGAAACTCCAGCAGACTCCATGTGAATGACTGTGCCTAAGTGTGATCTGTCTGTTTGTCCTAAAGTGAAAGAACGGAATAATTAATTTGAAATCAGTGGGAATTATTGTATGCTGGAAAAAAAAAAACAAACCTGGATCCAAGTAACTTAAATCTTCATTGCTGGGATCAATTAAAGAGTTGGATGCGGAATAATGGTATGGTAGAGGCATTGTGTCCAAATGAATTAAGGAGACGAGACCTTCATTGCTTTTTATGAAGCTGTGGTTAGTATAGTTTCAGTTTGACTGTGACAAATTTATTCCCTTATTCTGTACGGATTTTAAACAAATCAAAACAAAATGTCTAGACAAGCTTTTGCTTTTAGTTCTGGAATAAGGCACAAGCGAGGCAACATCCCTGCCCAGGGATATGCAACTAAGAAAATTTTTAATAATCAATTGACTGTTAAAAGCCAACAACTGCCATCGAAGTAAGGACTAATGTATGACAGAGCAAATAATTACATTTTGATCTTAGATATAGCAGATTTCTTATGTTTTTGTGGATCTATTTTAATTTTGTGGATCTATTTTAGTTTTGGAATTTATTTTAATGACAGTTAGTCCAGAAGATGACACGCCACTGCCTTACCATGTTCAACAAGGTGCAGCTCATTAGATAAGTCACATCTATGTATATGTAACAAATGCTTATATTTCTTACTGCCCACCAAATGCTGGGTAAGGGAGAAGAGTGAATAGTGAACAGTGCAGAGTTAAGAGTTTTCAGAGAAAACAGACAGCAGAGTGATAAAGAGACCATAGTGATAAAGGAACCAATTCCACTTACTTTTTCTGAGGATAATACTACCCCTGGAAATGCATATTTATGACTAATATGTAAATGAAACATCCATCCTTAGCTCTGACTAGGTATAAAGCACTGAACAAATGGAGGATTAAAAATGAAGGCAAATACTCTTTATGTTACAAAATGTCTTTTAAATTAAAAAAGCTGGCAAAAATACACTAGTATAGCATGGAAACATCAAGAGAAATGCTATTTTGATAGTGATTTACTGGAAAATTCCTTGAAGAAAAACAATTCCTTTGCATAGAACATTTGATGCTAATGCTACAAGAATTTTCTTAGCTATGGAGTTTCCATTGAGGTAACTCTCTAAAATTTTTCATTTCAGTTACATTGTAGACAACCCAAATATGGCAAAGGAGATTATTTCAATTTTATTAATAACTCTAAATAGTACTGAGAGAACAGGAAAGATAAATCTCAGGACTAAGCAAATATTAATGCAGTGAAAGAAATTCAAGGCAGAAAATGATGTGAGGTAGGATGCCAAAGACAAATACTTCACAGGGTGATTATTCTTTAGGCAGATGGTGCATAGAGAACTGGAATGGGTTTTGTGACACAGTAGGTATCACACAGCACATGTTGCTCTAAGAATAATGAAGACATTTGCCATGCCCAAAATTAAGGGGAAAATGTATCATGCTCTAACTAATGAGCTGTCTGAGTTATTTTTGACTCAGTTTATTAAGAAAAGATTGGAGCAAACCACAGCAATAAATCTCTAGGACACATACATCCCAGACTGATTTTCATTCAAGGTCATGACAAAGTTCAGCAAAAATGCAGATCTGAGCAGAACAACTCTTCATGTATCATGGATTGCTGTGTTTCTTTTCTTTTTAGGCAGCTCTGGAGAATAATGATGATTATTATATCATGGTCGATAAGATGTTGGGACAGCATGTACTTGTGCATATTTATCTTTCAGTGTTTGTCACATGCCCACTTGTAGCTTTCTAGCTCGAGTGGAAAACGGTCAATACTGAACTTCTCAAGTTTATAAAAAAACCCCGAAGTAGCTGTTGAGTCATAATACTTTTTCTGAGGAGACATTCACACTACTTGATTTTATACATCCACCAAAAATGCCTCACACAGAATCTTATCTTCCTGTGTTACGAATAAGAAAAAAAATTTATTTGTAGTTGTAGTTTAGGACCGGGGAGCTCATCATGTATCTGACTCTGGTGTGCATCATCACTAGATTCAAACTCCATTTCAGTCATCTGATTTCTGTGGCAAAACCAAAGTAATTAAAAAAGGCTTCAGCTCATCTAGGATCTTAACTTCCTCCATTAATTTTATTTGGAGATCAGCATCCCACCTTAGTATTTTTTTTTTTAGATTTTAAGGTTAATCAATTAGACACTTAGATACCCTCTGAGCAGTAGTTATTCATATCACAAATGTGGATAATTTAATTTATGTGTGATTTTAGATGGCATGATTTTATATCTTTTTATAGTTCAATCAGGGGATAAATGGCAGAAATGTAGATATACTAAAAAGTAAAATGTGAAATATACCAAGTCTTCTGTGAAACCTAGAGTGAATTTCAGGGTTTATTGAAGTAAATCGGTTTATTTTTTAACATGCAAACCCTAATTTATACTCTGTGGCTAATAATTAGTCTGCTTTTCTCTCTGGAGTTCATCAGTGTCATCCCCATCAGCTTACTGATGCTGTTCTTGTTGTGTGATAACTACACTGTGTCTTCTTTCTATTTTATTTTTATGCCTGGCAGTATGTAGCTTTTGCATTCCTGTGATTGTAGTCCTTGGATAACAAGGTTGCAGTGGATGAGAAAATTATTCTTCTGAAGTAAGAGGATCATTTCTTACATATAGGAAGGAACAGCACTGCAGAGAGACCACTAATCTGATAGTTACTGTATATTTTTAAATAAATATAAATATATTCTGCCTTGTGAAGGAATCTCAGGAGTCATGTCAATCTCATTATTGCTATCACTACTAAAAACTTCTGGAAGAAAACCAAATAATTAAAATATCCATCACCAATGAAATCTCTAGTCATCTAGTCTCTGTGTTAGAGAACACTGACTAAAGACACTGACACAAGATAGTGTATGAGGCTAAGCCAATTTAATTCATTTCAAAGATACTCCTGTAAAAATAGAATGAAAAAAACAGGAGATTGAAGCAAAAAACATGATATTTTTTCATATTTTTTTAAACCGGGAATAGAAATGGGTGGATTTTTTTTTTATTCAAAAATATCAAGCTCTTAATAGAGAAAAAAGGAACTGATGGTGGCCAGTTAAAAAGAATGAAAAGCTTTTTTTGTCAGTTATTTTGTTTGTATTCAGGCAAAATTAAAGCCCTTAGATTTGTCATGTACAGCAAACCCTAAAGACAGGTTTATTTTCAACAGGTGTTACTTTAAGAGAAAATTCTTACAAATCTTGTGAGTCTCTCTTGCTGCAGTGCTGAAAAGATATAATGTGAACAAAGGCAGATGAGGATGTGGTGTGTCTAATGAATCTGTTCGTCAAGTGTTCCTGTGCCACTGTAAAATTGCTTTTTTCACATAGGCTGATTACACAGTTTGCATATGAAAAATTTTCCTGCCAATGATATTTTGCTGAAATAAAAATTCCCCACGAAAAGCAATATTTTTTGCAGAAAGTTTCCATTTAGTTCTAGGTCAGGTCAACTTTAATCTCCCTATTGCCTGAGTCACTTTCTTCTTTGTTCTTTTATGTTTGTTGCATTATATAGAAACAAGAGGGCCCACATTCCCCACGGAACATGTGCCCCAATTATGTCCTGCCTCCGTGTTTAGATAGGTGGGAATGATTGCTGCCATCATCACAGATTAGTTTCCATGGACAGAAAATCTACACATGAAGATCTCACAGGAGTGTGAGGTACTGGAATGGACTCCTGATGAACCGGGAGCTGTGCTGTGACAAACAAGCCTTTACCCTTAGCAGCCTTTTAGTTCTTCCCTTTCCATATGTATATTTTGGAAGAGGGAAGAGGTGCTGACCATTGCTTTGCCACCACATATCGGCATGGTCTTGCATGGCTTATGTATTACTTACTTGGGTAGAAATAGCAGTGAAGATAGCCGAGGATTGCTTGTGCAAGCTAGCAAATATAGGGTCTCTGGAGCACTGTTGCCATCCTGTCTTCATTGCTATTATCTCTGCTACATAGATGGAAGCTTCTTTGAATATGTCTGTGTCTTTTGCAGTTATGTGCTGAATTTCTCCTTAGCCATATTAATCTCATCTGTGCTTGGCAAATTTTAGTAGTTAGAGTGACTCAAAATATTCCATCTCTTTTTCTTCCTTCCTTCTCTACCAGTGATGCAAATGATTTTCCTGTAGAAAGAAGGAAACCTGGGCTGGCTACATGATTTTGCACTGCACTACAGCCTTACTAATAAGTCTTCTGGAAACTACAGCAGCAACCTTAAGGGCTTATAAAACAAGCTGGACCGAAGGTGCCACTGTACAGAGCCAAGTTTGAAGTCTTAACACATGCAGGTTGGATAAGCTACCCAGGAATATTTCAGAGCTGACTGCATTTTGATTTTTGCAGCTGTAACAACCTAACCACCAGTCTAAGCTATAGTGCTGCAACATACCACTCTATGTGAGCTGAAACAATCCCTCATTGTATAGTAATGGTGAACAATGCCCTTTGGAAGTGTGAATTGGAAGCAGTATTAGATGAAGTCATTTCATTTCCCTTTGTTTTGCACATTTTTTTACCGTTATTCATGAACTACTCAGGGTATATACATATTTTTTTATCATGCATTTTATGTCAGCTGAAATTTAAAGCGTGTGGAATTAGACACAATGAACAGAAGTCTAGAAGTCTTACTGATACCATCATTCATTCCTCACTGTTCTCTATTTCAGTAGGGAGAAAAGTTGTAAATGTTAGACTTATTAAATAATTTAAGCACTTCACAGAGCTGAGGCTGGATTAAGGTGAATATACTGAAGACACAGTTCAAAAAAACCCCCAAACACTCTGTGTGCCACTACTTCTTTGAAGTGACTGAACACTTGAAGTGTATATTTTTTAGCAATAAAAGCCTTTAGATATCTTGCTGCTTTTGTGAAACTCTCAGGTTGCTTTGGGTTAGGACATTTAGCACTTGTCTCCCAAATAAACCCACTTAGAGTGCAGATGCTCCTGCTTCCATGTATAAACATGTATTCATATACCCACTCACATATATATCTATTAATTAGTCATTAGATGAAACAAATCAGCCTTCTTCATGGCAGAGAGAGCTCTTCTTTTGCAGCTGAGATTGCCACATCCAATATAAATATGTAGTCATGAGTGTTCTGCTCCATCATTGCATCGTAGCGAATCTTGAAATCTATTTTACAGAGTGGCATGATGAATACTCCCCAGAGGCTCCCTGCTAGGATATCCATGTGAAAAAGAGTGTTTAAATGATCTGATGATCAAAATAATTAGAACAAGAGAGTACATTTTCAGTATCTGTGGGAATAAATACTTTATCAGAACTGTAAGCACAATTAGCTTATCTCTGTTGGAAGCTTACTGATATAAAAGCTGTTTTACCTTGGTTTAAAAAAAGTGAAACCAGTAAGTGAGATATTTTTATAAACAAGTTTATAGCAAAATCCTACCCATGTGGGAAAAAGCTGTACGGCAATGAAAGAAGCAACTCCGCAAAGTGCTATTTTCTTTCTCTCCAATGTTCATTCAACAGGATCGCTGCAGTTAATTACCAAAAGCTTCAGATGGGCTGATAAACAGAGAAGTATATGCCTCACAAATATAATAGCTAAGTTTATGTCTGCTTATGCTAAATTTAGGCTTATGTATGAGAGCTATTTTATCATTGTCCAGACAGTTCTTTCTGTGGTCCTTGACATGGTAGCAGCCTAAGTGAAAAAAAAGTCTTCCATTAACACCCAGGTATTATTCAAAAAATGTTCAAAGTGTAGCTGCTTTGTTTTGGGTCTAGGCATGAAGATGGAGTGGTAACTTCAAAGGGAAATAGGCAAGAAATGAGGTTTTTAAGCATAAGAGATGTATTTGCATCCTTAATTTGACAAAAAAGGGATAGAGAGAAGGAGATGAAGAACAAAAACAGAGAGAAAATATGAATGAGGGAAGAATTAAGAAATGCTTGAGACTGGAGGAGAGGATTTCGAGGTGAGGAGACAAGCTTTCAAATTCCTTAAGGGAGAATTTGCTTATAATTCTTTAAGGGCTTGGAAGGAACAAAGTCAAGCAAGTTGTGTAGACTGGGAAAGTGTTACCTCATTTTACCACCTTTCTCTTTAAAAAAAAATAGCTATAGTCATTACAGTGTTATAAAAGGAAGCAGGATAAAGGGAGAGTTTGAGCAGTGAATCAAAGGTGACAAGAGGCAGCTAGGAACAGAGAAATTGTATTGTCAACTGGAACAATGGAAGAACCAAAAGTAAAGGGGTTTGACTCAACTTCAAAGAAAATCCTTTGAAAAACATTTCTTTTAGTGAATAATATGTGTGCTTAAAGTATTAGAATGATTCCATTTATTAACTTAATGCTCTTCTTTAAGGTATTCTATTTTCTTCCTTTTTTTTTTTGGTGCAGTGTGTATCTAGTGATTAAAACTCACCAAAATGTACATGTGCATTGTCACGTCATGAGTCTCATGTCAGTCAGCTTGAGTCCAGTTTTCAGATTACTAAGTTTTCTACTTTGATAACATTGATAAAATTAAAAAAAAAAAGCAGACCTTTTTTAAATCCTGATTTTGTTTTTTAGTCTTAGAGTAGCAACCATGGAGTAAGCTGTAAGTGGTGGTGCTTCCTGCATCATCTGTATTTAAAATACAGAATGCTGTCTGTCCTTCAGACCTGACTTGTTTCCAGGGAAAGTCAGAATATCATAACAGAGTTTCTACTATTCTGAGGTTTTATATGATCCCTATTTTTCTGATTAGTTTACAGCGCTTTAAAAAAAATTATTTTATTTGTGTAACAGGTAGTATTTATAGACTGCATATTGTCTTATGAATTAGATTAAGGTCCTTCAAAGTTATAGAACAGCCTTAGGAACACAATTTCCCTCCTGAGCTGTGTTTCAGATAAAGCAAGAAATACTGCTGCTGTCATGGCTGCTGAATTCAGTGCTGCCCGCAGCTGTGAAAGCCTTTGTAGAAAACAGGAAGGCAGTAGCGAGTGTAAGAGAGAATATACATTTTTAAAGCAAGTCCACTAGTAGCAAACTGTGAACACAGTGCAAGAGAGACAAAAGTGTGTTACATCATGGATTACATCAAAACAAATAATTTTGGAAGTCATCAGTAACAGAGGACTGTGATGAAATAGTAAGATAGGGAATGGCAATTTTAAAATAATAGCAGGTGCAGTAAATTAAACTGGAAATGAGGGAATCCTATAATATTGTAATTGGCTTCAATCTCAGATGCTGGGCTGCACTCTGAATTTTCAGCTTGAAGACAAAATATAACCTATGAAAAATAGATACTAAAAACTGTAACTTTTTTCTAGGTGGAGAACAGGAAGGATGGAAACACACTGTGCTTTATAGGAGCTTTTCTCAGCTGTGGTTAAGGCTGTATGTAATTGATAACAGGTGACCTAACTCAGCATGGAGAAGCCCTAACCCAGTTCTTGGAGAATTTTGATAACAGCTTTTTTTAAATGTACATTGAATTCAGGAGTAGATTTTTAATAACCAGTTGCACAATATATCACCAACTGTTATCAATATGGAAATTCAATTAATCCTAACGCATTTGGAATAGTTACAGTAATGTTGTAGCTGCTGTAAGAGCTCAGTTGGACTCAGGGCATTTTCTTCTCCAGCTGTCTCTCCTCCAATACGCAAGGCTGCGGTACAGATGGAATTACAGCCAGGCCAGGCTTGGCTGTGCTCTTGCAGAGCTTCTTGGCTACTTGTGCCTCAGGGAGGAGCTCTGCGAAAAGCCATGTTGAGGAGGTGTTGGCACCAGCATCTCAGTGGTGAAGTGCACTTGCCTCAAGCCCTGGGTCATTATTGTGAGAGCAGAGGCTATCCTTGAAAGAAGGTGCTTAGGAAGTCAGAGATGCACTGGTGTGATATAACCTGCATGGTGCTGGGAAAGGGAACCTTCTGGCTGTGTGTTTCTCAGTGCAGTCATACAGTGAAAGCTGTGCCTCTTATTTTGTCTGTGGTAAGAGCCAGCTTCATACCTGACTTACATGAATAGAAGGTAGTTTGTATGCTTTCTTAAATCACAGCCTATGAAGAACCAAACCATTTTCTTCCAGTCTCTCTGTACAGAAGGGCCAACATTTGGCCCCAAATTTGCCATATCAACTTGATATCCACATACAAAATTTTTGCCTGGAAGTAAGAAGCTGAACAAACCACAACTGGGGAAAACAGAATAGCATGCAGTTGACTGTTGCCAGCACTGAGACTAAAATAATCCGTGTCTCAATAGCAAACACATGATAGACATGTTCTAGCGAAAGGTATTTGTGCAATGCATCACATTTAATGAGGAGACTGTTATGACTGATATATAATGTGTATGGTCTTTTAAGGCCAAAAGATATGCACTGAGCGAATAAGGTAGATTTATAGTTTAATAGCCCCTTTTGAGGACATATAACAAGATAAATTTGAAAAGTGTAAACTATAACATCTCCAGATCAGTAACTGTAAGAAAACAAAGAGATGTTTCAGTTCAGAGGAAATTTCTGTTACTTATTTAAAATCTATAACCTTAGCTGTTACTGTGAAAAAAGTGTCAGTGCAGAAATCTTTCGTACATTAGCAGTATTTCATAAATCAGCAGGTAAATAGAATACTTCAGCTTCTGGAAAGTACAAATGTTGCCACTAAGAAAAAAACCCTATTGCATAACAATTTACTGTGCCCTTAATAAAACTTAAAAAAAAAAAAAAAAAATTTGAAGATCAGTACACGAAGTAAATGTATGACTTCAGAGCTGTGGTATGAGAAATGAGGAGCTGTCAAGGTCTATCCACAAGCTTTGATAAGGAATTGGAATTCTTAAGCAATTTTTAAAGTTGAATTGCAGTTTTTGACATTTTGCATCCAAACATTTTAACAATTTTCTTTCGCACTGCTATTACTGTTATTTTATTATAAACCAGAATTCCATGTAAAGGCGGAGCTTCACTGTGCTAGAATTTTTGCTGTGTTAAAGTAAGAGTAAGGTGCAGCTGTCAATTTATAGCCTTTATGTTGAGGTTGGTAAAAGCTATGCAAAAGTAATCTGCAACTTTGTGATTGCTTGAGTGCAAAGCATGCATTATTTGTAAGACTAAGAAATAAATATGTGTGTGATATGGTACTTCTGGGAGTTAAGGGGAAATAGATATTATTGCTAACCAAAACAATTTTCCAGGACACTCAAAATAATACATATAGGAAAGAAAAAATCCATCTTCTTAACTTTTGTCTTCTGTGCTATATTTTTAGTTTATTTGCAAAATTATGAAACTGTTGCCATCACAGTTATTAAGAATTAATAGAAACAGACAGTGATCAAGAAATCTCAGTAGTCAAGAATCACAGAACTGGTCAGGTTGGAAGGGACCACAGTGGGATGATCTGGTCCAACCTCACTGCTCAATCAGGGTCTTCCTAGAGCACATGGCAGAAGATTGCATCCAGAGGGTTCTTGAATATCTCCAGTGAGAGAGATTCAGCATTCCATGAGCTGGGACTTCTCATTCTGTCTGGTGGTATTTTTAGTTATTGCTTAACCAAACTGAAAAATTGGCAACATAGCAGACATTGCATTCCAGGTATTTCAAGGAGTATGTCACCTTCTGATCCTTCCCCTAATTTCTAGGCCAAGTAAAAACTAATTTTGGTTCTGAAGTCAAGGGAAGTTTACAATGCAGTGGGGAACTTGAATTACATCTTTAATCAAACCAGCAGGGATAGGTAATGGAAGCGTCAGCAGAAATTTCAGTGTGGGCTGGAAAGGAGAATGTTTGTTTCCACATGCTTCTCTTGGCCATCCCACAGTGAGGCTGGAACAGGTTGGGCTATTCCTGCTGACATTACACCTCCTGCCCACAGTGCAGGCGTACCTGGACAGCAGGGTGGCAGGAACAGCAGTTCTAAAGCTGCTGATGGACAAACAGCCCACAGTGTCTACTCTGCCATCTGGGAATTGCAGCAGTCTCTGAGTGCCATCCTACTAAACCAAGCCACGTTGTTGCAAACCCTGAGCCTAGGAACAGGAAAAGTAGCTATGGGGTTTTTTTGTCAATATAATTTACACCTATAAACAGTTTTTTATATGCTTCTTCTTTGTGCCTAGTTAATTCAATACTAAATGACAGTGAAATTCTTCCTAAACGTGTTTGAAATTGCACATGTTTATGAGGATATGTCTCGAAGTTTTCTATTTAATTAAAGCCCAAAGAGTCTTTGTTCAGTCTGCATTTATTTTTCAGTTGTGTGGGTGTGTATGCATGCATTTTCCTTAAATTGTATTTGTGCAATCTCATTTCTTCAGTGAAAGATTTTGAAGCAATAAAATGGTGCAAGTGTTACCATAGTGATAAAGATCTTAGAGTATCAAAAATAGTATCTTGTTAAATCCCAGTGTAGGGTTGGTACCCCTGCAGTTCCAGCATCACTGTCTTTCACTCAGTGAATTTTCTGTTTTTTCTTTGAAATACATAATGAGTGTGACATCATATGGTAGTCATATATGAAATGGAGATGTCCATTAGCAAACGTACTTCACATGAGAGTGAAATGTGACTGGTTATAAGAATAAAATAAAGCATCGTTCCAAGTCCCAGGAAAGTTACAGGATGTGGCAGTTTTCTAATTTATGCTATAGGAATCTAAGAATAAATATGTTAAGGCCAAATTAGTTGTGTAGCTGTTAAATGAGTAGAAGAGAAAGGAGCATATTAGCAAAATCTTATGATCCCTGCATCCCAGTTATAAGTGTATGGAATTTTTATAATATTAATTAAAATCTTCCAACAATGAATGTATTCAAGTGGGAAGCTTTGGACAAAACCATTTGAACATTCAGCCATTGATATTAAATAACAAGGGGTTTGTAACACTGCAGAGATATTATGCATGTATATATCTGATTTCTTAGCATTAATACTGGCAAGATATTTCAGTGTGCCAAGATTCTGCTGTGTAAAATGATATAACTTCTTTTAATAAATCAACCCCTTGTTTCAAAAACTTATTTCCAGATGTTGGACTTGACATTTGAAATTTGTGAACTAAATTTTGTATCAAAAGGTAATTAAAGGACTCCTAGTGCTCCAAGTCAGCTTGCATATGCTCAAATTTGATTTGAGGTCTTTGTATTGTGTGGAAATCACTGTACATGAGATGAATGTTATGCCATAGTAAAAAATATGTCATATTCACAGTAGGAAAATTTTGATTTACATTCTGATTTCTTTTTTTTTTTACTTTAAATGTTATATATTGAAAAATTTTCAGTTTCCTCAGCAGATTTTTAAGTCTTGCATAAGTCTCTAAATAGTGAGGTTTCTGAGACTGCCCACTGTTTTTCTTCCCTCGCAAGCCAGAACACCTTTTCTACAACAAAATGTAAATGTTTTTATGTTTAACATCAGGTTAAGGAAAAATCAGCTTCCTCAGATCTTTTCTTTCCCCATGCCTTTCTGTCTCCAAGTGCTTTTTGAAAGTCAACCTCCTTTCATGTTTCCTCAGGTGCTTCGTAACACAACTGTGAAAGCAATGTTGTGGTTTCATTCATAATGCATATCTCAGATACTTTACCCTTTTCCTGTGGACAAAATTAAGGATAAAAGATGTTGGATTCTGTGACAAGGCTTGGCATGGCTTACAGAGCCATTTCATTTAATCTGCAGGTGTTTTCTTTGGAAGGCAATTAGGCATCTCTATGCTTTTGAAGTTTCCCATACATTAATATCCCCTGTCTGTCTCCTTGCTCTTTTGTTTTTTTTAATGTGTTTCATAACATAAAGATCAATATTGAAAAGGCAGTGGCTTCTCACATCCCTGTGGATTTGTGATGATTTGTCAAATATAAATGATTAACCTAATAAAGTCTGAGAGCTATACTAAACGCTTCTCAAATTTACAATTCTTTTTTTTTTGGTATCCAGTTACACTGGTGTTCAGTACTTCCTTGTAGGATGGGTGTTTACAGAGTTTATTAGAATTATTTACTATATTAACATTTGCAAAATGACCATGATATTAGTATATCTTTTCCTGAAAGAACAAAACTGAATTGCCTGTGCCACGGTTCCTTCAACTGGCAATGCTTTAAACCTCTGCTGAAGCCCCATTGCTTTATCAGTGGTAAGGCTGTAAGTCAATATGTTGAAATTGCAATATTGGCTTCTGGAACAATACTTCGGTTGGAATTGCACATCTTTGGTATGCCATGGTGCTACATCTCATTGCAGTGGTATCTCAGGAATAAGAGTTTATATCCAGGAAAGCGATCGTAATGTATTAAATACCACATGGTTCCTACAAAAGAAATAAACTGTCAGATATCTGGGTTACAATCATGAGTTCCTCTATTTGTCAGTAATAACGTATCATTTGCAAGTATTTACCAGCTTCTTATTCAGCACAGGTGCACCATCATTACGATAAACTCATAGATGTCTTTAGAAGAGTTACTAAAGTAATCTATTATCTATGTAATTATACAAAGAACATTTTTCCAATTGAAATAAATTTTATATGAATCAGGAAATTATCTATAAATATCAGAGCTAATAAGTTATCATTAGTTGCAATTAAATTACCAATGTATCAGAGCAGTGTTAGGACTTTACAAACATTTCAATCAATACTTTATGAAAAAAAATCAGTTTTTCAGTTGCTGATGAGCTGTACACTTCTTCCCGTACAGGGTGTCACGTATCATGTGGCAATATTTCCATTTTTATTGTTTAAATAAGAGGAAAAAAAATACCCGTGGCATAGAACACATCAATTTTGGGCAATATCTTTGTACTTTAATAGAAATTTATATTTTTACCAGTAAATCAATAGTCATTTTTGTCTAAGAACTGGTAAATAGGAGCAGGGCTGAGATCATGCATATTTATTAAATTACACATAGTTTTTTTGTTGTTGTTGTTTAAAAGTAGGAAAAATGCTTTAGAATTTGGATATGTCAGCATCGCTTTTCTGCGTCACTCATTTGGCCCTCCCTGTGCCTTCTTTGGTATCTGAATATTGGCTTGAAAAGATATGTATTGGTATATGTTTCCAGTGATCTGGTGTTCCTTTTGAATCCCATATTGATTAAGCCTGCTTAGTTATTTGGAATGTAAAGTGTCATGCTGACAGGTTATGAGGATGCCTGCTGGAAAGGAAATATAACAACATTGCATAGACTGATTGCTCAGAATTACATGGAGCATGCAAGGTTTGTTTACAAACTCTCTGAAGGAAGATACTGTGGTTTTCCCACTGCAGACTGATATCCAAAGAACTCCGTGATGCTCCTACTGTGCTGCGGGATATGATTTGGTTGTGTTATTGGATCATTTAGTGTGTTTGATGAGAAGTGAAAGTGAAATACTAGGAACATGCAAATAATGTTGTACTTACAGTGTTTTGTAATTCTTACTTAATTAGCTGCAGGGCAAAACCACTCTGCTTTTGAAAAAAGCCCCAGAGGATTTTAGTTTTGCTAAGATGATATCTAAACAATGGTTTTGAGAATGGCACTGGAAATGGGGCGTATACCTTGTTCCCTTTACATCTGTCATTTCTGTTAATTTTTTAAAAAGTACCTTTATTCAGTTGTTGCTTCTAAATAAGACTTCAAAATATGCCTTAGTGTTAGATTCTTTAATATCCAGCATATTGCACTCCAAGGATCCCAATGCAATCAAAAAGGGAGTACTTTCTATCTTAAAAAACTATGCCTTCATTAGGTTGTTCTCTCAAATTCTCCAGTAAAATTCCCCATGAAACAATAGGTTTTTCCATTAGGAACACTTTTTTTCTTTTTTTCTCAAGAAATAATAGTAAGTTCAGAATTACAAGGACACTAGAAACTGAAAATCTGCAGTTTTTCAGGGATACTTCATTATAATTTTTTCATTCATTGCACTTAATCTCAGGAAAAATGTGAATTTTCAATAACTCCTCCAGACAGACATTCAATTTACTATTACATGCACATACTTGTATTGAAAGTAGAGCTGAAAATTTGCTTCTGCAAAGACTTTTTGTTCATGGTAAGCAACGCACTACGAAAGTAGGTTAAAAATATGTTGCTAGGAAACAGAAGAGGATCCTAGCAACTGCTTCGGAAAATGAAAATTGTATGCCTGTGTAAGGATGGAGCTTCAACCCACAGCAATCCAGCGAACTAACATTGTTTCATAAAGAAGATGAATTCTGCAGTCTCAGTCTTTGCTATTTTATTAGTAAAATAATATTTCTTACTTAGAATTGTGTTCTTAGACAAAGAAAATGATTTTTCATCGATTATAGTATCTTAAAATGTACTGGTAACATGCTCAGTATTTAGTTGGACCAGAATTGTAAGCTTTTGAGATCTACATTCCTCATTTATATGCAGGACTCACCACTTAGAAAGATGTTCATTAACCTTTGGCTTTCTGCAATCAATACTCTAACAGAGTATTTGTTTTATTGAATTTTTATTGTTATGTTCAGGGATTTAACACCTCAGGGATGAGGTATGCAGTTGTGATCCCAAATTATTTTTAGGAAAAGAAATAATAAGGGATTTTTGAAATATATGTAGCTTGCTCTTCTTGTAGCACTAGTTTCATTTCCTTCCTGGACTTTCGTTTTTCCATCTTCTTTTCCCTCTTGCTGTCATTTTCCACAATATTTCACCTCATAGCATTTGTACCTTTGCTTTTCTGTTAAACCTTTTCTCCCTTCCTCTTGCATTTCTTATGTAGTCATCCTTCCTTCTGTTTGCTGGACCTTGCCTTCTCTTCTCTCTTACTCCTCCCTCTTCCCTGATCCACACAGTTATATTCATTTTCCCTAATGAACCTTTGCACTGGAAAATAGGGCATTAGTTACAGGACACTGTAACACTATGATTCATTCTAGTGTTGCTAACTACCTTCAAGGCAGATAGGCTTTTACTGGTGAAAGCAGCAGAATGGTAGAGAAAAGTCCTTTTTATCTTCAGTGTGTAGGCTAACGCTGTGCAAGCTCAGGGCCACTTGATCTGCATCCATGTTACTTTTCTATCTGCATATGTACAGACACTTCAATATAGTCACAGATAGCATATCATCCTAAATTTGTGTCTGTATTCTTACACATGTGTGTGAGAGGCTGTCCTGATCTTTCCCTCAATATCAAGATAAATACTGATGCAGGAGTACTATAAAATAGGTCAACATGCAGAGCTGGTGTAGGTTCCAACATGTCCTATCCTTCTGTATTATACACTTGAGTCAATCTTGGAGCAATAGAAAGAGTTAAGTGTGTAAGAAAACCAGACAGTTATTATGACATGATGTGCTGTACCCTGCAGGTGAAGGCCTGTTAAGGAGTAGGAAATCAGAAGAAGACTTGGATATCAAGGGCAGAAATAAGGGATGGCAGGTGAAGAAAAGACAATCAGATGTGAATGTACTCTCTGCAGCTATCTTGGGTAAACTACTATGCATATAAGCAAATATCGCTAAGGAGTAGCTTTGGAGAAATTGTGATTTACAAAGTGGGAAAGTTTTGGAGGTAGAACGTGAGTGAGTCAGGTCATTGTAAGGAATCAGTTGATTTTTATGGGTGTATGATAGGGAAGACTGTGGAAATTGAAAAAAAGAAATCTTTCTTCATTGTGGCTTGGAGGATCCGAGTACCACAAAAAGTAACTGATTAGAGGTGGAGGAGTATAAGTCATCTTTTATGAGTATTTGTGGTGGTTTAGTTTGGGCATGTCAGTGATGTATTGTAGGAGCTGTTGTGATGCAGTTGGGCAGCTCTTCTCTCACTCGCCAATCAGAAAGTAGACAGTCAAGACCTGAAGCAAAACAGCAATTTTCTCCCTATTCATCTACTGGCTCTTTTTATGTCCTCCTTCTTCAAAAGCTTAGGGAAATAACTTTTAGACTTTATTCTTTGCACACTGAGGAAAAGCACTGGACTGTCTGTGTCCTCAGAGGCAGGAGCTGGATCCAAATGTGGGGCTCCTTTCTTATTTGTTGCTATGGTTTCATAGCCTGGTTGTCTTTGCTAAAATGTGTCTCAGGTACAAAGACCTTGACCATTTAAAGGGCTGTTGTTCAGAGCACTTAATTTCAAGTTATTCTGGACAGCAGTAGGTAAAAGGTGAGGAAGTTCCAGCACTGGAAGTTCCACTCATAGCTATGGAATATAATATTTACCAAATGAGCTGCCATAACCTACAGAACAGCCATCTGTGAATTCGTGTGAAGTATAGCCCTGGAAAAAAATACACTAAGTCTTGGTTCTTGCCTGCTCTTGGAAGGTCCTTGTTTGTGAGATAGTCTCACAGAGTACTTAAACTAAGAGAAATTTGGTTAATCAACATTAGTAACTGATACCTCAGTTGTGAGGGGACACACAGACATGAGCCAATGCATACACATATGTTCATGTGTGCATACACTAATAAATCAACCCACAAGTAGTAAGCTAATTTGGCTGTTACAAAGTTACTTTTATTACAATTAAGTTAAAAGTAATCTATTTGCCGCATGCAATTCAATGCAACACTCCTTGCTGTAGTATTGACTTGTCACTCCCACTAATGCTGAAGAGTATTTTTAATGTTACTTCAGTTTCATAAAATTAATGGGTAAAAGATGGGTTTTTTCAGTATGCATTTTTTCTTCTCTGTGTCTTTAACTTGGAAGCAATTTTTAGACCATAGAGTTTGTATGCAGTTTAATATTCTTGCAGAAACTTCTGCTTTATTGAGATTGAACTTGTTTCTCCCCTTTGCAATGGGAGTGGCATTGTGTCACCACGGCTGCAGGTTAAGAAGGAAGAACTTTGTGTGGTAGGATGTTTAAATGATGTGGGTGTAAGTAAAACAGCAGAAGACAGTTATGAATACTGCAAAATGAACAAAGTTCTTCCTCTGGGTAATAATTTTTCAGAATTCTACTATGTGTGAAAGTTATCTCAGACTACATAATCTCCTAAACCTTTCTTAAACATTCCATACGTAAAACCAAACAGAATTTTGTGTGGTGTACAACCATATTTTAATAATAAAGCTTATGTTAGTCTGTTTAAGGAAGAATAGAAATGTATTCTAACCATCTTGTATCACTCCCACCTGTTCTTATGATGAAATAGGATAAAAAGATTGGGTTCCCAAAAACTAGAGAACCAAAGAGTGTGGGATATAGTTTTTTTGGAGGTAATGAAGCTCTTTCAGCTATAGAATATTGAAGCTTCTACTAATATTTAAGCAGAGTCGCTAATCAGGCAAGGGTTTAAATGACCTCAATTGTTTCCAGATTAGCAAGCAGTCAGAAATGCTAGAGTAGAATTAATATTAACTACTTCTACATGCTTGTATAATTTAAGGATAGATATTAAGGAACTACCTATGCCATTACCAAGGTGGATGTGGGAAAAAATTTTGAGATTCTGCACATGTCAGACAATAATATATATGTCTTGCTGCAAGTTTTTTATTTATGCAAGTTCTGGAGCACTGTAGTCTAAATATTTCTAAATACATCTGCAATTAAAAATAAAATATTATACAGAATTGTGTGCAACTTAAGAAAAGGACACAGGATAGCTTTTAAAAGATGCAAGGACGCACATACTTAGTTTATGAAAATTAAAGTTTTTCCTATGTTTTATCTGCTAAGAAACTTCAGAATCCCAGTAGGGTTTTAGGCATCCAAATATCACAGTAATTTACAAATTGATGCCCACTTAAGTGACATTATTTCTAAAAAATCAAAATCTCCAGTCATATTCAGAACTAGTGAATTGCATGCACATTTGTACTGTAGCTTATGGGATGGCATTAAATGATAATGCATGGAAGAAATCTATGTGTGTGAAAAAGCTTAAACAACTAAATGAAAACATGGGAACTGAACTTTTTTAATGTGTGTGAGATGGTAAAAATCACTGGAGGGATGATAGCTGTTCCTGAACTAGGGATTGTGTCCAAGGCTACCTTAGCATCCTGAGCATCTCCCTTTTAGAAGAACTTGTTTCTCTTCCATGCTAATTTCATGGGTCATTGGAGAAACAGATCCATTTTATACCTGCCTTTTATTTTTTTTTTTTTTAAGCCTTTCTTCAACACTCTTTTCTTCATGGCAGAACTAAAGCTATGGTATGTGCACTGTAAACATGAGAAACGTACCTGGCTTCAGTGTCCGTCAGACCGATCCACTGCCAGCCTCGTGCAGTGTGGAGATTTTGCATGGACTCACTTAATGAAGGTTAACTCTGCCTAGAAAAAATTATGTGCAGCAGCTGGTAAGATAGTAATGGGGCATTGTCCCTTTAAGGGAACAAGCTTGTTTTGAAGTGACTAACAGTGCAGTCCTTGTAAACACAGTGGAAACCTCAATAAGTTAAGAAATACTGAAGAATAATTAGCCTTCTGTCAGGGTTCTTGATTAATAAGTAATTGAATCTCTCAACCTGCTGAATATGGAGTTTTAAGTTTGATGAAATTAGATCTCTGTGGTGTGAGCTGACCTCTCATTTTAAGTCAAATAAAATCCCCATTGCAGGAATTAGTTGGACAATCTTACTCAGATCCTCAAAATATTTTGCTTTGCATTACTAAACCACTTAATTATTTATCAAAAGTCAGTGGAAGTGTTGATTTACAGTATATCAGGTCAGGATGAAACATCTCTGTTAAAAAAGGTCCTAGCACAGAGGAAACTCCAAGTATGATATTCTGCTCTTCTTTTGCTCCATTAAAAACAAAGACTGATCACGTTAGATTTCTCCTTGTGTATATACTCATGTATTTGAGAGCATGGGGAATGCAGTGGGGGAGGTGGATAAATCAGGAATTAGAGATGATTTGTCTATTTTCCACTACATTTAGTTCCACATCTTGTTATTTCCTGGAGTATTTTCATTTGCTTATTTCTGTTTGAAAGAAATACCTGGCATTTCATATATTCAAAGGCACATTTTTTGAGGACCTTGACAGAAAATTGGCTGTCATGCATAAGTTCTCTGTGAATGTCAGTCACCTAAGTCTCTAAGCACGGCTGAACACACAACATGTTTAATGAAACTTTAACAGACCCAAAAATTTGGTTGACGTGAACAAACGTTCATGATTAAATTAAGGATTGTTTCCAGTCCAAAGCCCAGCAAAAACAATCCTAATGGCTCCAGCATGCTAAGAAGGATTAAAGAAAATGTGTGCTAAAGCTGACAGTGATCACTGATCAAAACTTCAGTCTTTTTAGCCCTAAGGTAACTGGGTCAGATTTCATCATTGTAATCCTTAAGGTATAAAATAGAAATTGAACTTTCATGGTGATGCAAGCTGGCTATGAAATTAGGAGGCCTTGGCTCACAAAATATGAAAAGTTGGCATACTCAGTGGAAATGATGTTCAAAGCAGTTCACAGTAAGAATGAGAAAAACAGCTTGTGCCGCTTTGGAAGAATAAACAGCAGTTCTCTTTTTGCAGTACTCATATTTCACACATTAATAAGTATTAGGGAAAAAAGCAAAATTAATGTCAAAGTAGGAATAAAAATAGTGATCCTTTGAAGTATCCAAGTGTTTAGAAATTGTCTATTTTGAAACATCTGTGTGTAAAATATAAAAGGTATTTTTTTGTGAAGAAATAAGCATTTAGGAAAAGATCCAAGTAGCTATAAATAGTAGTATATTTTCTTCCAGAAAAAAAAAATCTAATAAGAAAACTAGCACTTGAAAGCAATTTGAGCAAATCATCAATAAAGGCATTTTCCTTTTGATACAGGTTTTTATGGTTGCATTTGTTACTATACAAGAGAAGTTTCTTCTGAGGAGATAGGGGTCTATTTATTCTATCTCACAAGCATAACAGTTAATTAATTCTTTGTATTAAATCCTAGGTTTTTAAGTCAGCAAGAGAATCAGAATTTGAAATGTACATCAGGAGGAAGCATTACCTGGTGAGAATATCTGAGCTGCGAGCACACCATGTTAGTTCTAATTTTGCTTTTCTTTTCAAAATAGAAGCAGAGCGTTGTGTCTATAGGACTCCTCCTGAGGTATGGGCAGGGATCTCTAAATAAAGTACTGGTTAAAAAAGAAGTCCAGTGTCTTACCTCCTTCCCCATGCTCTGGGTGTCAGCCCAGGAGTCTCAGTGCTTGTCAGAAGTGTCAGCATAATCAGCTGTCCCAGTTCAACAAAATACCCATCCCAACTCATTGTGCTACAGCACCTATTCAGGAGCACTGTGATCCCAAGAGCCATCATTTAATCATGCAGACAGCCAAGTAAAACTCTGAGTGGTACACACTGAAGGAATAAGGCTCTCTTCAGCAATTTATGTGAAAGTGATATTTTTCTTTTTGAGGTGCTCCGCTGTGTGCTGCTAGAGGCCCTCTAAAGACAGAGGGTACAAAGGGTGCACGACGCGCTGTTGAGTAGGTGGGCTGTCACCACCTTGTGTTTCTCCTGAACTGTTTCAACATGATGTGAGCTCCTGCCAACTTTTTTCTCCCTCTTTATTTCTGCCTGTTGATCTTTTGAGAAAAACCAAAATTAAGGCTGTGTAGTTTGTTATGTGTCTCTAAAGAGGAGAAAAAGGATGACAAAGGATGCTAATTTCGAAAGGCACAAGTGAAAAGTGATGATGAGAAACTGCCACAAACCCAGTATGAAATAAAACATGCCTTCAAAGCATTGACTGGCCACTGAATTACACTCCCATCTAAGACATCTTAAAAATAGACTGGATGCCTCGGGGAGCAGCAGGACGGGGAGTGGAATATGCTGCAGTATTGGCTGCTGCAGGAGCTAGAGCCTGGTTTTTGACTACTGCTGTGTATATGCATGTGCCTTACACTACCCTGGAAGAGATACTTCCCTTTCCTATATACCCTGTGCCCTTCCACTGCTCCAAAGCTGGCAGTTGCAGCAGGCATGTATATTTAGCAGCTAAAACATGAATAAATCAAGCCATGCCTTGTGACTGGGCATATCTATTTAGCTGTTAAAGGTTGCATGTGGGAAGAAGGTATCAAACTGGAAATATCAGGAAGGGCAGTGATTTTAAGGCATATGAGCACCTACTAGCTGAGCTGGAAGGGGGTTGTAGAGCAGTCCTCCCTGGAAAGAAAATCAGGCTGGAAAGAGAAGCAGGCTGGATTCACCTGAAAAACCCTGACCAAGAATTAATTTAATGCCATGGACTTTTGGTTCTGAACCTTAATGATCTGTGTATACTTCCTATTAAAATATAATTATTTTTGGTTAACTTATTGTCTGCCACCTATTTTGGAAGACAGTTTCCTAATAATTTCCCATTTCTTGAAATAAATTTAAGATATTTCCAGTGCTGGAAATGTGGTTATTTCCAGGCACTTCTGCGTAGAAAAAACATTGGCATAGAACTAGAAGAACAGATCTCTCATGCACATTTTCTCTCTTTCACACATACAACATATCTTTATATTGCAGTGTGTATTTACATGCAAATGCATCCAGACCCATATAAGAAATTTAGGAGGTGATTTAGGAAATAAGCAAAATGATAAACAAACATAGCTTTCGTGAACAGTACTTGTATGGAATATGGTAATGTGTGAATGAGAGATGTAATCATGAAAAAGGAACAGAGCATGAGCACTGTATTTATGGTGATGCGAACAGAAATAAAATAAGTAAGAACACTAAGTTTCAACTAAAATGTATAAAGGCACTGTGAAGTAGAGGCCTGTTCAAGCTGTGGGGTGATTTCTGCTGGGAGGAAGGCTGTCACTGAAGTAAGTCCAGAATACACTGGAAAAAAATACAATTATGAGTAATTGTACTTTGACAGAAGACACTGTTTCTATTTCTTTTGAGAAACAACAGGACAAAACAAGAGACAGAAAGCATGCATTTTTCTAAAATATTCCATACAGTACTTTGAGTCAAAAATGTGGGAAGATGATGTTACTCATCAGCATTCCTATAGTTTTATTATAGACTATAATAAACTACAGAACTATATAACTATAGTTTATAGTCAGAGCGTTCTGTTCTGCTTTGCTATATGCCTGTTTGATTAAGATAATGCATGGTTAAGTGTAAAGATGATTATCTGATTATCTGATGCTAATTTTAAATGGTTAAACGTGAAGCTCAGCAGTGGAAATTGTTGGTTGATCTGCAGTAACCTAGTGTAATATTGGTTACTCCATTTTCATATATTCATTCCAGCTGTTGTGTTGAAATCACTCCTTGCATTAATGGAGAAGCAAAATTGCAGTAATAGTTTTCATTTGCATAGTCTGCCTCCTCACAGTTCCTCAAGGAACACTGAGAAGCTCCAAGAGTTTCAGCCTGACTTGAGGGATGGGAGGTTGTCTTTTGCCAGTGAGTAAAGGGAAAGGACAGATAAAATACTGGTACTGAATGTCAGCTTGGGATTCTGTTCAACTCTTTCAGGTGTCTTAATGCCCTCTACCTGAGGAGTCATTTGAAGAAGTGAACAAACATGACATGAGGTAAAACTGGGAGCTATATACAGCTGGAAGAGCCATGTGTGCTTTCATGGACCTTGCCTTCTTACTTGTCTCTGGAGTAGTGTTAATTCAGCAGGAAGAATGTGATAACTCTAGCTGGGATTTAACAAGAAGCTCTTTGGGGAGAAAAGCAGATCTGTAAAAAGTCACAACAAATTCTGTTGTGTGCTGCTCCAATATGCAAGTGGACATTAGTAGATAAATGAATTACGGTCATCATGAAACACATAGGATAATCTCACTGCTGTCTTGGAAGAGAGATCCACTGCCAGAGTTCTCAGAAGGACTTAATGCATATTTTACTGTTTAGTTGCCTATATGTGTGTCTGTGTATTTTATTCATATTCTGAAAAAAAAATCTTAAATATGTTTATATTCACAATTTTGCATGGAAAAGCCATATAAAGAAGCTGGATTTAGATTTCCCACATTTTAGCATGGATATCACCTAGGTTTATTTATTTATTGTGAGGGGCCCTTGATGTGTTGTATCTGACCCTTTTTATTTGCCATTAGGCACCTGCCAAAGGCCTTTTAAAGAGTTCAGCTGAAGTTAAAGCAGTAGAACTAATGTTCACAGTAGTTAATTAAATTGGCCAAAGTGCTTTTGGCTCCAGCTTTAGGTAAAGGCCTTATTAATATTTTCCAATTTGCTTTCAATGATCTGAAAATTATGAGCAGCACACTATTCCAATATAGAATATTTTATCAGAATATTTCTAATTGATCACTGTAAGTTTGAATTGACTTCTGTCTATGAAAAATATATTTTCAGTGTGCTGTGATAGCAAAAATATTGTTAAAACAATGACTTGTATAATGGATCTTTAAGATTGCATACAGTTTTACTGGACATTTGCAAAATTACCAGCATGTACTTTTAAAAAGACTTATAAGGCTGGACCTCATTTACAGTGGGTTTTAGTGGAACAGTAGACTGCAGCAGAAATTAAAAGAGTATAAAATAAGAAAATATCATATTTGTTATGCTTTCATGCTGTCGGTGCCATTATACCATCATACATTGTTTATTCTTCTTAATGTTTTCGTTTCCAAATCAAGGAATTTTTGTAGAGTGGACTTATATTTAGAGAGAATTATTTTTCTTAGAAATTCAAGGAGACTATTTAAATGTTCTTCATAAGTAGGATCAGTTTTAAAATGGAGGAAGAACCCAGACTTCAGTACACACCCAGAGGTATGTTTATGCTTTCATGTATTTCTTTTTCCCAAAACATACTCTAGTGTATAGTTCTAGGTCATTTGGACAGAAATTTGAAAATAAGCACCAAAGGTTGTTTTTTTTTCCTTCTGAGACTCAATTGAGCAAAAGCACTTAGACTAGACTAGATCTGTAGAACCCTGGTTTTCTACCTTTGTATTTAGAGTGGTAAATCTTGTCGGTAAGCATTGGCTTCCAGTATAATTCTGGACAGAAATTTTCTGCAGTAGCTTTCTCTTCTTTGACAAATATCTGAAAAAGTTCTATACTATATTCAGTTTTTACAGTAAAGTCTTTAAGCTTTTACTTAACTCTATGCAAAATGTTTGGGGCTTTTTTTCTGATTAAAAGCTAATACTGGCTGACATTGTTCAGGCCATCCCCAGACTTTTTCGGCATCATATTTGTATGCTGAATTTGAATCTACATTATTTCACTTTCTAAATTTCTTTAAAATTATATGATATTGTACAACAAGTAGGGCTCAGATCTATGAAACTTGCTAATGAATGTGTATGTATTTTTTAGTCTATTGGGCCTTACCTTTTATCCCTAGCCTATTTGTTAATATGAAATTAGCTATTGTAAGTTAATTTAAAGAAGTAATAAAATCAAGAGCTAGAAACATGACAATCTAAAAATACTTCAGAATGAAAATATTAAATGCAAAGGAATATTAACAAAACCATCAGGACTGATAAGGAAACAAAGGCTATCATAAGTAACTTTCTTATTTATTTCATTTATTAGGTTCAAAAATCCTTTTTGTTAATGGTTCATTTAAATCCTGGTTCTCATCTGTTTGTGTATTGCACAGTTGTCTGTTCATGGGTTCCTAGGAATACCACAGTGCTTTAGCAACAGAGGAACTAAATAGCTCACACTAGAATACTGGACATTATCTAGAGTTGTACAAAACTGGCCGAGAGAAAAATATTTTTAGAGTTATTCAGGGGTATAGCTGTGACATCTGTTCTCAATCAATCTGTTCATTGATACAAGTTAAATATTGATAGCCTTACTGAAATATCAGTTACATAGTTAACAGCAGAATGTTGTAAATCAGGTAGGAAGCTACTGCTAAGAGATGTAGTTGGGAATTAGGAGATATGAATAAATTTAGAGCAGTTCATAAATTTAGAACAATTTTTTCCTTACTCTTCGCATGTAACTCCTTTAAACTTTTTTTGTTTGGTTGATTTGGTTGGGGAGTTTTAATTATTTTTATAGAATAATTGTGAAGAATAAAATTGTGATTATAATAGGCTACATGGATATTTTGCATGAGCATGCCCATAGAAAAAAATTCTTCCTGTCCAACATCTCATGCCAAGACAAAGGTATGTGAATATGTCATCTGAGAAAAGGGCTCTGCTCTTGAACAGCTTCTTGCAGTAGAGGTCAGAGCTGCAGTAGCTTTAAAGACTGCTAAAGCCTTATATATCTTCGTAGCAAAGCTGATGTGTGAATTCAGATAGTTGCGAATTGACTTTCTGAATGCTACCTAGCCTAAGCAGGGCTATTACACACAATATTTTGATGTTCTTCTAAAGTGTTGCAGAAGTCCATAATTTCATTTAATGCTTTCCTAATCTCAGATGGAGATCAGACTGTCATTTGGATCCTATATGTCTGCTATATCTGATTGCAAACCAAAGATTTCTGAACCTGGCTGCCTAAGCCCCACAGGAAAACTTCTGTTAATTGGTTTCATGATTTTCTAGGTTTTTAGGCCCTCACCTTTGGCCATACACTTGCCTCTCAATCTGAATTATCCTCCTGTGATTTCCCTTTCAAAATCATTACATTCCACAAAAAGGCTGTGTTCTGAAGAATTAGAATTTCTTGATGTTTCACCAAAAGTTCCAGACAAGTTCTAACCTTTTTCCAGACCCACCCATTTTCTACTGATTATAACTTGCCTAAAATCACACTACAGGTATGTGAAGGAGGACATGCCTGCACTGGCACACAGAGGCAGGTGTGAGCTCCCTTTGGTTGTGTTAGCCTGCAAAAGCCAGGGAAAGACTGGGCAGAGACACCTATGCAGGTTCAATTAAGTTCCAGCTACCTTAGTGCAGCACCTTCACACAGCCTAATATGATCAGCTGAGAACTCACTGTTAGCTCATTGTGTTCACCACACCATATAGAACGTGATAATTTTACATGTGTTCTCCACCATCCTCTGTTTATGAAGTCTGCTCCTCCCAGTGAAGATACCTTCAAAACAGCCCTTTTCCCCACCCATTCCAAGTAGTCACCAAACTGCTGGAGAATGATGCTCTCTCTTATCTGCTGAACCTGTATGTGGAACACTGGAATTGAGTGATCGTTTTCATTACTTGAATTTGCTTAAACTAATTCCATCCCTACTGATCTTAGCTGGTATATAAGGAGAGGTATGCTCCTGTAGAGAGTAATTACACAAAACTTCGACGGTAAATTCAAAGCATGAGGGATTCTGAGACTGGATTGTGCAGATGCTGGCTACAAGGTCCATTCCTCATGGCACTGTGGCTGGAGCTCAGATATCAGAAATCTCAGACAAATGCGGAGCACTTTCTTGTGTTAATAACGGAGGCTAGGATTTCTTACACACTGGCTCCAGCCCCCATCCTGGCTATAAATCCATGTTTGACTAATGAAAAAGTAATATAGCTAACAAGTGGCATGTAGATCTGCAGCATGAATGAAGCCCCATTTCCTATGGACTGGTGCCTTGCAGTTGTTTGGCATTGATGGTTAAGGTACAAAAATCCTGTGGCCTTTCTTACAACTGAGTAAGTGCTGGCAGGCAGGCTCTCAGGTATCATAAAACTTTTGCACTCCTTTTACAGTCTTTCCTTCAGCCACAAACTTACAGAATCTGATCTCAATCTTCAGTTTTATATTTCGGCAGAATGCATGGAAACATAAGAGATCAATGTCCTTTTGTTTCCTTTCCGCTGAAATCAGACTGTGAGTTCCAAAGCTATATAGGAAGCATGCATGGATATGTATGAAGTGTACTCAGACAATGCTTGACAACAGAGCAAACTATGGCAGAAACAGCACTGTATTTTTCTTAACTGTCTTTAGTGAAAAGTGAGAGTATATTTTTCATAATTCTGGATGTCTGGAGGGGAAAATTTTTGTCTTAAAAATTTCTGCTTTGACAAGTTTGGACTAAATCTTGACTTGTGCCTTAGGAAATAATGCCAAATGAACTAGCTGTCTTGGAACTTTCAAGACATAGGATGATGGACAATATAAAGCAGGAGATTACAAGACTATAGACTTGTTAAATTTAGATTGGTTTTGAAGCTTCAGTTCGGCACCAGTAAAATATTATTCTTGGCAGACATCAGTTTCAGTGAAATTTGAACCACAGTTTATGCAAAGTTCTCATAAAAAATTCATGCATTTGTCCATGTAAGGCTGAAAAAATCAGACCAGCAATGACCTGTGCAAAATATGGAGAAGTCTGGAGAATAAGCCCAAGGAAGTGGCACTGATTACCTGCATCTTACTGCCTGTTCACAGATGCTGATGTCTAACACAGCTCACTTTTCCTCTGCTTTAGAATGTGACCACACAACCGCCCTTTCTCCCTGCTGATGTTGTCTTGTTATGCTGCTCCCGTGATTTCTGCCGATTTATGGAGAAATCTACCAAGACAGAGAGCTGAGTTATGAGGCAGTAGATTTATTTCTTAGGGGAGTTACCTCTTTAGGAACCCTCTCTGCATTTGCCAATTCAGTGCATGTTTGTTCACTGGACAGCGAACAGGCACTTATGCATGTACTTACACGTGCATATACGCAGAGGAACAGTAGCTTTGAAACTGCATCCTAGAAGAAAAAAGATGATATTTTAAACTGAGTAGCCTCTGCATTTGTGAATCAAATGGCTGTTTTTATAGCTGAACTTAATACAGAGATATTTGCAACCCATTCACCATAATCCTGATGTATAGAACAGAGCAGTGTGAGTTTCTGAAGGGAGCAAGGGAATATGTACTGTGGTTGCCAGCACCAATAGAAAAGAAATTATATTTTTGAGTAGAAAGAAGTGTTATTTATGTCTGGGTTTTTTTTTTCTTTGCAGCACGTATTATATCTGTTTTAATTTCTGACATCTTTGCTCTTTTAATTTGATCTCAATATTCAACCGAGCTATATTCCAAGGCTTACAATTTAATAACTATTAAAATTCAGGAGTGTAAAAGAGACATGTTAAAACTCATAATCAGAAACTAGTGGTTTCCAGATTAGTATGCTACATCTGTTCTAACTTCCAGCTATGGACAGTATTATCTTGTGGCCTTGATGAACAGTAGAGAATACTGAGGAACATGTGGAAATCAATTTGCTATGCCATATGGTACTTCTGGAAAGCTGCACAAACCTGTGCAGTCTCAGATGCATCCACAAACTCTATCAGTAACTTTTTTTTCTTGCAATTTTCAGCCTTTACTGGAATATCTGAAATGAATGATGCTAGACTGATAATCACAGATAAGGTGCTTTGTTAGTCTATATCAAGGTACAAAAGAACCCTTTGAAGTCCTTTAAGCATGTCCAGATAAAAACCTATAACATATATCTGAACACTGAAGTTGTATAGTGGTGACTTTTTCTGATTTGCTTTAGAGTTGTCAAAAATATAACACATTTTCTCTGCTACCTCGAGGTCCTGCTACTCTTATCTAAAAATCCTGTCAATTTGCATGTTAATGTCTCTTCTGAATAATAAGATTTTCAAAAGTATCTCAATTACTTAAATTGTAAAACCCTTTAAGTAATTTTTAAAAAGTTATATAAATAAATTCAATTTCCTGAGGGTGTATATGAGAAAGATCTGTAGAAACAAAACAAAGAAAGATGATCAGAGGGCTGGAACACCTCTCCTATTGAGACAGGCTGAGGGAGTTGGGGTTGTTCAGCCTGGAGAAGAGAGGGCTCCAGGGCGACCTTGGAGCACCATCCAGTACCTGAAGGGCGCTACAAGAGAGCTGGAGACTGACTTTTTACAAGGGTATGTAGTGAGAAGACAAGGGGAAATGCCTTATGCCAAAATGAAAGAGGGTCCCTGGAAACGTTTGAGGTCAGGTTGTGCATAGCTCTGGGCTCTGACCTAGTTGAAGATGTCCCTGCTCACTGCAGGGGGGTTGAACTAGATGAGCTTTACAAGGTCAATGAAAATCCCAAATCATTCTATGACTCTATGAGTAATTTCATTAATCAGCACCTGAAATTTAGTCTGAATAACATGTGATATTGCACTCCTATGTCAGCAATGATTGCAATGTGCTTCTGTTCAGAAAAAACTGAGTTGGTACTTTCCATCAATGTTTTCCAAAGGCTTTGATGAAGTATGTGGAAATGCTTTTAAGAATCAATATAAATGTTCGTAAGACTAAATTTTATCTTGGTGAGTTGAAAATATTGGGATTTTGAATTTATCTTTGTTCTCTTTGTACAGTAATCAGACTATTTAGAAACACAGGAACTGTGACATCTGTGATTTAGGGATGGAAGAAAACTCAGGAGAAGCATTGCATGTACTTGCTCTGCTCTTCTGTTCTTCCTGGACCTCCAATTTTGATCACTGTCAGGAACAAAATATGAACTAGGCAGACCTTTGGTGTGACTCATGTTCTTGTAAGTACTTTCTGCCTTTTTTCTGTCACTTGAATTGCATTCCATTACAATAGTGAAGCCTATAAGGTCAGGGACTGTGCATGTTTTTCACTATGCCCAGCAAAATGGGGCATTGACCTTTGCCACCTTTTGGCACTGCCCTGGAAAAATAACAATAACATGACTATAACATGTACTACATTATTTTCTGCTTCTAAAGTAAAACCATAGGAGATTTAGTAATCAATTTAAGGAAATAAAAATGAACTTTCATGAAAGTGATGAGAGTGGAATTAAAGAGTAGGCTCAAACACTAAATCAGTGTTCAGGTAAGTATGCTGTCTTTTGCAAGCTTACTGAACCTAAAATAAGCTAGGATATTTGGCCTCCACTGTGTCTACATCCATAATACCAGCACCTGTATTCATGTTTTAACACTGTTATTTTAGTAATCCCAGATCCTTCAACCAGATCATGACGTGCTGGAATCCTCTGCTTAATCAGCTCTCCAGTAAATGTGGTGGTTTTTATAACTGTGTAAATAATTTGAAAATAAATATTGCAAAGTTAACTGAAGGCAAACCAAAATATGTGCATCAGCATTATGATTGACAATTTAGACAGAAGTCTAAAAATATTTCTGTAAGATTATTCTGTAATGAAGTAGTCATCTGGCTTAGGGAAATTCCTGAGAAACTGGATGGATGTGCCAATAAAGTGTTTCTATATGCTCACACCTCCCTTATGCCTTAGCTGGCGGTTGAAGATACAGGCCTAGATGGACATTTGCTGTGGCTCAGAAAAGCTGTTCTTTCCCTTCTTTCCCTAGACAGTTACATGCCACTGATATGTGCATCTCCTCTTTTCCCCCTGGTAATTTCATCAACTAAATCAAGGTTTCAGATGGCATGGTCCCTTGAAACTTCTGATAGATCAGTAGATTATTTGAATGATTCAATATTGCTGACATGGTATTAGATGACTTGTTTCAAGGATCAATAGAAGTGTGCATGCATGACCTTAATGTCCCTCATAACAGAATAGAAACGAATTGCTCTTTCTCTTGTTCATCTTGACCGTTCTTCTAGAATATACCCCATTGTTTTACCACCGCAAGTCTTTGTCGACCCACGTTCACCTTTTAAAAATAATCTTGCTAAAGAAAATAGATCTAAGGATTCTCTCACCAGGCTGATTAATTAGGTGAAATAATTAATTTCAGTTATGTCTTGCTGACTGTTTCTAACAGTTAAGTGACATGTTGTCAAGTGTGGCCCATTGGAGTGTGTAAATTTAATTCTTTAGCAAGGACACTTAGGACATGCCACTGCTGCCAGTAATATCCTATATATCTATGATAACTGATGAGTGTAATTTCTTCTTGAGACTTAAAATACAATGCCTATGTCTAATTGTAGAGCATATTCCTATTAAAGTGCTTATCTGGCAAAGAGACATTTGAATATTTCTTCCATAATGATATGAAAACAGATGATAAATATATAGGCTGTTTTTACTTTATGGTGGAATAAGTATACATTAAGAAGTGTACTGATAGTTTTAAATATTCCTGATTTATACTGAGTTGAATTATAGCAAAATTTGGCATGTGTTTTTATATTATCTTAGAGTAATACTCATGCTTCAGAACAAAATATATTTCCCAAAGTTTCAGACCTTGTATCTGGGCTTTTAAATGTTCTCTCTTGAATTCTTACATTTATTTAATCTTTTACAGTTCTCTGAGGCAGAAGAAAAATTACTGAAAAATAATTCCATGCAATCCAGGAGACTTCCACCAGAGGGGATTCAATGCTGGATCTGGAGGTCACCAACATAAGGGAGCAAATTAGGGACATCAAGATTGGAGGCAGCCTGGTGGAGTTGGTGGAGTTTACAGTCCTGAAGGATAAGTCATGTAATGATGAGTCAGGTAAGGATTAAAGTTTGGTGCCTGGACTTTAGGAAAGTAAACTTCCATCTCTTTAAGGAAATAGTCAATAGGATCCCCTGGGAGACTGCCTTCAGGGACAAGGGAGTGAAATGGAGATGGCAAATATTTAAGGAAATCTTCCTCAGAGGGCAAGAACTCACAATCTCCAGGACCAAGAAATTGAGCAAGGAAGGCAAGAGACCAGCATGGCTGAGTAGGAAACTGCTGGTCAAACTAAAGGGAAAGAAGCAAATGCACAGGCAGTGGACACAAGGACAGGTGATCTGGGAAGGGCACAGAGTTGACATATGGTTGTGTACTTGGCAAAGAATAGCAGGAAGGGCTTCTACAGGTATGTAAACCAGAAGAAGAAGGTCAAAGGTGTGCTGTCCTGATAGATGATACTGGCACTGGTAAAAATGGAGAAGGCTGATGTGCTCAACAACTTTTTTGACTGAGTTTTCAATGGCAGCTTCTCTCCCCACACCTCCCAAGTGCATAGATGGCAGAATGGGGGAGCCAAGTCCCTCCCACTGTGAGAAAAGATTGGGTTCGTGACCACCTGAGAAACCTGAATGTACATGAGTCTATGGGATCCAATGAGATGCATTCCAGAGTACTGAGGAGGTCGGCTGCCATTTACCTAAGCAGTGTTAGCTGCAGACAGTGAATAAAAGCTCCCAGAATGACATACCTCTTTGAATCAAAAAGATTCCTCATGACATTAAAAGGAGTGTGGTTTTTCCACCTGGCATTCTTGCTATGCCTTCACAAATTCTGGACAGGCATTACAGCCTCTGAAGCAAAGCACTCTTAAACACAGCAATTTCAAATCCTGCCTCCTCTGATATCTGTGGCAAAAATCCAAATGGAGACAAGATTTCACCATGTTTATTAAAGTTCCAAGGTATTCCTTGATATTTATGAGATCCCATTATGCAAATGGAATACTATGAAAGTTCCTTTGACAGCAATTTCCCATCCACTGGCATAAAAGCAGATCTTGTTTGGCACAAATATCAGCAGTTGGCACAAGCCAGGGTTAAACCCACTGGTCCCAAGACTAGAGAGACACAAACGTGTATAACACAAAAATTTTACCACCTCTCCTAGTCCTGTCTTCCATAAAATAGATCTCAGCTGACACAGAGAACTGCATAATTTCTTCCAAAAATTACTTAAACATTGAGAAGTTACTTCTCCAATATGCTGTGTGTTGTATAAAGAATTCATGTGAATGTGAGGTGTTGTAAGGTTCTATTAGCACTAATTTAGGATGACCTTACATTGCTCACAATTGGCAAAACCACAAGTGAGTCACATGGGTTAGCCCACAACACATGGTCATCCTAAATGCATACCAAGAAAGTCTGCACCAGGAAAGCCACTGAGTCATCAGTGAGGCACATATTAAGTAGTTGACAAGAGTTATTCACCTCTGGAAAGTAACTCTGGCTCACTATGGCATACCACAGAAATAAAATGACACTTTCTTTTGTTTCTGTGATGTGAAAATGAAGATTTGATTTGCAGTTATTTGAGTCTAATCAGCAAACACAGGACAAGCCAGCTTAACAGACTCGTGAGTATGGGAAAAATAAAAACAACGTACACTTTTTTGTACCCTAATTGTGTGCTTATTTTTAATTCAAAAGCTTCAATAAAGACACAACTCATAGAACAACAATTTTAATAAAAGAGTTAATTCTAGACTACGGCATTTTCCAGGATATAGTTGACATATCTAATATGTGAAGTTATGTGACTTGCAATATGGCTGGCTTTATATTCAAAAGAACAAATGGTTAAATTTATATCCCTATACAATAATGGAGGGGAAGACTGCTTCAACAAATCTTTTGCCTTCTGCTGTCCTTCTAAATTCTGTGTGCAGCTCTTCTGCTGACATCCTGAATGTGACATGCTGCTCTCGAAAACAGGTATAATAGTATTTTCAGTATATTCGTCTTCTTTCATTAGTGAGTCCTTCTATTACCAGCTTACATTTCCTGGCCCACTTTGATGTCCTATTTTGAGTCATGAGTTTAGAGTCTTCCACAGTTTTGTCCCAAACAGTATAGCTGCTAATATGTTAAAGAAAGACTGAAAGGATTATACCTGCCACTTGTTTGAGACTGAATGGAAAATAAAAGTTAATTTTATTGTATTATCTTATTGGTTTACTACGGCCATACAATTAATCCTCTGAAAAAAGGGAATAAATTGAAAGTTGTGAATTATAACTCTAACTGGGTTAACAGGAACATCCTGTAACAAAAATCTAATCTATTTACTTTCATGCCTGATATTACTTGTGAATTTCTCTTGTTCTTTCCTAGATACATAAGGCTTCTTTCTTGTTTTTTTCATTTTCAGTTATTTCTGATTTTCTCACTTTTGCAATCTTCCCTGTAAAAATTTCATATGAAAATCTTGCTCAGACTGATAAGTTTTGTAACAATGACAATATTTTACTCTCAATTGCAGTTTCATCCAGAATACTTCACTTCATGGAAATAAGACAATTTTCAAAAGCAGACCCTTCCAGGAATGAGAATAGGTGGCAGTATAATCACAAAAATGCTTGACAGTAGCAAAGAACAAACCATTATTGTTAAAAAAGGTTGTTAATATTCAAGCAAAAATTTATAATTTTTTTTGTTACTTTTTTATGATGCTGTCATTCTGCAAGATTTAGTAACAATTACATTCAAAACATTTAATTTATTACACTGAGTATTTAGATTAGGTGAATCCGTGAGAGCATTTGAACCTGTGGTGCCAGAGAGTCTAAGCTTGCTGTGTTAGGATAACCCTTTTCTGATTTCTTCTTGCTTTTTAATGGAGTGACTCTTTTTAGATTTACTTAGAAATTTCTATCTCTTATGCCAGAACGTTTGGCAGCAGCTGGGATAATTTGCTTAGTTATGAATTTGCTATCTTGCTTTTAATCCCAGTCAAATGATCCACCTGCCTGGTATTCACTTCCCTGACAGTTTCTCCAATAAATCTCAGAAATAGGATTGGTATACTGGTTTGTGTATTATGGTAATTTTTTTTTTCCTTAAGTCTGCTAATATTGTTTGTTTTTTTTAGCTTTGAAATCAAATAGTTTTGTTCAAATAATATTCAAACCCAGTCATAGTCTGTCACTAAAACTGTCACAGAATATGAGATACCCATAGGGTGACCAAAGAACTCACATTAGGCTGACCAAGGAAAATTTACATGTTCTCTGTTTGCAGGATGAGCAGAAAGCAAATAAAATCTACACATGGTACAATCTCATTATATATTGACAATAATTATAAATAACTCAGTTTTCAAAATGTATCTGCTTAGCAGAAAGTTAAACATCAATGAGCTAGTATTCAATCAGATGGGCATAAGCCTGTGTTTTAGGAGGAGAGGCAGCATATTCCAAACTGCAGAACATGTGCCATGCTACAGCATTCTAGAGCAGTTAGAGCTCTGCTGACATCCATGTTTAGATAGAGGAAAGATTCCCTGTCCAGGATGTCAGAGATACAAAGTGAGTGTATCATTGTTCAAGGGATGAAGCAGAATACTTCAGAATGGAGCAGCATCATCTCCCTAGGAATCTTGCCTGGATCTTGCCTGTGTAGCATTTTTCTTAGGGTACAAGATTTTTATAAAAATATTTGAGTATGTTTTTCTTATTCTCATAGAAACTAACATCCCAGATTAAGTAAAATTAAGTGCCTCAGAATGATCTTTGTAACAAGCAGCAAGTTGGATGGATGTAGTCTAGTAGCTAAGCTGGAAGTAAGATGAGATTCCTGCACCCTGGTTGATTGGCATGTAGCTGTTGACTTTGAAGGAAATGCGCATCTATTACAGTGTTTTGGAGCTATGCAGTTAAGTGAACAGATTTTTTTTCACAAAAGTTCAGCAGTGGAGATATTTACTAGAATGCAAGTGGTATCATTTCAATTACCTTTTGTTTGATTTAGAATAAGGGCTTGAAGTTATTTCTGTCATGTCTTAAGAAATGGCAGGTAAAAGTGGGAAGACCGGAAGCATTATTTCCCAGTCTCTCAGACTGGAATTGCTAAATTTTGTAGAAATAAATTCTAATTTCATAAGTACTTTAAACCTCTCTTTTCCGTGACATTATTAAATGTCTTTGTTATGAAACTGAAGAACCACTTTCTCATATTTGATGGTGTGGGTGTTTCTGCTTGTACGTGTCTGTCTCCTGCCATCTTTCAATGACTGTTTTAGTTTGGGCAGAGGAGCAACAGAAAGTGTTGTGTGAGCACTAAACCACTGAATTTTTGTGTGAAATAAGAAGCAAAGCCTCTCCTAAATCTGGTTCCACCCCAAGCTTTTTTATGGATGTCTCATAAGTGAGTGTGCTTCCAGAGCATCCTAATGACTCAAAAGAACAGATGAGTACGAAATCTGTTGGGGCGATTCAGACCAGCAGCATCAGAATTTGAGAACTGCAAATATGTGATGACATAGGGAGAAAATATTATGTCAGACAAGTACACCCATTTGGATCATAGGGAACCAAAATATTTATTCTCCAGAGTACCTGTGCTTCAAACCACCTAACACGAATGCAATTTTTAAGTCAGAGGGGATGGCTTTTTCCCTGCTGTCTTCACAGATGCATTGCTGTTAGTTTACTGGTAGCTGTTTTAATCACAGTAGGTGGCTAACCTCAGACTATTTCATGTTATGTTATTTTCTCCAGTGTAACTACATAAAGCAATAGAATATGGTAATTGATAAGGAAAGAGAACGTGGCACATGTATTGCAGGAAAGAGCACTTAAACTGCAAGATGATGCAATTTTAAAAATATTAAAACAATAACATATTCACACTTTTTATTAACATCAAGGAGATTTTTCAGCCTATCCATTAGGATTTTTTTTCTTTAAGTGAGGTCTTATTATTGCAATTAATTTCAGTTTTTCTCTCCTGCTATTCATGCATAAATAAGGTTGTTACTTGGTATCCAGAACAACCTAATGTACAAATTGATGGGAGAAAAATGCGTCCTACAATGAACACATGCACATCTAGTCAGATGATGACAGAAACACTTCTATCTGTAATCCAGATTTTCTGTGCTTTTATCTTTTCACCTTTGTTTCTTTTACTGTTCTGTGTTATGACAAAGTTGCAGCGAAGTTTTTGTCTTCAAAGGAACCTCTTCAGTTTTGAAGTTCAGTCCACTCAGAAACGGGTGACTCATGACTGATTTAATGGCAGTGTTTCAAAGTTTTTATAATGAGAAGCTTTATTTTCAAAACATAACTTTTCGGAGTGCACAGAGAATCAAATATCTCCAGGAAAACTGCCACTTTTTCTTTTCTCCCCTTTCTCTTTGTGGTGCTTTTAGAGACACTAAATTATTTCAGTTCTTTCTGGAGGATTTTGTGTGGAAAAGCAGCATTTGCTGAGGACAGTGTCATGCTTGCATAACTGCATGCCATATTTTTCCAATTTGCACCACAAGAAAAGGAATAAAGTTTATAGCATTTATCAGGCACTGAGTAGAGTGCCAAATCTCAGACAAGGTTTTTCTGAAATCTGCACATGCCAGGAAGGTAATGGATAATGGATTGGTAGTAAAATGTTGATGCCAGGGGAAAATACTGGCCTGCCATGAAAGTCCCAAAAGGAAAAAGGAAAGCTGTAGCATAAGAAGTCTACTGCCAAAAAGCAATGAGATCAAGTAAATGAGTGCAGCTGCCAAGTAGCAACACGAGTGACATTTTTATGGTTGTGAGCCTGTTTTTCTAATTCTGACCTTCCCAATTGAATAAAAACTCACTAATGTTAATTCCTCCCTTCAGGCCTACTTAGGTGCTCTCTCCTAGTGTTACTTTGGTCACTGAATAGGAGCCATCAGCAATGGCCCAAAGATGAGACTTCCCTCAGCAGAGCCACTCGCAGGCTGGATAAAACAAAGGAGTCCTATGGAAAAGACAAAGTTTATTTTCCCTCTTTGAATAGTTCTCTCATAGAGAGCTACATTTGTCTTCATATTCACTCTTTACACTTCAGCTTTCATGTTCCGGGTATGTTTACCATACCACAAAAACACTGCTGAGCCTGTGCATAAGTGGAAGGTTGGAGGTAGGTTGCTGTTCTGCGACTTAAAAGAAATAATGGGTTTATGTCTGATCTGATCCATGCCATTTCATTAAAGAAAATTGGAAAGACAGAGACTCCTAAACACTTAATATGGCAAATTTTTTTTATTTTTCAAAATTCTAGTTTGGTTCACTGTGATATGATAGTGTATAAAGTGTGAAATTCAGTTATTTTCTTAACAGAAGAGAGCCATTATATAACACAGCAAGCTTTAAACAGCACTAGGAGCCAAATTTGTAGGAAATTGAAAAGCTGTGAAAACAGGGAGAAATATTTTTGTCAAATAGTACCTTTTCCTGGCCTCAATTTTGTATATTTCCTAAAAGAGTATAAACCGCTACCATTTTAGAAACTGATTAAAATGTAGTATTTATTGCATTCTACACACTGTAAGCACAGGGGAGGGATTGCTTTTTCTTTTTTTTTTGGTAAAGAGAGAATTAAAAGGATTACTCAGTATTTCACCAGCCAGAAAAATCAGAGAAGAAAAAGCAAATTCCATGGGCAGGACTCTGTCAAGAATTTAAGACACAAACTACAATTGCTGTGCTACCAAACACCTCCAATACATTCCTGAATATCTTGCTTGGTTTCTGTTGTACTTTGGCTTGGCTCAACAGCACTCCTGTACCTTACAGGCCATACTGAGGTACAGCTGCAGTAAAGGCTTTGGAGAGCTCAGCTCTACAGGCACAGTTCAGACATCCTCTATAGAATCTTACAGGTCTAATGATGTGATAAGGAGAGACCTTGCTTATTGAACAGATTATAAAAAAAAAAAAAATATATCATAATCAGGTAGTGTGGGCTACAGGGCTTCTAATACTCATTAATAGCATGCAAAAAGGAGCTCAGAGTTTATAAAAATGAGTTTAATCAATAAATGATGGCCTTTGCCTGTATCTCATCAGGTATCCCAGCTGCTATTCAAGCTGGTGCTTGCAAGGGTCCATGGATACAAAAGTGTCTCCACAACCACAAACTAAATAAAGGAGGTGATTGTATGTTGGTTTTAACAGTAAGGAGCTAACAGAGTTCCTAAATTACCATAGGAAAACACATTTTATTAGTATTTAACCAGATAATGCAGTTATTCTTTTCTGTAAGCAATAGAATCTTGCATATGCTGAAGATGCTGACTTGAACTTTCAACGATAAGATGTGCAGGGGTCATTTTACTTGTGTCCATTACAGCTGAAGGAGCTCAGCTGTACCAATTTCTCTCCTTGAGAGGCAGAAAGAAAGAAAGGAAGGTTTCTTGCTTGCATGCTGACCTTCCTTTGCATGCCTATGCAGGTGACGATTTGAAAACTATAATTAATTTACCAGTTTAAGCTACCTCTTAAAACTCTTCTGGGAACTGGTTCTGCTGTGCCTTGTTCTGAGATTTCCAAATAATAAATATTCTAATATTGGTTCTCTGGAAAATAATTTTTCTGTTGAAGGGAGTATGTTGTAGTCACTTCTGTCATCTGCCTATGTTTATTCCTTGTTAAGCCATAGTAGTAAAAATTTCTAGTGGGTAATTTTGTCTCTAAATATCATGATAAAATTTATGCTGTGTGTTCCTTCTCTTGCTGTTGCTATTTATCACAATCTTGTTTCTTTTTCGCTTTTAGTAGATATGACTTTATCTGGGATTTTTTTGATGTATTCTAAAATAAAGAGAAAAAGCCTTTATATATATAGATGATGATAATGTAATGCAATATATTGATAAAATATTAGTAATGTAATTTACTCCTCAGTAAGCAATAGTGGGTCAAATTTTCTTATAATGTATGATATTGAATTCACATGAAAGAAGAAGCCTGAATGTTAGTGATAACCAAATATCATAGAAATATATCACCACAGCTTGACCATAGCTTTAGACTACTTGAAACTATTGGATTACCTTGGCTTTTTCCTTTACCCAAACATCTGCTGTTTCATGTTCCATGTTTATTTTTAAACTTACAAAACACTCACTACAATCTTATTTGTTTTCTTATGAATCATATTCCTCACAAAAGTAAAATCAAAGTATTTTTTTGTGTATAGTCTCAATAGGAACGTGAGAGCTGTTTTTAAAATTTATCTCCCTGAACCTGCTTAACAGCATTTTTTAGAAATGGTTAGGAACCAGAAATGGTGTAGAAAAAATACAACAGTTTAAAAAGATGTGAAGGGTTGCATTATTATTCATTTCTCATTTTGTCTAAACTCAGGTGCCAGAGGTTACTGGTGATTACTGCTGATTAAGGCTGCAGGCTGGGGTAGTTTTTTCCAGCCTCAATCTGGGAAAGACTTTTCTTCTCAGTCTCCTCTTTTATGTGTTTTTTTTGGATTAGCAGGAGTGAAGACTTGCAGTATCAAAATGTTTGCTGTTGAAAAGTCGTAAGTTTGATTTATTTATTTGTATTTGGTGGTGGAGGTGGCAGCTTGTGTTATTCCTAGGGGGCAGTGGGAAAAAAGAAGTGTTGGAGAGACATACTGAGGTTTGTAATGAACACACCTTAGGTAGAAGAAGAAAGGTAGATCTAGGTTATGCTGACCAGGTATGTTCTGGAGGAGGGGGACTTTCTATTCAGTGTGTGTAGTGCTCCTGTGTTGGCAATACTGTAGAGTGTTGGAACGTGGAATTGTCCGGGAGAGAAGAATCCTGGCTTTCATATGTATCTTCTGGCTTGGGAAAACTTTCATACACCAAGCTGCTCTGATCCAAATTTTGTTTTCAGTCAATATCACTTAGGGTAAAGGATGCAAATTGTAAAGGACCATCCTCATACCAGGTACTGCTTGCTTTAAAGCAGAGAAATTTTGTTCCTGTATAAGCTGTGTCACTGCTTACTAATATGTGTGCTATAATTATATAATTAGTGAAGGTTTTGCCTTGTTTGTCCTAGAGCAAAATAATTTTATATAGTATTGATCTCCTCCTTTCTTTATTGAATATTGAACTTTCATTCACTAATGGAGCTGTACATGTGATCTTAGAATAGTATTACACCAGTTTTATTTTATTTTTTTTATTTTCACTTGGAAAATCTAATTTTAAAAGGATGAAGTAATAGGTAAAGTTGCAGCTAAAGAAAGTCTGCTAATACTGAAAACTCTACAGCGGAAAATCATTATTATTTTACTCTCTTTTTCCTCTCTTCTAAAGTGTAAATCATATGCTTCACTGGGAATTTTGCTTCTTGGTAAACCTTTAAATAAATTCTTACCAATATTAAAAACCAAAGATGAAAAATACCCTTCCTCATTCATAAGTCTCTGAAATCAGTGAGTAGTTTGCTCATTAGATTAGGCTTTTTTTAATCTATAAAATATACAACTTCTTACTTGGTGAGAAGCCAAACTAGCCAAAAACACTGGCAACACTTTCCCTCAAGATGTAATCACAATTTTCTTAAGCCTTCTGATATAACTAGATTTCCTTTTATATCTTTTAATAGGCATTAAAATGGAATTATCATATTCATGAGATTTAAAGTTAAGTTAAAAAGCACAGGGAATGGTGTCTTGCAGCTTTGTTTCTGTGGGCTGTGGTGACCTGGTGGGATCTGAGTAGCTGGTAAGTGAAAGCACCTGCTACAAATTCCCTCCATAATGTAATTTTTTTTTTTTTTTTCTTTTTTCCAAAGCTACTCTTTGGTTCTCTGCCAGGGAGCTTTCTCAGTCAGTCTGTTTTTGCTCAGTTGAGACCAGACATGTTTATTTCATGCATTTTCCATGTTGAGGTGATGTGGCTTCAGACTGCTCACTGAAAGCAGTGAGGCTGGTCATTAATGCTGGCTGAGAGGAGAGCATGTTGTAGCCCAATAATTCGGGATGGCATTTGAAAGTAGTTTCAGACTTCTTTCATGATTTGGTGATTTTTGGTTGTGTAAAGTAATCTGAGGGTTCTGTGGTGCGTATGCACTCTTCTTGGAAATACCATGTCATTTGTGAGTGAGAATGGCCATGGGCTGGTGGTTTTTGCTTTGGATGCCTGTTTGTCTCAGTTTTTTGTTTGTTTGTTTTTCTAGACTGCCTGAATACTTGCTGTGGGCACATGGTGAAAGATTAGACAAGTGAGATTTGTTACCACTTTGAGGCATTAAATATTAATTAGTGTTGGTCCTTTAGGTTACAGAAAGAAAAAATAATATCTGGTCATGAAGAACAATAATGAAGATTTGGACAGTAGGGAATGTTTTTAGAGATCGTGTTGGACTTAATTACTGTGTTTTTTTTAATAGTGATGGGAGAAACACATTATACTCGAAATAGCTCGCCAAGGCTGCTTTGAGTTGTTTTAATTTAGAGAATTAAAAAAACTTTAAACAGGAAACTAGTCTCTCAACAGAGAGAAAACAGTAAATTCTTTTGATTGTCCTTGTCTTGTTGAAGTATACAAAACTTCTAAAAGTATAGTTGTGTGTGTGTAAATCTGCATATCTATATCTACACACTTACATGTATATGTACACATCATAATGATTTTTACTCAGGTTGTCAAGGGTTGCTGGTACTTCTTTTGGTCCTTGCAATAAGTGGCAGAAGTAGCACCCAAAATACAAGTGCGCCATAGGGCTTATTGACAAACTTCTAAGAACTTTCTCAAATGACAATTTTTGGTCAAATGCTGCATATGTAGGTTTTGGTATGGAACACTCTTAAGAATTGTCATGCTGTTTAAATAATTGCAGCAGCATGTAACAACCAACCAGTCACACATTTTCTTTTCAAGCTTCTAAAAGAATTTCGACGGCATGAATTGAACTGTCACAACAGTGGTAGATGTTCTTATAGAATTGAACTTTGCAATAATTTTCCCTTTGTACTATTACAACATTGGACATTGTAGATCTCAGCAGGCTTGGTGAGTGAAAATGGAACATCAAGAAGACTAAATTCCAGAGCTGTCAAATCAGGACGCAGAAATAACGTTAACTCTTTTATCGCCCTACATTATAAAACTCTTCTGTACAACACTGAACATGGCAACAACTTTGGTGAAACTGTGTCTTGGTTCATGCCTCAAAAAAGCACTTATGACGAGTAACCTGAGCAGAGAGAGAGGGGAGTTTGGAGAACTGGATCACTTCATTTCAGAATTGCTAGTTATTATAGTAGTGATAACTGAGATTTCCATCAAAACAATGCAGAGGGCTTTCAAACTAAGCTTTAAGTGGTCTAAGTGTCAAGAGCATTGAAGCCTTCTGTTTTGTTAGGAGTTACATAGACTAATCAATTAGAAAAAAAATGAGAAAAAATTAAGCATGTCTCTGAGTACAGGCTTCATTGATCTGAGTCCTAATAATTTCTGTGCAGAATTGAAAGCAGACTTAATGCTGCAGGCCTTCCAATTTGAATTTTTAGGACCAGGCTAGATTTCCAAACAGACACTGGTAGCCCACTCCAAGAGCATGAAAAATTCCTATTGCCCCTTGAGATGTAAGAGGCCTCTAGATTTTGATCAAAATACAGAGGTAAACAGGGTAGAAGAACCGACTGACTATAAGGCAAAATAATAACCTTCAGCTGAATATTCAGAGAAGCTTAAGTATCTTGGCCAGTAAGGCTTGTGACAGTCCTGTTTTTCTTTTTGTCAGCTTTGAATTTGTGCTGTCAAAATCTTGCAAATCACTTGCAAATTGATGTATTTTTCAGACGGGGTTCTTTAAAGGTAAGTGACTTTGGATTTCATGATTGCAAACCAATCAACAAACACAATTCAGTTGCCATGAAATCTAGCTGAAGATTTAATATGGTAGAAAAAATAACATAACTTTGGATTAAAGGAGCACAATGAAAACCATTTGTCATACACAGTTTTAAAAGATAGATACAAGCAAAACCAACAGAACAATCACATAAACATGCATTTTCTTGTGGGCCATCTACAGTCTATGTAAGATGCAAAGAAGCCAATATAGCCCTGGCAAAATTCCATTTGGTAGGTATTGAAAAAGAGAAGCCTTTTACTTTTAGATGAGATATGCCCACGGTCTGGGAAGGATATAAGAAGGGTAGCAAAAATTGCTGAAAGAAGACCAAGAAATGTGTTACACTGCTTTAGTCATTGGCCTGTCTTATTTGAAATGCTTTAGTTTCCACAGAGCCTATAAATTCTTTCCTGAAGGTTCAGTAAAATTATGTTAGCCCTATAAACATCTGAGCTGCAAATCAGATTTTGTTCAGAAGTTTGGGTCTGTGACAGGAAGAAAATAATTAAAATGATTCCTTGAGAAGAAAGGGCAGACTGAATATTTTGGCAGAACCTTAGACACTTACATTACAACCTTAAGCGATGAAGGTTCCCCTTGTGGTAAGTGTAACTTGGGTTCTCCAGCAAAAGTGACTGACAATGAAACTTCTAAGGGAATGAGTCTGGCAAAAAAAAAAGCCAACAAAAAAAAACCAAAGAAAGGAAGGCAGCAGAGAACATTTGAAATGCAACTGAAATTCCTTGTGGATATTAAATGACAGTAGAGGAAGAAGGATTCTCGTTAGTTCTGAATCTGTTTGCCTGGGAAGGGCTGGCAAAAACTATTCTGCATGTTCCTCACAGAGCTCTGACTGCTGTCGCCCCACTCTCCTCACAGAGAGGAGATGTATTTCACATAACTTGATCTGGGACCTATAAAGTCTATTGGAGAAAAATATTAAAATTACTTCAGCTGTGCTGGATTTCAGTTTGCTAGTTTATTCTAAGTTTTGGAGAGTAGTGTTGCTACTGTTTGTAGACACTTTGAAGTGACCTCATAGAATAAAAGACTGGAGCTATTGTTACATTACTGTTAGCAGTCAAAAGAGAGGGAAGTGCAAAGTAGCACCATTAGCCATCAAGATGCTTTCTAGCTTAAGAGACCTAATGTGCTTTAAGATAAAAATCCTCTGCTTACTGTTGTACTGAAGAAACATCCCTTTCAGTTCTTAGCTCATCAGCAAAGAACATAAGCTCCATCCCCCAGTACACTTAGATCACCTTTTATGAAGTAAACAGAGCCAAAGTGCTCTGAAAGGAAAATGGGAAATACTGGCAGATCCTTTTGTAGAGCTAGCAGTACTGAAGCCAGTACCTGTATTTGCTCCGACTCACACTAAGTTGTTGCCCTTGCTCTTCTACTCCTCCCCACTCTCTGCAAGGCCATGATTAAGTGCTAGAAAGAAAGTCTGTATTTCAGACAGCCATGGAATAGTGGGAAAGAAGTGGTCTGTGATTTAATCCAAGTGCCTTCCTGGGTGTGAATGGGTATTGCAGAGACCTCAAAGTCTGTGTACAATAACACCAACCAAAAAAAAAAAAAAAAAAAAAAAAAGGGAAGCAACTGCAGGCTTTAAAATTATTTTATGCTTTTGCAGACATCACAATTTTTTGAGTCTGGAGTGTTCCATGTAGGACAATGTGTGTCTTGAATAACTCAGGGCATAGCCTCAAGTGTGGTGTATTTATGGTCATGGTATCAGGACTAAGTATCAGTTGGAAGACACACCTCTATAAAATCTGTGACCCTTCATCCGATACAGAAAGAAATCCCATTAGGATGGCTTTTTTTCCAGATTAGCTGCTTTGGTGGATTTTACCACATCCAGGAGCTTGGAGGAACTGGACAGATAGAGAGGGAAATACAGATTTGCCTTATTTCACAAGTTTGCTCCTTCCATTGTTAATAAAAGTTACCCTGATAGTCTTTCTGTAAAAAATCTGTACATCTCTATGTTCTGTATGTCAGCATTTTAGAATGTGATACAGAAGTGCCTGGTGTGGACAACAAGCTAGCCTGGTAGCAAGAATAACTTGTCTCAATGCTGTGCACTGTGGCTATGGTAATAAACATTAATTTCACACTAAGAACAGAGCCTGCTAAATACTTTTTTCTTCCTGCCCCCTCAGCCCTGCTTTTTAAGTTGCTGGAAAACACCATGTTTTTCCTCCTATTTTTCAGTCAGGACACAAGTGAAGAGCTATTTGAAGGATGTGTGAAAGAAATGAACTTGGCATGCAAAAATAAATACTTTGGCATTAAGAATAAAATTGGAGCACATTCCATCTCCCTGCATGTTGTCTTCTCCCTCACTTCTTCCTCCTCACTACTTTCTGGATTTGCTTGTCTTCAGCTGACCTGAATTATGATACTATTCCATATAGGACTTTTGGGCAGGGCTGGTATCACAGGCTGAGCTCCTTCAGTAAAATAATGCCTGTCATCTTTTTTTCTCTGTACTAGCCAGCTTGACACAGATCAGAAAATAGGACAGTGTATATTTTTTCATAATTCATAATAAATCTAATATGCTTTTCTCTCTTTTCTGTAGGTTTCTTTGTCTCAGAATAGATCTGATCTAGCCTCCACAAATGCACCACCATCCAGCAACTGAAATGATTTTAAAAGAACAAATAAGGTAAAGTTGGCAGTGTAAGCATCTCTTGATGCGACTTCAGAAAAATTTACATGACCCATAAGTAAAAAATGATGAAGTATGTTTCCAGCTGGAAAAGGCAGTCTTTCAGTGTGTGAGGTGGGACAGGAAATGGCATTGAATGTTTTTTGATCATAATTTCCTTGAAATCTTTCATATGCAACATCCCCAGAGACCATTTTGCTCAGAGGAACAAGTATTCAGTGACTTCCTAAGAACAAAAATAAGCCAATGTGTCTGTTTTTGAGAAGTTATGCTGGAGTACATATGCCTTCTTTCTCTCTCCTGTGTTTTCAAACTACCTCCCAGGGCAGTATTATGAAAATTTAAAAATATTTTTATGCTGTCTTTGGAAAATGTGATTGCCTAAGATATTAAACTCTAAAGGATGTTATTAATCAGTAGAAATGATCCATTTAAGGCCAAAGAAAATTTTTTTTTCCTTTGAGTTCACATCTTTCTCGTTTAAGATGTGAGTTTTGTGGATCATCTGGGACAAAACTGCTTCCCACCTGAGGCCATTTAAATTAATTATCACAAAAACTTATTTGTGTAAATATTTTATTTTTTTCTTCACCGAAAAATAATTAAATAAAAAAGTAAAAGGGCACCAGATGCCAGAAGCTATCATGTTTTCTGTGACATTGCTAAGAGTCAAGGTGGTATATCCTGATTTTGCCTACAGAAATAAGCATTTGTCTTTGGGTAAATATGTCTATAAATTCACATTCACAAGTGTCATCATCACTCTCACCAGATTCCTGCATGTCAGCCGAGGCATGGAGAGTCCTATGGACAAAGGGTGAAAAAACAAGAGCCAGCAGTTCCAGGGACTGGAGAAAACAGGATCACGACACTTGTTGAGAAGCAGGTTTTAGAGGGAATATTCCAAAGCCCCTGTTTTTGTTTTGTTTTATTTATTTTGTATTTGGGACACTCATTCTGTCAGACGCGGAACTCTCTTGCTTGCGAAGCACTGCTGATGACTTTCCAAGTGCAACACCCGAGTGAGGTGAGGTAGGCTGTGTCAGCTGGTGAGAGGTTTGGTGAAGCCCTACACTGTGCAGAGGTGTTGTTCTTGTGCTGCAGCTCTCTGTGAAGTGCACTGGTCTCTGAAACGTGCAGTTGCTCCAAACAAGGTCTGGATTTCTCGCAAGGCTGTTCCTGGAGCTGCCCAGGGGTGTGTGTCTGTGATGGGCCTGTTGCTGTGGGAACTAATGAAGTTCTAAAGTCAGCAGTAATATTTCCTTCTGCTTTGATTCCCTGGAGAGGATGAGCAAGTCCTTTTCAAATGCAAATCTTCAGTCTGCAGCCTTAGTAGAGGGAATAAAGATGGGAAGGAGAATAAATCTGTATTAAGCTTCAGGCATTTTCAAATTGCTTGTGCTACTTGTGCCCTTTTCTAACCTTTTTTTGTTTCTGCAGAGCGTGACCTTGCATAAGCTCTGCGATACTAAAATCAGTCCGATGTTTAGGAGTGATTTTTCTTCTCTATGTGCAGGAAGTTGGTGGTTTTGGTGGGAGTCTACATACTTCTCTCCTTGGTGATGGGGAAGTAGAAAGCTTCCTGCTCCCCCAGAATGATCACATGCAGTTTTTAACCTTTTCCAGTAACACATGTTGTTAGGTTTTTCTCTTTGTTAGTTGATTTTTATGTAAGGTTTTTTTCCCCCCACAAATAAATAGAAGCACAGGATGTGGCATGAAGGGAGGAATTCTGCCAGTGTCAATTTGTAGCTCTCTTCTAACTGGGGTCAGGGAGTTACTATTGTCCTCATTCCCTTCTTTTCCTCTGCTTGTGAAAGCCCCCACTTTATGGTTTCATCATTGCCTAATACTGGATTGCAGAGAATTAATTTTAGATTTCCTTTTTTGACTTCCAGAAATATTTTGTTCTGCAACTTGTCATCAGTGCTAAGCTACTAATTACAAAGTACATTCTTCCAGCATTCCCAAAGTAGTTATTTCTGCAAAAGCCTGCAGAGCGTTCAGCACCTTTCCTGCAAGGACGTGCAGAAGCCTATAATTTGACAACCAAACTATGTTCAGTGGATGTTTAATCAAAAGTTGAAACTAAAAGATGACTGTTGTTACTTGCAAAAAGAGTAACAAAAAGGAAAAAGAAGCCTGCTGGATGATTTTAAAGCTGCCTTCTCCCTGAAAGGCTTACAATTTACATGCTTTAGGAAAAACTCTTAATGGCTAGGTCAAGACTGCTGCTGCAGTTGGAGAAAAAGTACTTCAAGTGTTGCTTCTGTGTTCCCTTAACCTAGGACTGGCTGTCCAGTGAGTTCCTTCGAATAAATCAGCCTTTAGTTATCTCTCTTACTGCCACCAGTGCCACTATGGGTCCTTGAACTGCAATCACGGGTTAGGGCAGTAACAGGTAAATGCAAGAGAGGGCAGTGTTGCTGGGAGGTGTGATACCATTGAATGCTAGAGATTACAGCCTTAGGGCAGATACAGTGCTGCAACACCTCCCTGAATCACCCAAAAAATGGCTTGGATCAGTTAAAGGAGGAACAAATATCATCTGTTTTGCAGATGGGGCAGTTCTGATGTATGTATTCAAATGAATGACCAGTGAATCAAAATACAAGTTTTCCTGATTCAGAAGTCAATATCAAGGCTATTCAGCAGTCTTAATTCGGGGGTAGTATTAGGATTTCACTGCTATAGTTCCATTGACTTGAATGGCATGACTTCTGCCTCTCAGGGGAACAGAAAAAGTAGCTGGACTCATGTTTTTGAAGTTTCTTTTAAATCTAGTTACTAAGTAGGTCGTGACTTTTGCTTACCATGTGTTTCCCATAAAAGCCCTGGCTGCCTTGAGTGCTATATGATAGGTTGTCTGGAAGCTGCAGACAAAGTGCATGCACTGTGCTAGAGATACTTTCTGAAATATCTTGTGTACAGTAGCTGAGGCTGCCACATGCTGCTTACGCTACAGTGTGAGCATGTGGTCACAGTTACAGTGTTCACACTGCAGCCTTCTCCAGAAAACTATCCAGTGATGAAAGGGCTTCAGTGCATACAGGATGATGTAAAAACAAGCTAAAAATAAATCTGTGCAACATCGAAGGAGAGGAAAAAGAGACTGGGCAGCACAATGCAAGCCTGTGCTTTTGTGGACAGTGGCAGGGAAGGGAGAACTAAAAGCACATGTCAAAACATACACTGAAGGATATAAGAAATATTGTCTCCTTCCAGATTTATCTTCTGTAACAGAAACCAAGGTTGAGAGTTAAAAGAAAACTAATATGTGTTGTGTCAATGTAGAATAGCATGGTCTTCACTTGTAGAAGAGAGGTTAAAGGGTGATCACCCAACGCCAGCACTTACTGAGCTATTTTATTAAATTTACTGTTTGTTTGGCCTGTGGCAATAGCAAACTACCAGGATTTTCATGCTGGGGAGGGTGTGTGGGAAGGGTTGTTTTCGGGTTTATGTTTCCACTTTGCTAATGGTTATAAACTTTCAAGCGTGGAAGCTGATCATTTGTGTGTAAAAATCCCCTTCATGAAAGAAAAAAATACATTTCCTGCTTTTTTTAACCTTTTTTCCTTTCTTGAAGAACTATGTCTCTTCAGCATCATCTCTAAGTCTTGTGGTGTAGGTGGCCTTGGCCCAACTACGCTGGTTTCCTTTCACAGAACAGGTTGTGCTGCACACAAAGGATACATCCCTGGGACAGCATAGCTGTCTTCAGTGGTATTCCAGAAGGGACACTGATGACTTGGTAATATTTCTGGGAAGGGAAGGAGAAACATTTGCAGAAACCATTGCCCGCAGTGTCGTTGAGCCGCAGAGCAGACAGATGAGCTGCTGGCGTCCGGCGTGTTCTCCCTCAGCAAAGGCTCAGTGCCAGGGTATGACATCATGGACTGATGGATCAGGTGGGTGCTGGTGCATCACGACTACTACTTCTGTCTTAAGGAACAGTTTCCTGCAAAATCCAGAGGTAAGCTTTGATGAAGGATGAGGTCTAGGCAGACTGATTTTGGGCTGAATCCTGCAATTCAGTGCTCCTGCAAAGAGGCAACTGAGTAGCCCCAAATTCTGGGCTTGAGCCTATACTGGTTAAAATTTGTGGACCTTCTGCTGAAAAAAAAAAAAATTACCCATGCTGTTGGAATTCTTAATGGCTTTGAAAGAAAAAGATTTAGAAACCAGCATTCTTGTTATTAAAAAAAAATTAAACTGCATAATTAATTTCATGTACATGAGTGATCTCTTTTTGGTTACTTCTGTATGAAGTTTTAATAAATTGCTCTGTAATTTGGGAGAAGGAGAAGAGCATAATCCCTGGCATGGAATAGAGAAATTCTGAATAAAGATGATGAGCATAAAATCTTCCTGTCTGTGCTCTAGTATGGCTTTCACCATCTGACATACAGATATGATAACTGAGGAATCTATGTGATGTTTTAAGTGGGTTTTGGAATAGGGAGCCTTTCCTGAACAAACAGAACTTTGAACGGATGGATCAGGAAAAAGGCAAATGTCTTGCTGAAAAATCTGTCTTCTCTGCATCTAAATGAATTGGGACTGTAAGGCTTTTATGAGGAAAAGCTGATGATTAAGTCTTTTGAGTGCACATAAGCACGTAATAAATCTGCATCTGAACTCTGCAATGTGACTGACTGTACAGCAGGGTGTATCTGTAAAGCTATAACTTTGAAATCTGTGGAAAGATTTTGCAGTCCATTCTCCAGTTCTGCACCTTGAATTAATCAGTTGCAATTTATACTTCTGTTTTGATTATGGAGCACTTGAGTAACTTACATAGCAGTACAGGAGCTAGATTTATAGTGGAAATGTATTAATCCTTGTGAGATAAATATCTAAAATCCTATTTGTAGTCTAAATAGAAGGAAAATGTGTGGGAAGGTGAGCAGGATCTGGCTGTGTATTTAGTCTTTAGTATCTGTTTAGCAGGAGTGTTCATAGATTAATAGGAGCAGTCTTGGTTGCAAGGAAAATTCTCACTGGGCAGTATGAATTTCTTTGTTCTCCAGGTTTGTTCTGTAGAATTATTCTGACTTACTCATTAGCAGGTTTACCCTGATTAAATGAGATCCAGCTCGTGTTTTCTGGAATACTATGAATGTTAATAAACAGTCATGTTATGGCCAGCTGTATTTGATCTGAATTCATTATGTTAGCCAAACTCACTTAGCAACTACTGTAAACTTCAGGAAACTATTTGAGAGTATAAATGGCATCTTATTTTTTAGGTGGCTAAACCTGAACTTTGATTAAGTATCATGAAAAACTTAGAAGTAAATTTGAAGGAGCTCAACTGGATTCAGAGGGGCAGAAAAAGACAGGCAAGTACGAGGGTCCTACACCGTCCAGGTGAGATTTATGAAGTTTCATGCACCAGTCTTAAGTGGGAGAGGAGTAACCAAAATGAAACCAAGTTTACTGTATCCTCTATGTTTTCATTGGATACATAGGATCACTTTCCAAACGTGGAGGGAGAGTTCAGGATTTGAAAAGTTATTGCTGCCAATTGGGAAATGCATGTGCTTCTAGGTAGAAGGGGATGCTGCTTTAATTATTTGTGTACATCCTATCTTTTGATAGGGCCAACTCACAAAGCTCTGAGTGTGCTGTTTTTTTGATCTGCAAATCAAGATTCCTTTCTCTTGATGAGGAAGAATAGTTACTGTAGAAACGGCAGAGCATATTGTAAGGAATCTGAGAGTCTCAAGCCTTAATTAGAGAACGGGAAAATGAAAGAGAAATGACAGCGCCAATGAACTCACTTGCAACAATCAAAAATTTTGGTTTTATTGTTGTAGAGAGTAATCAAATAAAGCTTTGCAAAAATGCTGATGCTTTTTTGCACCAGTACTGAGGTAAGAAAAAGTTGCAGGTGTCATTGCAAACTGCTTTTGGCTCTTTCAAAGGGTAGGGACAGCAGGCTCAGAAGATATCATTTTCAATCTGTACCAGAATGGGAAAGCTTTCAATAGCCTTGTTTGGAGGATGGTTTAGTTTCTGCTCAGGGTTTTGCTGTTGTTTTCTTCTTTTCTTTTCTTTTCTTCTTAAATTTCTTTCTTGTTGTTCTGGTTTTGCTTTGTTCTGTACCTCTATGTCAGAAGACTTAATTCAAAGGAGAGCTTGAATTTAAAACCCAAAAAAGGAAGGAAGGCATGATGCAGTTCTCTAGAATTTTCTGTTGTTATGTAACTAGAAGAAGAAAAATGGATATTCTTTCAAAGATGAAAGGGTTTGTCTTGTTTTTCTTCTTCAAAGAGTTAGTTAGCCTCCTGCCATTGCCACCAAGTGAAAATAAAATATTTGTGTCTTACCTTGCTAAAATGACCCCAATTATTTTTTTTTTCCCCTGGATTGTTTGAACATTAATGAGGACTCTCTTCTGGAGCAGTATCAAGAAACCTTGACTTATCTGTGGTAGTGTTTTCTGACAGATGTACATCATGATATGAGGAATGATTTGATTGTACCTTTCCCTGTACTAAATTTCTCTTTACTCCTCTGCCTGTGACTCAGCCATTTTACCATTTCTCTGTGGAAATGGAGGCCTGTCCACAGTTGCCAAAGCTCTTAAAGCTGTCCCCAGGGCATCCTCCCATGTCACTGATAAATGTGACAGATCTGGTACGTAGAAAAAAATGAGCAGAAGGAGACAAGTAGGGTTCAGTGTGTCCCTTCCCATCTAAATTATGGCAAAATCTAACAAAATTACCAAAAAGATAACTTTATGGGCTTAACACATTTATGCAAATCTACTGCTCACATTGTGTACCAATCTCGCCAGTTCTTTTCTCAGTAGGTACAAAACATTCCCCTTCCCGCAAATTACCACGTGGAACTGAGGGGCCATACGAGATACAGCAGCGTGAGATTTTGTACAGCAATGTCATTAGTGACCTATAAATGCTATTCAGAATGTTTTGTGGCTGTTACACTTACCTGAGGATAACTGTATAGCAAAGCTAAAATATTATTTTTTTCTTCTTTGTGAGTGAAGCATACTGTTCTATCAGTCTTGACTGTAACTATTGGATTCTTGTGCACACATATATATGGTTGATTAGGCAGTTAGGCTATATCTTCTGCATCTTATTGATCTGTTTGTCAGGATCAATTCTTTATGGTTGCATTTATCCTTTAATTTATAATTGGTTTTCAGAACTTGACATCTATCCTGAATAGATCTGTTAGCATTCTTGGGTCTGAATGTCCTTTAATTTGCTTTGCCATCAAAAGAGGGTATACATAAGACAGAAATATTCATGTCTCATCCTCTTTCATTTTCAGTTTATGCTGCATCAGTTTTATTCCATTCATTCTTAGTAAGTCTAAGGGCCATTGTAGAGCTGTGAATACAGTCCTTTAAAAAAAAAAAAAATTAGCCTGAACTTTGGCTCTTTTTTTTAGGTAGAGGGTTTTTTGTGAGGCCACTCAGAAGTGGAGTACTCTGTTTTTCTCTTTCATAATAAGTTTTGGAGAAAGCAGGTTGGATACTGGGAACACACTGACCTCCTTGCCCTCACCACACAAGTTCTAAAGGATTTTTTCTCCCCAGAGTGTCTTTCTACATAAACAGATGACCTACCTGTTTACCAGACTCATTCCTGGATATGAAATAAATTTCAGTGACTCAGTGCTTCCTATTATGTAATATTACCAGTATTCAGAGGAAGGTGGTGGAATTTTCCATGCTCTCTGTGGCAAATCATTTATTTCCAGTACATCTGAAAGACTTACTGCAGATGCCTTTCTGATATCACTTCCTTTGGGAAACTGAAGAGATTTTTTTTGTATCTCAGGACCAGGTAATATACATTAATAATACTACACCAGTAACCATTTCCCAAACCGTAAAATGAATGGAACAGCTGCAAACAGATGGTTTTCAGATATGCTGTAAGAAATGTGAACATAATGTGAACAATTTTCTACAGTCAAAATATGAAAGGCTGCTGCTACCTGTGGACCATTCCGTGGTCCATTGTTATTTTATTTAATCATAATATTTGATCTTCTACAACACTATTCAGACATTTTAGGTGTGGTCCCACACTTATCTGTAAGGGATGACTCTGTTGCTGCATAGATCTCCATGTGACTGTTGTCAAGGCTGTGTGTATATGTGGCTGTTTACATGACAAAAATGGAGCTGAGTGTATAGGGAATCTTGACCCCATGTGTTACTCATGAGTGCATTTTTGTTTCAAAGACTAAGAAATTAGTAAGATCCTATTCTGCCCTTTTGTGTCTGCCTGGGTGCTCTTTTGTCAACTTGAAAAAGAGGTCAAGAGCTCAGTAGGCAAGAAAGCTGAACTTTTAAGGTTTATTTTCCAGGATAAAGGCAAGCAAGAACATCAAATTTCTATAATCGTTATTAGTGAGGATTCCTCTGTGAGCCTTTCCTAAGATGTGTCCTAAACAATTGGAAGGGAATGTTTTTTTTATGCGTGTACTTATATCAACAGTGGATATTGGGAGCTATTTCTAATATATTTTTTCTATTTTGATGAACATTTTACAGAAACCAATACTGGTTGGCTACTTCCCATGTATGCAGTTTGCAGAGGCTCCATACCTGGCTGAATGTCATGCTGGGATAGAAAAAGAAATGCTAAATTAACTCCTTGGTTAAAAGACCTTACATGGTAATCAAATCCCATTATATCAAACCAAACTACCTTTGTTTCAGTTATGAGTTAGAACTTACCAAATGCTGAGCTGGGAGCCAGTGAAGCTGTGAGAGTTTGCCCTAGCTAAGGTACCAGAACACCCCAGTTTGCATCATGTTGTGTATCATCTCACAGCAGGGTCAGTACTGTCTTTGGTTTTGGTGGAAATCATAGGTATCCTATTGTAACTGTCCTTCTCTCCTTCAGATTGTTTTCATAGCTCCACTGAAGTGTGAAAGACAGATCTCCTACATGACCTGCAGTGTAACTTGGAGTGATTTACATGGTTGAGTCATTGATCTGACTTACAGTGACTTGAGGCTTGATGTTTAGCAGTGAATGGAGAATTATTGAACTGAGGGCAGTGGCACTGGTATAAAAAGGGATGCGGAAAACTAATGAAGTCCTGGAAAGCAGAATGAGTTGATATCTTGAAAAAAATTATAAGGCTGAACAAATTCTTTTGAAAAACAATTTGGCTGAACTCATCCTATAAAACTCTTGTGTGGCCATAGCCAAAGAAGTGGTAATTCTTGTCTTGGCCGTGAGTTTACAGTGCAGTACTTTTAATGCTAAATATAGAGAGATATATTTAGCATGCATATATAACAGCAGCTTTGAATAATGTATTGTGCTATTATAGCTAAATGTTTCACCCAAAGATGAATTCAAAATAGATTCTTTTTTCCTCCTCTAAAGATCTTGATTGAACATCAAATTTATAATCAGTAACAAAACACTTATTTGATAATTTAAAATCTGGAAAGTAGATCATGAGTGTCAGACACTGATTTTAGTGAAGGGATGCAGTATCCTTAACAAATGTTACCTCTTTTCCTCTGTGTTTCCTAGTGTACACCTGATTTGCTTGATCATCACCATATTTTTAACCTGCAGTTTTATAGGCATAGTCTGTATTTCAATTAAGGGATAGAAGGGTTACCAAAGACTGTCCTCTGGAATGTTCCCTAACTTTTTTTTAAATTACAAAGTACTTAAGTGTAATGTTTCCATATGTGTTGTATCATTTTGTATCCTAAATAACCTGAATGATAGGCAGCCATTATCATAATATCATTTCTTCATGACTCATTTCCTTAAAGTGAAGCTGTGACCAATTGGTCATTTATTTAAGGAGAAATACTGTTAATCTGTCAATTCTGTCCTGCAGTGAGAATGCATGAAATTCATTCTCCTTGCATCTACCTACATACTTACTTAGTATAATATATTTTTAAATCATGCTTGGGATGTTAGTGGATTTTTTTGGTAGATTACATTAAAAATTCACCAAAGCTGTAGGCTTTTTAAACCCATAGTCTCTTTTAATCAGTGAGTTATGTGTATTTCAATTTACTGAGCAGTTTATTTTCTTTTAATTTATTTGAAAGGCCACCATACCTAATTTTAAAAGTAAAAATAAAGTTAATTGTATTTTCCATTGAAGAGTTTCAATTTCTTGTGAGCTGCTGCAATCTTTTTGCTCTGTTTCCAGGAAGACAACTTCAATAAATGTCAGATGTAGAATTCTATGACATATAATGACATTGCTGCAGCAAAGCTTGTAGACTTGTCACATGTGCCTTAGACCTTTGTCACCAAAAGTACCTGGGGAAAAAAATCCAGTGTGTTTTTTCACTTCTTTTTGCTTTCCTTCCTCCCCAGAGTGATCCTTTCTAGACACCATGCCTAATTCCTCTCTCTAATATATTAAGGTAAATGAAGACTGAAAAGATCAGTGTCATAACTGTAATAGTGTCGCCCTTGGTGAAGGAGAGAAGAATTTCGCCTGAGAATTGTGATTCCATCTCAGGGAAAAAGCCTTTGGTTTCTCTAGGGGTTTTGAGAAAGCTGAGTTGAAAGTTTGTTACCCGTCTTTTTGAAGTGTTCAGAACAAGGCAAGACACTTTCCACCCAACCTCCCTGAAGCTCTAGGTTATTATTCATTTGCTGTTCAGTAGGACTGCGTGTACCTGTTGCAGATCTGCTCAGGTCCCAGATGCCAACCAGTAGCTAAACTGGTATGCCAGATCTGTCCTTTGGACAAATGGACTTTTCAGGTTTCACAAAGGAATGTGGGAGATGTTATGCACTGGCACAGCAAAGCTCACACACAGCCCAACCTAGACTGTGGACTGCTGTTTGAACAGTCCTTGTCCTAGAGTACCATGCTTAATTTGTCATCTCTTGCTTTTCTCATTGGTTCTTAGGATTTATGCCAGCAATAACAGCCAAATGATTTTGTCTCTACTAACTGGTTTGGATTATACATTGTATTTGTCAATCGAGTATCCCATGATTACAATGTTCCTCTCCCTTGTTGCATTGGTCACCTGTCTGCAAATGTCACAGTACCCATTTTCTTCTACTGTGGAAAAATGAGCATAAGGTAAGGCTTTCCTGACCTTTTTAGTCATGACTTTACATGATTTTTCCTGGTAGAGTCACCATGGTAACACTTGTCTTTTAAAAAGTGATAGTTGCATCTACTAATAGTAGCTATTTATACAGTCATTGACCTGCTAGTGGAGGGGAAATAAGTGCCTTCACTAAATAAAACCTTATTTGCACAATCCAGATGCTCAATAAAGTCCGATTTCCTATATAACTAACATTCCTTGACTTTTGTAATTTTTCGTTTGATTTATCCTACTAATTGGTTAAAATCCTGTTTTTTCATCTGGTGCATCCTTGTTTCCGGAGAACCAGCAGTTTAAATGACAGTAAGGGTCTCTTCTGTTTCTGCCACACAAGAGGCAGTATCTCTTTCACCTTTTCTTTTATATGTGCATTTTTAAGTGTGTATAACTTTAAAGAACTTCCTTGCAGTGCAGTGACAACCTCATGCTTACTCAGTAGTAAAATTTTTAGCTATTAATTATTTTAATTGTAAACTTTATTTTAAAAATTAGTTGACTTTTGATCATCAAACAAAAGGTACAGTATTCATTTCTAGTCTAGGAAATGAATCCATTAGGAATGGATGATCCTCTTGGATTGTGTAGAACAAGAATGTAGAATGCGGAATTAATATTCTTGTCATCTCCGCAAATGAATGTGAGGTTTTCAAATTGTATAAGCTGCCATGCTGGAGGGGTTTTAATTCCTGATATCTGTTTACTTTAGTGGCTGCATTGCACAGCTTAGATGTCTTTTGTCCTTGGACTCTTCACGTATGTGTGTACAAATAGCTTCCTGCAACGTTTACAGAAACTTCGTATGGGAGCCACATCCATGTGGAGTAAGGGTGGGATCTCTGCTGCGGATTTAATACAACTGTTTCTCAGTCCTTGAGAACTTTGTCATCCCTACTTGACTCATTTGTCTTGTCTTCTCTCCTCTCCCTGCCTCTAAAATAGTTTGTTTTGTTTATTTTAATCAAATATTATAAGTGCAATGTCATCAGCTCAGCTTAGAATAAAAAGAAAAGCATATCCTGGTGGGCAAAACAGAGGCAGATCTCCATTGCACATTATCGGTGATATGTGGCTTGGAACTACAAACGAGTTTATATATCTGTTTAATATAGTAAAGTATTTTAAAGAGCAGGAGATAATGTACAAATTTTTAAAAAAAGGTTCCTAGCCAACCATGATCCTGTAAGAAAAGATGGAAGCAAATATGAGAGGGGAACAGGAAAACTAAGTAAAGAAAATGTTTTTTTATAAATCTAAAGAACTGATGCTGCATCACAGGATAGTTAGGATTAGAAGGGGCCTCTGGAGCTCATCTAGTCCAAATCCCCTGCCAAGGCTGGGCCTCCTCTAGCAGGTGACACAGGAATACTTCCTGTTGGGTTTTAAACACCTCTGGAGAGGGAGACTCCACAACCTCTTGGGCAGCCTGTTCCAGTGCTCTGCCACCCTCAAAGTAAAAAAGTTCTTCGTCATGTTGAGCTGGAACTTCTTGTGTTTTAGTTTATGGTCATTACTCTTTGTCCAGTCTCTGGGCACCACTGAAAAGAGTCTGGCACAACTCTCTTGACACCCACCTTTGAGATATTTAAGTGAATTAATGAGTCCCCTCTCCAACTCCCGCAGTCTCTCCTCCTAAGAGAGATGCTCCAGACACCAAATCATCTTTATGACCCTCTGCTGGACCTTGTCCAGTCTTCCTTGAATTGCAGGGACCAGAACTGGACACAGCACTCCAGATGTGGCTTCACCAGGGCCAAATAGAGTGGCAGGATCAACTCCCTCAACCTGCTGGCTGCACTCTTCCCAATGTACCCAAGGATCCCATTGGTCCTCCTGGCCCCAGGGGCACTGCTGGCTCATGGACAGCTTGTCATCCACCAAGACTCCCAGATCCTTCTCTGCAGAGCTGCTCTCCAGTAGGTTAGCCTCCAGCCTGTGTTGGTATTTGGGGTTATTCCTCCCCAGGTGTGGGACCTTAAGCTTGCCCTTGCTGAACCTCATTAGGTTTCTCTCCATCCAACCCCTCAGCCTACCAAGGTCCTGCTGAATGGCAGTGCAGCCTTCAAGTATACAAGTTTCTCCCACCCAGGTTTTATCATCAGCAAATTATTCTAAATTTCCCTGTAAGGTATCAAAACACATTGATCTTGCACCTCTGTAACAAAATATTTTGTATTTTGTCATGGAACAATAATTAAAAGCAAAATTGTGCTGAAAGGGAACAGCCAGAGGGAATTCTTTAAAACAAAGTACACAAATGAACGTTTGAGCCAGAGTTGCACAACAGTGAATGCCAAGACTAACTATTGCTGTGTCTGTCAAGTTTGGGAATGTAAATGTCATGCCAAAAATGAAAGAAGCCTTCACAAAGAAGTAAGAAGTTTCACTGTTGCCAGAACTATACAGGAGTTCATTTAGACACTTTGCAAAATCTCACCAGAGTAATTCATGGTGAGAATTTAGAAAATGTGAGAGTTGTAACTGTTCAAACTATTGGAGAAAAATGATAATCTGAAGAGAAACCTTTTGCTAAAGGCAATTTAATGAGCAAGCAACCGAACATCAGTAAAGACTTTACCTTGAATGTGTGACATGAAGTGCTCATTTTCCAGATAGCTAGGAGTTAAGAATGAGCTTGGAAGACATCAGGGATGTGACTGATAGGAGTTTTCCATTTGTCTGCCTCTGGTGGGTTTGGGGATGGTGCTTGCCTCTGCTTCTCTGCTTTTATTCTTTCACTTCTGGAACCTGGAAGACTATCTTAGGATTTAGGGAGGAGGGCAGGATGGTTATGGTAGGCTGTGTTTGATTTTTCTCCTGTAAAAGACAGACATGACTTTTGAAATTCAGTGAGAAGAAGGGCAGGGAATTTGGAAAGTTAGAACTTGAAATAACATGCACGTAGAATTTCTGTCACATGGAACAAATTTTACTTCACAGTGGATTTAGTGTAAAACATGAAAGAAACCACCATTGCAAATTACTGTTACTGAGATTGTTCTTGATTCTTTATGGGATTGCTCAACCTCCTCAAATCAAGTTGTTAGTCCACAACCATACCTCTTTTGACCCTAATACAGTAGATATGTGAAGCTGTATAAAGATGACAACATGTGCTGGGTGTAAATACAACAGCCTAAAATACTGTGCTGTGCCTTTTAGTACCTTATAGCTGGTTTACACTGATATTGTAAATTTGTTGTTTTCCCACGCCTGATTCTAGTACATTTAAACCATAATTTGGCTTAACACAGAAATCTAGCATGAGGGAGCAGGTGGAAGAGGGAGTACAAAATGTAGTAGCACATTGGCAATTACCATTTATACTTCTCAGCTAATAATGAGTTTTCATTCTTCAGTGAACAGAAAGCAAGTGAACTTAAAAATTAAAAACTCTGCAACTTGAAAAACATGGCTGCATCCACTAAAGAATAAGATCAAAGGAGATGCTTGGACTAGTCTCTCTCTGAAGGCTGCTCAGTCACAGCCTTGCTTGTGGAACACAGAGCTTTGGATCCCAGCTCAGTTCTGGCAGCTGGCAGCAGTTTATAAGGCTGTGTTTTAACCCTCCATCTGCCTTCCCAGTGCTATCTTTGGTCTGGTTCCATGGTATCTCAAGGATTAGCTGTGTGCATACTCCAACAGCTTTGCGTGTCTCTTGGTAATATCCGGCTTTAAACTTAATACAGTAGGAGGTCATTCTTCCCATTGCTATGCTTCTTATTTGTTTAGATTTCGTGCAGTCACTGGATCTGCCACAAGCTTTAAATTCTTGCATGCTTGGTTGGCCAGTGAGAGCACGTGTATAACTTACTGATAAGTGACACATTTTTGTCATTGTTTCCAGACTGGTGCAGTTTGTTGCGCCTGCCCTTTTGTGTTTGGTGGTAATCTCTTTCAGCTGTTGCATGCTAATGTGTCTTGATAAACTATTGCTTCAGACAAAGTACCTGAATAATTTCATTATGCTTATATAAACAATTATCTTTGTTGTTTTAACACTTATCTTTCTAAGTAGAGATGTTAAGGCACAGCTGAGATGAGAAAGCAGTGAACCAGTTTTCAGGGCTCAGGGTTGTAAAGGCTGGGTATGTGCCCACCACCTCCCTCACACCCATGCCCAGTGAGGGTAATGGTACAAGGGTCACCTAAGGAAGCTCAAAGTCAACATGGCCTTAAAAATCTCAGTCGTGCAAGGGTGTCTGTGAAGTTTTAGTTGCTTGACTTTGTACTTACTAGAGAAAAAAAGGTATTTTTCCAAAGGAAAAAAGGGAAAATATCTTCTGAGATACCCCTAGCTGCTATAAGGAGAAGTGTAGGGCATCACCAGGAATTTTGACTGCGACCTAAGAAATAAAATATGTAAGAATTGACTAGTCATAAATATTCTGTATCCATTTCACTTTCCAGAAGTCCTAAGAATGTAACACAAGAGAAACTGTACTGAATACTGTCAAATAATTTTTGACTAGGCTGTTACTTAAGAAAAGCTCTGCTCTGACTTAATGGTACTTAATCAGAATGAAATGTGTCAAGAAGCTCTTAACTCTTACTGATGTTGCCGATTGTTTTTCTAGAGCATGGTTCCTTGCTTTAAACTTGATGACTTCTTGAAACACTGTTATGGTTTTACTTTGTTCAAAGTTATTTTAAGCCTGACAATATCTCCCTCTGATTTGGATTTCTTCATCCTATAACTTAACACTAAATAAATGCATTTCAGTGCTCTAACTTTTAAGAACAGATAAACTAATCTTCCCCACCTTGCAACAGGAGTTTTTTGGTTTAATCCTGAACATGCACTGTCATACTTTGGAAATTCCACTCTCCTACTGCTAGCTCTTTCCAGAATGAAACAAGAAATTTAATTCTGAGCTTTCTGAAATCATTAGCCACTTAGTCTCATGCAATTGTAAAATTAACCAAAGCACTATGTGTTACTCAAAATTTGCGGGCATATCAATTTGAAATCCATGCAGGTTTTCCCTGCGGTTTGCCGATTTCCGTGGAGAATTTCCAGCTGATGCCCGGCTGTCACAGTGATGGCTCGTGCCCCCGAGCGCTGCAGGGAGGCTGGAGGGCAGGGATCACACCGTGCTGTTCGCCTTGGTGGCCACCGGGTGTCATTCTAGGAGCAGGCTTTGGCCAGCCCCGGAGCACGACTGTGGCAGCAGCGCTGGAGGCTTTGCACATTAAGTTTCTTTGCACCAAATCAGCCTCTAAAGCAATGTTTATTTACCTTCTGTATCTATTTTTTTTTTTAAATAATTATTCTAAAGTATAAACAGTGTTGCTAACTTCCATCTCTGCGTTCAGAATGTGAAACACTGGGATGTAACAGAAAATGCTGAGGCATTTGTGTTAAGAGGTTCTGTAAATGCTGCACATGCAGCTAGGGAAAATTCTGCATCTACACATCAAATTTGCATGAGCTTTAGTACAGCATTTGTGGAGATGTTAATATATATTTTTAATGACCACTTCGTGGGCAGCTGTTTTGAATCTGTACATAACTGACGTTTTACAATTAAAGTGCAGGAAGAATAAGGAGGCAGAATGACTTTTAGACAGAAAAACATAACCTCTTTCCAGTTTTGTTTTTTTTTTTTTCCGAGTCACGTCCAGTAGAGAGGGAAATCCTAGAAAAGTTCCATAGCACCATATAAGGCACCAATATGGGTCTAGGTGGGTGTTACACTGAAAAAAGCATTCTGAAGTCAATGTTTAACATATCGCTGGGCTTGTTTTAAGTATTTTTTAGGAGTGGCTCATCTGGAAGAATGAGCAAATGGGTGCACTGGAAATCTTCAAGAACAGGAATAGTAGCATGAAAAGAGCACGTGAAGAAAAGGAGATGAAAGGTTTAATGAGGTGGAGTAAGGTCCATGAGGCAATAAGGACAGATTTTGGTGGGGCAGAGATTTATGGAGCTTTAAAAGTGAAAATGTGAAACCTGAACTTAAAGCAGAAGTACACGGGAAGAAAACTGGGTAGCAAACAGGAGTAGAAGTTAGCACATTAGAGAGCACTTTCAATGTACTGTAACGAGGAAAAAAAAAGGATTGTTTTGTTTTGTCCTGTATGTCTCTGTTTATCTTCAGCTTAGCATATTTGCTTCTTTAAGTGGTAAAATACATGAAGTTGAAAGCACTGGTGTCAATCCCAATAAATAAATCTGGAGACCCATGCAGAATGCTGCCAAGTTGCTGAGAAGTTTTTCAGGAAAACTGGAAATGGACTCAAAGTGAGGCTTTTCAAGTAACATGTACCAGAATCTAAGGTAGTGCTGGAATTACTGCTCCATGATGCATATGATCTTTTAAAAAATACCAAAAAACAAGAAAAACCCCACTCCTTATGAAATGTTAGATCCCACTTATACCATTTGGCATTTTTTCCTCAACAAAGATACTTGGCGTTTAAATTTTAAGTATATTTGTATATAATTACATAAAATTCATATATTTAAGTGCTGTTTTTCCTAAGTGCCACACAGAGGACTGTCAACTCTACCTTGATCTACAGAATTAAAACTATTGCCCCTTGTCCTGTCCCTATCTGCCCATATAAAATGTCCCTCTCCTTTTCATAAAACCCTTTTAGGTACTGGAAGGCTGCATTGTGGCAATGGTTTTAAACTGAAAGGGGACAGGTTTAAATGAGATATTAGGAAGACAATCTTTACTGTCAGGGTGGTGAGACACTGGAACAGATCACCCAGGGAAGTTGTGGCTGCCCCATCCCTGGAAGTGTTCCAGGCTGGGTTGGATGGGGCCCTGAGCAACCTGACGTAGCAAATGACATCCCTGCTCATAGCAGGGATGAGAGTGGGCTGGCATTAGGTGAACTTTAAAGGTCTCGTCCAACCCAAGCCATTCTATGATTCTATGAATGCCCAGAGGCTGTCAGGGAGCAGATATTTCTGGTCGTCTTGATAAATTGAGAGCGAGTTTTATGATGAGTTTATATGATACAGGGGGTTTTGGGGTGTTGGGTGGAGAAGGGCAGACACATTTGTCTTCCCGGTGGAGGCTAATGTTCCTCCTGTCGTCTTTGAGCTGAAATAGTTCTCACATTTAGAATTCCCAAATGCAATGGCGTTGATTTAGAGTTTCTTTTCTGAAGCAGTTGGACAACCTGTGATTGTCCAACAGCTTGTGAGTTAAGTGAAATACAAGCTTTGGATTTTGGTTGGATCAGAGAAAGAAACATTTAATTTTTTGTCATTTCACTATGGTTTCATTTCTAGTAGTGTCAGATCATGAAAACTTGCCTCCTTTTGAACCAATACATGTTTTAAAGGCGGTCACATCCACAGCCAGTAAGCTCTCCTGTGAAGGCCCTTCCAGAAAGAATATGGAGTAAGGCTCTCAGAGAACTTGGTTTCATTTGAGCTGTTTTTACATTAGAAAAATAGTCCTTTTTAAAACCCACATTTCAAAAAAGATTTGTGCCCATATTCTTTGTGCTTTGCACCATTATTGTCTGTACCATGCTGTCTGAGCATCTGCTCATATTGGGTTAATCAGGACGACTACTCTTTCATGTGATGCTTTTCTTTCTCTTCCCTCTTGCCTCCCAAATTTTTCTCCAGGGAGAGAATGGTGTATATTATGTTCTGTATGTATGTTGCAAAGGTCTTACATACACAGGCTACTGTAGAGGTGTTGGAGATGGCAAAGCCAAAGTGGCACTTGAGTTTAATTCAGAAGAGACATTCCTTGCAATAGTGGCTGATGTGAGGAAACACTGATTTTAATTCAGGCCAGAATCTGCTTTCTAGGGATTTTGGACACCTTTTGTGTCAGGCTTTTGATGGTTTGAAGGAAAAAGTCAGGGGACTCCAAACCGGCTGGATGGCAGCTGAAACAGCTGTCATCTCTCAGCAGCTGAAAGTAGCAAAACTGATAAATGCACGAGTCAGGCAGGAACATAATGTCAGTGAAACCTGAGGGACAAGAGGGTGAATCAGCCAGGTGTGGCTGAGCAGTTTAAAACTCAGTGGTACAGCACTGTGCTACCAGCTGCTCCAGAACCTTTCCTGTGTATTATAGCATATTCCTCTGCTTCAACTAGCTCTTTTTAATTAAGGTATGAAGTCATCTGAGTATTTCTTTGGCAAAAGCAATATGATCAGTGATTGCGAATGACCTTACTGCTGCTATTTTCCAAGTTTTAGCTCTCCATTAAAAATCACTTGGTGTCATTTCTAATCACTGCTTTAAAGATTGTCACTTCTATTGCCAATAAAGTTGCTTACTGGAATAATACCATCAAGAAAAAAAAAGCTACGTCCATTCAATGGCTACAGATAAGAGACTGGAGGTGGATTTCAGATTTTAAAATGCATGTTGGAGCTCCTGTTCCTTCCAGGGTTCTTAATATTTTGCTGTGTTCTGCTGGATGCATGCCACCTGTTTGGGAGTGAAAGCATTTGTCAGCTTCGTTTTGCCGGGGGTTATAATAATACACAGCTCACCCAGAACTGTTGGTGTGTCTCTCAACCACCTTTCCTTTGCAACAGGGTATTTATTGACTTATACCTGCCTGAGGGAGCTTCTTCCCAAAAGCTGTCACGGGCAGTACAATTCCCACCCGGACTCTTTGCAGGCTGATCCTTTACAGGAAACACTCCTTAGCCCCTGGATGCTGTTAAGAACTTCAGTTTTCTCCTGATGCATCTCTCATCTTCCCCCTCCTCCCTGCCCTAGCTCTAGACAGGCTCAGCAGTAAAACAAAAGGATCTATATATCAAATGTGTAGAAACAGGATTTTAGGTTATGGATTGAAAATAAAGATATTTGTGAAAAGCTTTAAACTAGAATTTTGTTTGATAGATTCATAGCTGCCTAGCTTGCTTAATCTACTTTCTACCCCAGCATCAGTGCTAGGAATTCAGTGTGCTGTGACACTTTATTTCTCAAGGGTTGCAGTTGCTTCTGAATTTTCTTCCAGTGCCTCTTTCTGCCTTAGTGGTAAATTTTAGGAAAGGGATGAATTGCCATGAAACAAATGACACCTAGAAAGAAAAAAGCTGGATACTTCACAGTGATTCCAGCTACCTCAACTGATATGCAGTTTACCAGGGCTTAAGTGAAGCACTTTTGACTAAAGAGCTACTCATGTTTTAGCCAGTTCAAAGGATTGCACAGCAGCTGTTCACTTTGACTTAGTAGTTTCATTTATATTAAATGTCACCACACACATAACACATATTCTATGAGGTCTGTGATCTCTAAACAAATACCAAATTTGTCTTGTGAGTACATATGATCTTATTGACACAGATAACTGATGCAGCCACATATTGTTGGTTTAGATGTATCTATGAGATCTGGTTTTGTTTCCAAGTGTCTTCCCAATGTGTCTTCTTAATCCTGTATTGGAGAAAAAGGGTTTGTTTTTATTTTTGTATCTTTTGTAACAAGTTATGCTAAACAGTTGCGACAGATCTAATTATACTATTGTGTTCTTAACGAGACAGAAAAATGGTATGTTGCATACAAGTAGTAATTACTGGAAGACTTAGAAGGTATTTTGGAAAAAGATCCACTGGTAACTGCTTAAAATATTGTAGCCTGCTGCAGAGTTTGCTTTTAATGTTAGGTTGGGTATATATTCATACACAATACATCTAGTTACCAAGTCTGACTTAACTAGTAGTTAGTTGTCTTGCTTATGATGTTGAACAAACAAAATGGAGAAAAAAAACCACAATTTTTTTAGGTTTATTTTCAATCTTGGTTTTGTTTGTTTGTTTTTATCTTCTTTTTAAAGGAATAATATTTTTGAAAATCTAAGTACTATAGGGTTTGAATGTGTTATCTTGAGCTGGGTACTGCCGAAGCTGACTTTCACCATCCCTCTAACCTCCTTTTTCAATGTGGAACATCTTTAGAAGATGG
>VXBT01007928.1:834353-859250 GCA_013400235.1 Oriolus oriolus
TATCTTAGTTTTACCGGAAGAGAATATTCTCCACAAATGTCTGCCTATATAGAGGCACAGAAAGAAACATCTGCTGCTTCCACAGTGATATCATCCTTTTCTTGAATAGTTCTGGACCACAAGGACCACAGAATAAGGGAGGAAGTTTATTCAGGCCCTGTTAAGACTTAATTGCCATGTTTAGGCACTGTTTTTCACTCAGGAGCATTGGAAAATGAAGCTTACCTTCTAGCTCAACAAAACTTTCTTGTTTTTATTCTGGTAATATGATTCTAAATTGAAACCTTGCATCTGTGCATTTATGGCCTGATCTCTTCTTAAAAGACAGAAGTTTTTTTGGTTTCCTCAATGGGAGAAGACTCTGTCTGTATTTGTTAATTGTTGCACAGGATGGGATGTTCCTGGTAATCCAGCGTGGTGCAGTGTTTTGAGTATTGACCATCTTTAACTCTGCTCAAATATATTTGAAAAAGAGAGTGTGTATTCACATGTAACTTGAAGCATAAAAATGCCTGAATCCAGTGGTGACCACCTGTATCTATGTGGAAAAATAAGAATAATAAATACCAGAAGATTAGCTCTGTCCTTCTGCCCTGTTTTTTAGTGTCAGGCACAAATGAGAAACTAATTCTTACAGTACGAGCTGGTACTTGAGAAAAGCTAAAACAGAATCATTTCTCCTTCCTTTATTTCATAAGACAGTACTCAGGTCATGTAACGGAAGACTAAAGCATGGAGGTTTGTGGTTGTTGGGAAAACAGTGTTTGGTGAAAGTCTTTCTCTCCCTTCAGGTATAAATTAACTAAAAGTTAGCTAACGAACCTATGCAATAAAGTTCTGTTCATATAGTGTATAAAATAGCTGCATTTAGTAATAATTAATACTGTGTAAATATTCCCAACAATTAACTAAGATATGAAAATCTCTTTAGTTTAAATATTACTTTGTATGGTCTTAGTTTGCTCCAGCTCTCTCCAAGGCTTTGACTTCTATCTCCAGCAAACAGCCAGAATCAATATGCACTCTAATATCATTGGATCTGCATTTCCAATGCAGAAATTTACTGTTGGTCTGATATGATTATAGCAATAATAAGAGAACCGTGTGCCTCATGGTTGTGCAATTCATGCCTTTTATGAAAGGCATGAATTGATTTTGCCCTAATCTTAATTAGTGCTGTCCAGTATTTGTAGAGAGTTACTAAGTGACTGGAAGGCAACAAGTTCAGTTACATGTAGCTCCATTTTGGCACTGATTCAGTTCTCTGGACATATTAAGTGAAGCTTTATTAAGGGTAGGACAGATCTCCTTTGAGTATTAATTGTCTAGCAACATAGAAATTCTGAGTGGCACTCATGTTATTCTTTCTTTTAGAAGATTACAGATTCCTAACCATTTTATACCACCACCTTTTTCTGTATCTATTGCAATAATTACTCTACTTCATCATACTTACAAGCATAGGGTTTCATACTGGTTTCACTGACTGACTTTTTTCAAATGTCTATAAAAAAATCATACAAATTCTCTCAGCTTTGACAGTTTTTGCAACAATTGTGGCACATCCACAAGGTCAGCCATAATGCTTTGAAAATGAGGCCTAAAACATTTATTTCAACTGTGTTCTAGAAGTCTACAAAAAAATATCATGTCTTCTTACCAAATGTTTTAATTAGATAAAACTCGATTTTAGAGGCTGTAGTTGCAAGTCATCACAATTTGCATGTCTGAGGAGTGGAGGACCTAAATCTGATTCCAGAACCAGATGGTTTCTCCACACTGTTTTAGCAGACTGCTGATTTTTAAACTTGAGGTACAAAGTAGTAAGGTAATGTATATGAGAGTGAGGGTAAGAAGGAGAACTTGATCAAAACCTTAAGTAGAAAGGTAGCTGCAGTCTATGACATTGAAAATAGCAAACCAAATACACAATTAAACTGGGTTGATCAAAATTTGTTTATTGAACTTGTTTTTTTTTTTTTTTTAATTAAAATCACCACTGGAATATTAGGAAAGAATTTGGGCTAGTAGGTATGCACTGCCATTTTGGGAGGTTCTCTGAGACTTGAGTTGGAACCACACACATCTGATTTGTTTAGTTTTTGGTTGGTTTTGTTGTGTTTGTTTGTTTGTTTTCCTTGTTGTGACCACTTGTGACTGAGACAAAATGTGTTCTCCAACATCACTGATTGTTTTATTAAAACAATTATATACTAGGTATTGCTTTTGTGCATCTAATTTGCATCTGTGTATAACATGCTTTTTCTGGTGTTGCAGATCACAGGGCTGCTAAAATTCTAAGTCTTTGCTGAGGAAATCCCCAAATCAATGTTTTGGGAAAATAAGGGTCAAGGAGCAGGTAGACTTAAAGATTCTTGTTGGGGGAGAGGGTAGATGCAGGGAAGGAACAGAGTTATTACACTTCATCTCTAGAAAGCTATTAAATTTTCAAACAGCATGATGCATGCTTTGACTTCCTATGGATGTGTTTTAGTTATATAGAATAGAAACTCACGTAGTTGTCTTTTACAATTAATTTTTGTAACTTCCCAACGAGGCCAAAAACTTATTATGTTTCTTTGTCACGACCTAAATAGATAATTCTGCAGATTAAACTTATATGAGTATATTGGAATAAAAACTAGTTTGGTTTAGATGGAAGCTAAAACATGCATTTCCCCTTATGAGTGGGGGCTTGATCTTTTTCTACAGGTGATGTAATTTGTATGACTGGTTGAAGAAACCTATGATACGACAATTTCGGTTATAGGGAACCTGGAGTTCGGTGACTTATGATTCTCAAAGTAAAATATAGCTTTATACAGTAGTCCTTATTTCAATGCACTAAACCAGACGTGGAACACTGAATTTGTCTACAGTTATTGCAAACATTTAATTGATGGCATGGGTAGCTTGTTCCTGCAGACCACAGGACCAGCTGGCACCTGCAGAGAGTGGCATTGACACTTGTGTAGGGATGGATAATTACATTGATTACATTTTGCACTCACACACAAATACCATACTATGCATAAAAAATTTAAAAAGCTAAAACTCTCCCCAGGTCAAGTACCATTCTCTGTTAGCTCAGCTGTGTCCTTTTACAAGCTGTCTTTAGTGCTTTCATTGGTTGTGTTCTTAAAAGGCAAACATTGCTCCCTTTGGAGGCAGTTTCATAATCAATAGTCTTCATTACAGGCAATGTTTTCCCTCACTTTGTTCGTTTTATTAACCCTAGCTGACTCTTACAATCTCTCAGGAATCTAATCCCTGACTCTCTTTGGATCACTTCCATTCCCAGCCCCCACCCTTATCCCACATAGTTTGGAGATACCACACAATGCCTCCTAGCAAAGACTTTCACGAATTAACTTCTCTTTGCACTGTTGAACAAAGAGTGCACTTAATTATTCATCTGATATACTTGCCAAAACTATGGCTTTTTTTTTTCCTTAATGACTTTATTTCCCATTCTCTTTTACTAGCTGGTCCCATTAGGAACAGAATTTTTTTTTTCCCCCAAATGTTTTGGAGAACAGAATTGTTCACAGGACTGGGTTTGGAGAATGCAATAAACATACAGCTGTGAAGGATGTTAGATTTCCAATTGCCTTCCTAACCAGCAACGCTTTTGAGTTGAGAGAGATACAAAGGCTAAGATCATACAATGTAGTGGAACACTACTTAACCTTTTTCTTTCATATTCTTTATTTGCATAAGCTGATGGAATGGGTCCTTTTACAAGGACAAGATTAACAGACAGTGATCCAATATTAGTATGAAGTGAGAGATTTTTTCCTTAATAGTATAGGAAATAGGGCACATATGCAAGGATTTGCATATGCCTCAGTTTATGAAAGATCCTTAGAAGGTGAATCCTGATGTAGTTTGACACCAAAGTTCTGTGAGGAAGGTGAATATTAAGCAATTTACTTTTCAATTAGAATATATTTATTACTTACGTGGGCCAAAATATTTGCAGGAACACGTTGAAACTCTCATTCCTTCTCTAACTTGCCTTAAAAGCATATCTTGGTATAATCTTATTCTTGACTTCTGTTCTTTAATAGTATTTTTTCAGTTTATTTAAACCAGAAGCCAGTATATCTTTTCAGATGGTGGAAAGGTGGTGTTTTCTATGGTAGAAAACAGCTAAAATTGGACACTGATATCCTTGAATGTTCACAAAGATGGAAAAAATTATTGGCCTCTCTTTATTTTCTAATTAGAATGTAAACATTGAACCCTGTGAGAGATAAGAGCATGAGAAAATTAAAAAGCAGATTTCCTTCATTCTACTTGCTTCTGATTGGGTCAGGAAATGGCATAAGCTGTTTGTGGCCTGGAAGAGTAGGAAAAAACCCAGTAAATGAATGTGAAAAATTATTGATGATGTCTGAAACATTGCAGTTGCCACAGACCTATCATGACATTTTTTCAGAAGAGGGCAAGCAGCTGCCTTATTCAGCACTGCCAGACAGGGCCCCACCCAATAAGCTCTGCTGCTTAAAATCATATTCCACAGTTTTTCACATAAAAGCAGCAGCAATTTTTGATGCTTGTAACTCTTTATATTGTTTAAGAAGTAAAATTTAGTACTGCAGAGGAATTAAAATAAACTCTCCCTGTTCACTCTGTATTCTGAAGTGTTTACATCCCAGGACCTGAAGGGATGATCAGCACAGGATTCTGCCTGTACTGTTCAATGCCCTGAGGTTATGAATATTTATTGAGAACCAAGCCTATTTTATAATTTACTGCTTTCTCAATGAACAAATAAAAGTCAAGGAGCATAACTATAGTTAGTGTGATAAGGAGAATTATGACTATCAAGTTTCTACTATACTCCCAATTAACTCCCAATATTTCCTGCTAATTTCAGTTTCCTTCTTGCTTAGAAATATGGATAAGCCTTATCTTGCTCAGCTATTTTCTGATTTTTTTCAGTGGGCAGGAAAGGGAGAAGGTTAAGATATGCTTTAATTGTGGGATTTCATGCTTAGACCATTATTCCAAAAAGTCACTTGTGACTTTTCCTTCAAAGACCAATCTGCCCCTCAGTGACTGAATTCAAAATGTCACTCAAGATCCTGTAGTATGTAAGCTGTGTGCATTGATCCAGTTCATAAACTTGTATAAAATATGATTCAGTGTGCATGCTCCCATGAAATACATGATTAATTGTGTGGAAGGTCTTCAACCTGAAATTTGAACACTGCTGTGTGATGCAGGAAAAAGGATATTTTATCTCTCTGTGGGATAATCATTTATTTAGAACTTAGTGAAAAATCTGTTTGAGGACAGCAGATGACCATGGCTCATCCAGCCATGGGACATTAGCATTTCTGAAGAGGTGGAAGCAGTTTAGTATTCCAAAAAACACTTCAAACTGTTCTGTAGATAAATAACTGGTACCAATTTTAGGTAGGTATCCCTCTTTCCTAATGTAGCTCTGGGAAGAACTTGAGCTTTTGAAATGGAGGAAAAACAAAAGGAGTGGGGAGGTTGAGAGGAAGAAGTGTTTGTGCACAAACTGTGACTTTGCTTGCTGATAGCAAAATTGAAGACAAAGCTCTTGCAATACATGGATTGAGTTACATGGCTGAAAAACATCAGAGCAGCTTTGCAGTTCAGTACACAAAGTGAGAGATCATGAGATACAATCCAAAAAACTTAGCTTGAGTTTTTTATTTAATACCCTTGGTTTACCTGCCTTTGTAATACCTTGTGTATGTTTGGGATTGCTAATGAATAGTTTCTTCTTTTCCTAATCCCTTTATGTAAGGTTTCTTCAGAGTAAGATCAGTACACACAATTCTATTTTACTGAATGAGATGATTGAAAAAACCCCAACCAACCAAAACCGAAGAAAACAAAACAAGAAAAAGGGAAAATAATGGATAGTTGGATAACTTGGAGAGATCTAAGAAAGTTCTTGTTATTACCTAGAACAGGTTCCTTTGTGAAGCTGGACATACAGGTATGGGTGTTGATAAATACATGTATGTATGAGAGAGACATTTGTGACATCCACCCTCTGCCTTCGCCGTGTGTGCATTATATTCCAATTTTCCCTTGACTGCCAGAGTAATTTCTGTTATCACTATGAGTAATGCATTAATTTCTCCCTTTAGATGAATTACTACAGCACTCTCACAGTAATGAGGGAAGGATATGAGTCTGTGCATCCACTAGGATTTGGGGCCCTGAGATTTATATCACTGTAAGAGGGAAGAAGGTATGTTTCCATGAGAGGGCAGAGCAGCAGGAGCTGCTGCATTAGTTAAACAGAAGTATTCATAACAGTGCTAGGTATAAGAGTCAAGCCAGTAAAAACCTGAGCCCTGGCTCTGGATGCAGAGAACATGCACCTGACACAGGAATCTCTGCCAGCAGCACAATTTGGTTTTCCTCTGTAGTCAGGAAGTTCAAGCAGCTGCATAGTGATTACCTTAAATGTGCACACTCTAAGGTGGCAGCTACTGTTGGTTCTTTCCTTCAGGTGCATCCAAGCAGGAAAAGTATTTGGGCTTCTCTGTAGACAAATTGTAGATCTGCCACATTTTACTGTATATTTTTTTGCTCTTAAGATAAGTGCTGAACCCAAGAGCAGTGTAAATACTTTGGAAAGTACTTGCATAATAAGGTTAGTACTCCCTAGTGAATATTTTGTAGGCCTATGCAGTCCAGTATCTGTGATTTTTTCCTTTTTTCTTCTGATCTGTGGTGGATTTTTCAGTTCAGTTTAGTTTTAAGGCTCAAGAAATTATCCAGGCTAGTGGTTGTTGCAGCTGCCAGCCCACTCTGCCCTGACAGAGAAGACTACAGAGCTCTTGAACTTTAGAGATCCAACTGCATAAAAGGAGCTCTCACTGTACACCTTTGTGTAATGCATGATTTTATATATGATGTATTAAGAGAAAACAAAATTTATCTCCTCCTTTCTTCTTACCATTACTAATTTTATCTGGTTTTATCAAGGATTAGCATAATATGAACCTGGAAAGGATTATCTACTGCTTAGTTGTGAAAAGATTCCTCCTCAGGAGAATACCTTAGAATTTTTTCACAGTCTACAAAACCTACAGAAAATCATAAATTTTCTTTGGTAATCTTTTATTTGAACTGAAGGAAAGTAAAATAAAGATAATTTAAATGGAAATAAAAAGAGAGAAAATGGCGGTCTGATGGAGTTTAATGGAGAAAGCTGACTGAAAGTTTTGCTTTGGTTTAGCTAAAAGATTTCCTGACTGTTCCTAAACAGTTGTCCACTTGTGCTCCTTTTTGAGAACTTTTTGCCTTCCAGACTGGATATTGCATATTTTAAAAATGGCTATTTTTAAAAATGGCTATTTTTAAAAATGGAGCTGATTTAGAAATTCTTACCTTGAACAAACAGTCATGATTGGTTCCATTCTCTCTCAGGTACTTACCAGCTTCATTTTCTTTTTTTTTAGCTCTTAGGTGGCTAAGCTGCCAAAAGTATGGATAACGTGTCCTGATTCTGTTTATTGACAGTTAAATTTTGACACAGCTAATATTTTGGCAAATATTAGGTTTCTAAAATTCTGCATTCATCAGGCCAGTCTAATATCTAAGTTAATTATACAAATGAAGAGAAATGGGGCACAGGGAGTAAAATCCTTTTTTTTTTTTTTTTGTTTTCTAAGGTCACTTCATGTGTAAAAGGAATAAGCAGCTATTCAGACTTCTGGTCTAGAAATGAAGGCACATCTTTTATTTCAGATTTTGCTAGATTTTTAGTACATAAGTGCCTTAGCATTTATATTAGATTTTGACTTTTATTTCTTCCTGTCTTGAAGTTCTCTTTTACATGGCATGCTTTGGGCATCAGTAATGGTTCAGGATAAGAACTCTGGTCTGTTGTGAGTATTCCTTCCACAATTATATTCTTCAGTGAAGCTGTTAAAAAAGACAATAGTCATGGCAAACAGTTTGAGGTAAAGATGGGTGTTAAAATCCTTGCATGTCCATTTTTTGGGGTGACCCTAAACCTTTTGTCAGATTAGGAAGATTACTTTAGAACTGTGCCTTTTTTGAAACAGCATGAAGTCAGTGGAAAGAAATGTTACAAATGTTTGTATTGAAACAAAACTAAATACACAAACAGCTAAGCTTTGCATCTTCCCTTGTTATTACACCACCACAGAAAGTAGACCTCACACTATCAAAATGAGCAGAAAAAAGCTTCTGTTTTGGGGGGCAGAAGGTTGGTTGTTTCTTAGTTTGTTTGAATTTTGTTTTATTAAATGGAAGAGAAAGAGCAGAAAGAAACTGATTTTCTGGTACATGATGATATAACTATGTTGACCTGTTGCTGGCAAGGAACCAAGGAGTGCAGAGGTGGTGGCTGTAGTAAATACTTTTGCTTTTTAAACTGCCCTAAAACTACAGTTATCTGTGGGAGTTGCTGCACCAGAATTGTTTGCCTTCACTCATCCTTAGAAAAGTTAGATCTTTTATCTAGAGGAGATCTGACCAACTGCATGGGTAAGTTTCTAGGAAACGTGGAAAAAACTTTATCAACAAGCTGTTGCAAACAGCCCGACTAAAAAACTGCCCTCATTTCTTGGAGGGAAGGAAGATAATTTCTATGGTGAAAAATTTTTAATCTTGTAAGTTTTATATAAAACGACGATGTGAGAGTCCACGGCTCAATTTCATGTGTGTAGAATTGCGTCAGCAGGATTTGGCAAATACTTGGATACATCCAAATACATGCTCTGTGATTGCTTTAGTTGGATAACTCTGATAAAAGATAGTCAGCTCTGCTGTAGTATAGGAACGTACAGCACTGAAATCCATAAAGACATACTGCTGCAGCGTTAAATAAGGACCACATCCCATAGGAACACTGTTGATAGCTCGTCCTTCATCTTGAGGGTACTGGAGCATATTTTGTAGGCAGTCTAAAGAATTGCTCTGTAAGGTTTGATGAGGATGCATGATTTTGCTGCTTAAAGAACCCTACAGGGACAAACATGTATACAAAAAAGTGATATTAATGTCAGGTCTTTTGGACATAAGGCACTCAGTATTAAGCAGTGCAAAGATTGAGGCAGAATGGGAAGAGAGAGGAACAAGATTTTACAACTGTGTTTCTATATAAAAGGATATTGTTTACTGTTACATAAGAACATAGTACTAAAGGGAGTCGTAAGGCCGTGCAACTGGTAAAAGAGGGATCACTTTCCTCTGCATATTCCCATAACCTTCCTGTTTCCATATCTCCGAATATAACAGTGTCAATTTAGCCAGTTTGCAGGTCAAAATGCATTTATTTTATTTTTCTAACTTGGTAAATGTGTCCTCTGCAGTGAGAATCTAAATCTGTATGAAATAGGAAAATGAGTGTACATTGTCCTATTCCAGTTAGACTCTTAAGTACCAGGCTGTATACGTTCTTTGTTACCTTTCTCTTTGAGGAGACTCCAGCCAGCTCTAGTATGTCTGGGTATGAGGAGTATCCCAGTAAAACATACAGAGCACACCTCACTCACAAGTCTCATGTGGACTTGCACAGATGTGGCCTGAAGGGGGTTCGAGGCATCCCAAACTATGGGATACTAGCAGTACCTGATCAGCTCCTCTATGTTTAGATGGCGTCTTGGAAGTGCCCTGGTCTTCCTTGAAGGTCTGTGGTGCCTGCATGGTAGAATCAGATCCCATGAGACAGAAGTAGGTAACATCTGCTGGGGACCTGAGCCTTGACATCTATTTGAGAATAGTGCTGTGGCAGGGAAAGCTGTATGTGCATTCGGATACCGATTAAGAGGTAAAATTGACTGAAGTCTTCTCACAGACATGTTAGGGTGAATTCATTGCATGCTTCAACTCTATTGGAAAATGTTAATGTATCTCACCAAGACATGCATCTGTTAGATTCCCTTCCTCTTTTGAAGTTTTGAATTATTCATGTTACTGCAATCTGGATTTCCACTGATGTTACCTTGTAAGCAAGTAATTCCCAAAAGGTAAACTGCAGGGGTGAATTAATATTGAAAGACATAATCTATATAACCATGAGCTGTTCAGCAAGTGACTGACAGGAAAATTCAAATCTAGTCCTTGATCTGAATTGAGAACTCTTTCTGTTGAAGCTGATGAGGGACTGCTGCCATATTCTCCATTGCTAACTTTGAGAAGAATCAGCAGCATGAGTGAATATAAGTGCTTCAAGGATCTTTACTAAAGATGTTGCTATATATCAGGGCACTAGAGTTCAGTTACTGTTTATGATATGGTATTTATTTTTAACGTTAGGTTTTGAACTGCTGTGGCTAGAGAGTCTTTCACCAGAAAACTATATTGGAGACTTTTCAACAGTTTTGAAGTTGTTAAAATGTTTTTCAAAATGGAAAACCAGTTGGAATTTGTTTCAAAAAAGGAGCATAAGAAAAAAGACCTGTTTAAACAGTCTCTGCTATAAGCACTTCCTGTGACTGTGAAGAGCTATATAGACCCTGAAACTGAGAGAGGAAAAGGGCAAGCTTGAAGGGTGGAAGGTTCCACCTCTTGAGTGGATGGACCATATTTCACGGTTCTTGGAGTCACTGTAGTAGGAAGTCTGGTTTTGAAAAGGAGGATGAGACATGGAAGAACAGGGGAGGCAAATCAGCTTCTTGTAAAAGAAATCTCAGCAGTAAAGGGAGAACAACTGGCTTCAACACTGCACTTGGAAGAAGCCAACAAGCTTGGAGTCTATTGTGTTAAGACTTCTGGAATTATGGTAAAAACGCGTTGCCCCTCACCTGACGTCTCAGTAAAGACAAAAAAAAGCTTTTAATCCCTGAAGAATAATTTGCAATACAAGCTCATTTTCTTTCCTCTGTTTTCAGACCTGGGAAGTATAGTCCAGAATCCTGTGTATCGACCAGCTAAAGCTGAAACTGAAAGGGGTGCGAAAGGAAAGGATCACCTTTTTTGTTTATGTTTCTAAGGCAACTTTCAATGAATGAAGAAGATTATTTTTTAAGATATCTTCTTTTATTACAAAAGTCTCATGCTTGCTTTTCAGATAAAAATCCCAAATTATGTGCCTAGTGCAGGGCACCTTCCCTGTGGGGTGAAGGACTTAAATATTTTGGGTCCCATAAAAGAATGAAAAGCACAGCACAGAATGTTAGTAATAAGAGCTGGCAAAATCCTTCCTTTGGATCACAGACTGTGTTCTGTGTTGCTGTATGTACTTGCAGGGCACTGCCTAAATCATTACCCTGTCTTGCCAAGCCCCATGGTAAGTAGCAGCTGCAGTACTAGAAATGAAAGAAAAGTCATTAAGGTTCTGTAAGGGTGAGAAATGTAGGCTCCATGCAGCAACACCTGCCAATTGTTGCAGTCTTGTAGGACAGTGGTTGTAGGGGTGGCTGTGTAGACATTTCTGATCAAGTTATCATTAGGAGAGGGTGTTATGGATGGATTTGAGTGTGCTATGTCATATCTTCAGATTTGCAGCATGACAAGTTCTAAATGAAATATGGTCGCTATAGGAGAACTAGTATTTTTTACATATCTTTGTAATGTACTGCAAGATTCCATTCTTTTATCAGCAAAGATAACCATAGTAGCACTAAAGACTGTGAATATGAGGAAGGAAAGTTAATTTACCAGGCATTTGGAAAAGAGAGGAAAATGATAGTGGGTGATGCAGACTTTTGCAGGATGCTACAGCGTAAGTTATGCATTTTTCAAAAACCCAAATGCAGAGCATTTCTTTGGTGTCCATAATGTTCAAAGATTTAAAGGAAGATTAAAACTGATGAGCTGCAGTACTTCCACATAGTTAGCTCTGGACATGTGCTGCAATTTCCTCAAGTCGATACAAAAATCCACAGTTTTTAATCTTATACCTTTAGGCTTTGTGTCAGAACAGGAGCTGGCAAAGTCAGTTTTTCCAAGTCTGATTGAGCACCTTCATTTGGAAAGTCTGCCTTGTCCATAATCTGAGTACATTATGGTTACATCATATACTATCCCGGTGTCTGTTTTTGTCAGTTCAGTAACATAATGTACCGGCATCGATGTGTGTAGCTGAGGATGAGGATCCTCAGGCAAGGTAGAGGCCTAAGAGGTAGTAGGCTTTTTTGTGTGTATTATTGCATATGCCACCACAACTGGCATAATTATATTTTTCTGGAAAGAAGGTAGTAGATGAAAATGTGTAAAACTGCATTTAAATTTACAATTGCATAAGATATATATATATATATCAGAAATGTTTATTAGCAGTAACCAGTTCTTTCTCAGCTTGTTAAATCTAAGCTCTGCAATCTCTGAAATTAGTTTGCTCATGCCCCTGCTTCCCTCCTTGGAGCCTAGCTACCTGTCTCAGTCTTGCTTGGGACAGGTTTCTCTGCTGGATTTGCAACTTCAACAACTTCCACTGAATTTGGACATAGCAGGGAGTGGGTTTTTCTCAAATCCCACTGCTTTCCATTCTGTAGAGGGTACTTGTCATCTGGAGTGAGACACAAAAGCCATAGCAGTTGGCTGCTGGATGTGTAGCCAAAAGAAAAGGAATTTGTTAGTAATTGTAGCTGAAATCTGTTACTTGGAGAGAATAAATGGATAATGAAGAATACAGGAAGGTAAGTCATGATTGAAGCTTGTAAATTTATAGGAAATGTGAAGTGATACAACATGAACATAGCACTGAAGGAGAAGCTGTAGAAGCAGAGTTCACTGGAGAAGCTTTAGCTACTCACAGAAATAAGAATAATTTTGTGTAGAGTACAAAAAATGCTCCAGAGCTGTCCATTTACGCTGCACAATTCAGTCAAACCTGAATTCTGCTTGACAGGGTTCAATCATGGAGACCTAATACTTGGTGTTTCTAAGTCGTGAAGCACATTGCAGATCTGTAGAGGATTTATCAAAATGAAAAATGAAGATAACACAGGTCTAGAAAAGTATTTTATTTGATTCTTAATATTTGGGTGAACATCAAATAAAAGGCTTTTTGATCAGAAATGTTAGAGATTGTACTACTTTTATCTACTTAAAAATGGAGAGAAAACAAATAACAGAATAACTTATTGTTATTTAACATCATGCAAGTAAGTTAGAAATTGGCAAAAATAATTGCTACAAAAGATGTGACTAAGCATGGTCTCTATGAGTCCTGTCCTAGCTGCCTTAGCTAACTCACAAAACACAAATTTAACCATGGAATTGATAATTTACTGCACATTTAGGTAACATTTACACAATAATTGGTTGTGAAAATTCCTTTTGCTAATGCATTTTATGTCACTTGATGTGGCTGTGTCTGTATATTAGTATGCCTTGTGCTTTAGGACATCCTGGAGGTACCAAAGAAATGCTGACAAATCAAATTGTTCAGCTGTAAAGTTCTCCTTGTGATCCCTGCTTCTCCGTTATGGCTTACATTACCACAGCGCTCCTAATTCAAGCTCTCACATTTTTATAGAGGGGAGTAAGAAATATTGCTTAAATTATATAGCCCAAGGAAAGCAGGCAAGGAAAATTAGCATGAGATAAAGCAGGATCTAAGGCGCACCACCACAACTGCTAATTGTTTCTATATAAATAGCAGGTAGGCATGGGTTAAGGCAGACCTCACAAGGTAACTGTGAGGACAGCTACTTAATTGTTGTTAAATGCTGTTATTAAAAGAGTAATTAAAATGCTGTTGTTAAAAAAGTAAAGAAATATTTGAAAAAGTCCAACAACTTCTTTTTTTTTTTCCTCCCTTCCCTGCTCCAACCCCTTTCAGGTAAGAGGAGAAAGGAGGATGCCGTCCAAGTAAAATAGCCCCATCATATCTCTAATAAGAAGAGAGAAAAGAGGATTTTTATGGTTTTCCATTTTAAAGCATTTTTACGGATTAGAGTACCAGCAGGTCCCTTAGCTGTGTTTTGTGCCAAAAGCTTATACAGTCAGTACCAAATAACTAACAGAATATAATTTCAGTGTGTGCTATTAAACGTGAATAAGTGTGTATTGAGGGCAGCTTAAAACTAAATTTCACTAATGTTAATAAGAGCTTATAGAATATAGAAATAGAAACAACACTAGAAAAAGGAACATTTTCCTAGGATAAGAAGGTTTGTAAGGAGTCAGTGCTGGAAATGCAGTATTTTCCTCTTCTCCTTTCACTGATCTGACAAAAGCCTTAGATGTGGTAAGTTGCTGTGGTCTTCGCAGCCTCACAGAAAATTCTTATCTGTTTAAGTAATTTGCAGCAGAGTTCAGAACTGTTTCATATGAGTTCCAAATGACATTCAACAGAGTGATACTTTCCATAGGATAACTCAAAGAGTCCATCTTGTAACTAGTTTTTTTCATGCTGTTCAGTACAGCGCGGTACATGATCACCATGACCTTCAAATGAGCATCGGTATTTTTGAAATTCGTGAATGTCACTTATTCTTTCCAAATAGTCTAAAAAAGCTAAATGGACAAGCTAAGAATTCTTGACTATAGCCACACATAGGTTATCCACTCCAATTTCTGATTTACAAGTGCTGGAACAGAAATTTATTCTTCTCCAGACAGCTTTTAATTTGGCTGTCAGATGAAAAATTAGGGCTGCTAGAAGGAACAACAAAAACCAGTGTCTGTTGACCCTCTAAACTGAACTCCTTGTCTGAGAGCTTCTTGTTTTTTAGTATTTGCTGAGTAATAAAGAATGCCTACAAAATGGACACAGAAAAAAAAGGTATTGCTGACAGGCACTTACAAAAAAATAGTAGTCTGGCATCAGGCTCTCCACAAGGTGTATTAAAGTTTTGAGCTTCTTTTTTCATGCAGGATAACTCTTTGGGAGCTGGACAGAAGATAAATCTGTGGACTGGAGTTCTCGTATGGAAACACCAGCTTTCCCCTCTCTGGAGGACACTGTGCAACGAGGTGATCAGTGCCAGTGTTCAGACTTCATGTTAACCAAGGCGTCACTGACTAAAGTCCAGCTGCGAGAGACCACAGAAATTGTCCATTGGAACTAAATACAAGCGCTCAGTTCCTGTGCAGTGAGGTCGAATGGGTCAACAGGAAGCACAACTGACTGCCTGAGGGGCTTCTGGAGCTGTAAACGTGCTCCTGACTGCTTGCAACACAGCACGACACTCTTCAAGATCCCAGACACCTGTAATGCTGCAAGGAGCCTGGCTTTTTGAAGGAACACACAGGTCTATCCAAACTCTTTGACTGGAAAATCATTCAAGTCAAAGGATACACCCAGCAGCAGGAGTGCCTTGGCCCACAGACTGAATGGCAGGGTAGGTTATTTAATGTCTGTGTGCTTACCAGCCCTTGATTCACCTATGCCTCAAAATGCTGTCATCCTCAGCTTTGAGAATTTTCCTCTAGTGATATCAAGAATTATATTAACTATTATACTGTCCTTAATTTTAAACTTGCATCAAATTGTAAATAATAAGGTTCTGCCTACTTGAGTTAGTGGTAAACCTATCAAAACCACATTTGCTTACAGTCTAACTAGGATTAAAATTCTGTGTTCCCTCATGAAACCTCCACAGAAATTTCAGAGTTGGGAGGGAAATGCAAAAATTAGATATGAAATTACACAAGGTTCTCTGGTACATGTATGTGTGGCTTTTTGTGAGAATTTAGTGACTTGAATTATCCTTTTTTTTTTCCCCTTCAGATCAGGACAGCACTGCACATGCTTATTTTAATATGGTAATTGGCAATGTAAACAATAGACTTAAACCGACAGTGAATGTAACTGTGTGGTAAGATTAAACTACGCAAGACAGAAGTTTGTTTTTATGTGGGTGGTTGTCTGCAGAAAAGGGACAGTACAAGGTGATTCAATAGCATCAGTGTTTTGAAGTGTTACAGCTGAATCTGGCAAAACTACTTCTGTCTGAGACCTGGGTCTCAAAAGTATTACTTTGTGTAAGTCCTGAGATAGTACTTTTACACCTTAGACTTTTTTTTTCCTGATTTTACATCTAAAAATAGCCTAAGTTTTGCAGAGCTCTGTCTAATAGAATGAGACTAAAATTCTCCTATTATGCCTTCATTAATATCTTGTATTATGAACTTGAAAGATGCCCACCATTGCTCAAACTGAGAAAAAGTTATACTCTGTACCTTCAAGCGCTTACAATCTTTGGACCTCTTCTCTCCTGAAGCGGAGTTCTGCAGTTGCCTGTAGAAGGTGCAGGACTCAATTCTAAATCATCCTACAAAACATTAAGGCTCTATTAAATAAATGTACTTTTGCTAAGGAGCTGAAGAAAAAGCCACCAGTCTAACTTATTCCATATAACCAAGAGGGTGATTAAATGTTCCAAATATGCTGAAGTCAAATGTCCCATTTGTGCTTTAAATCTTTTCCTTTTATAGGCTGTGGGTTATACTCCCTGCTTTGAAAACCTGTGCTGTTTAGGAACAAGAATTTATTTACAGTTTTAAAAACTTGCAACTAATCTTGGATGAATAGTCTGAATTAACCTTTGGCAGAGAAGTTGTGATTTCTAAGCCAACACATAACTGTATTTTGCATTAGTTTAGGAATATTGGGTACTTTGAGGGGTTAAGAATGAAATATTTTCCATGATTCATATCTCCTTTAGCTTGAAAAGTCAACAACTCAATTCCAGTGTAGCCAAAAGGGGTTTTCAGTCCAAAATGTCTCATTGCTTGCAATTAATTTGGGCTCTTGCAATTAGGGTTTTGTATCCCAATGCATTAATGCATGAAAGCAGCTGCACAATGAGTAGTGCCACATGTTTGAACTAAAAATAATCTGTGTATATTGTTGCTGCGCAAACAGTTGTACATTTTGGTCACTGAAGATAATCTCTGTGCTAGAACAGCAGAGACCCATAGAAGAGGCGAATTGTACAACTGTGAGGGGACAATTGTGTGTGCCTGCTTGTGCCACTTACCCACACCTTGTCCCTTTTTGTCTTATCAAGTATGCTGAATCCGATTATTTAAATCCATGAAGAAGTACAACAAAACCTTTAGTGATAAACATACTTAGGGAAATGGAAACAACTTTATTTTCCATGAAATAAGTATTCTGGAACTTAGACAACTGACATGGTGCTTTAGGGAGGGGGGAAAAAGGCTGTGCTAGTTTAGAATGAATTCTGTCTTGCAGATGTATCTATGGGAGAGGATAGAAAACCTCACCATGAAAATGGCATGCTTTCCAACTTTCCGAGCTCAATCCTTCTTCCACCGTGCTGGTTTTGGCTGGGGTAGAGTTAAATTTCTTCACAGTGGCTAGTACAGGGCTATGTTTTGGATTTGTGCTGAACACAGGGCTGATAATAGAGAGATGTTTTTGTTATTGCTGAGCAGGGCTTACCCAGAGCCAAGGCCTTTTCTGCTTTCTGTACTGCCACGCTGGCGAAGACATTGGGGGTGCATCGGATGTTGAGAGGGAACACAGCCAGGACAGGTGACCCCAACACACCACAGAGGTATTCTAGACCATATAATATGTTCAGTATGCAAAGTGAAAGGAAGAAGGAGGAAGGGGGGACATTTGGAGTGGTGGCATTTGTCTTCCCAAGTAACCACTACACGTGATGAGGCCCTGCTCTTGTGGAGATGGCTGAACACCTGCCAGCCTGCGGGAGGCAGTGGATTAATTCCTTCTTTTGCTTTGCTTGTGTGTGCTGCTTTTGCTTTCCCTATTAAATTCTCTTTATCTTAACCCACTAGTTCTCTGGCTTTTACCCTCTCTATTCCCTCCCCCGTCCTGCTGGCTGGGGAGTGAGTGAGTGGCTGGGTGGTGCCTGATTGCTGACTGGGGCTCAACCACAACATCTGCTTACAGGTCAGTGTTTTGTGGCACCATTGAAGAGTCTTTGCCTTTCGAGAAACTCCGGAAAATTTATTCTGATCCCCAGCCGGTTAACATTCGTGAGTGACTGGGTGACTACTTTATCCAAACTTAGAGTAACCTTTGGGTCTCGAAAGCACTTGCTTCTACTTACAGCCTTGCACCTTAATCTCTGTTCCCCATTCCAAAGTAAATTATACAGAGGAAAAGATTATGTCTAAGTTGTTTTTTTTTTTTTTTTTTTTTTTCAGTTCTGTGGCCTACATCTTTAACACTATGTACACTGGTGGCTGTCCGGCACGATACTGCACTAGACCAGAGCCTGCACATTCACACATGCTGGGAACTTCTGGCAAAGTGCAACATAACGAAGGAGGCTGTACCATGGTCCATTAGAAGATACCAGGACTGCCAGCTATGACTGCTTTGCAGGTACTAACGTTTTATGCAAGTTGTCTGTCTTTATTTTCCGAGCTTCAGTACAGTGCTATATGCTTGACTGCCAACAGCTACAACTGACAGGCTTTGGCTGCTGCCTTTCAGCATGGACCCCTGTCTCCAGTCGAACAGCTTGGGTTAAAAATTTCCAGTGGAAATTATGAAACTCCATTCCTGTAAGTAAGTTATGACCGTATTTGATGGGATGCAGTTGCAGGTGGCTGCTGATTACCAAATGAAAGCTGAGCAGTCTGTGTCTGCCCTGTCTGAGCACAACAGGATGGCAATATTGGTGAAAAAACATGCCCAGTTATAGTACTAGCACATAATTTATAACAGAGGATATTATAATTATGGTCTATAAACTAGGTCCTTATAACCATTTACCTCTCATTAGATAAGTATCTAATGTTTTCAGTAGTTCTGTTATGTCTGTTAAGTTAGATAGGTTAATGACAGTATATTATCAAGCTGATACATGCACTTTCTGGTTGTCTTTCTTCCAAAAATGCAGCATCAATTGAATACTGACAGTGGAGAAAGAGGGGCTGGGATCCTGAAACTGAGCACACAAGAAAGGCAGGATAGAGACAAAGAAGTGTTTAGTTTCCCATTCAGAAGGAGTCAAAGGAAGTTTTTAAGTCCAAAGTGTTAGCTATAAAGAGACTTTGATTTGTTATTAAATAAGCTGACTGCTGTTGCATCTGTTCCTGAGAGAACTGAGAAACAAAAAGGGATTTATTCCCTTTAATTAGGATTACAGCTAAACCTGGTTATTTACTACTTCTAAAGGTGAAAAACTTGACTATTTAAGGCAGAAAGAGTGATGGTTTTTTGAGTGCTTCTCTCTCTTATTTCAGACATTGTCTCTGCTTTTAACTCTGTGTTCATTTGTCCTTTTCTCTTTTTTTTTTTCATTTTTTCCCTTTTGAGAGTGAGACAAGAGTAATATGTACCCATGAAAGAACTTGTGTTGTGCAAGGGTTTCCACTCCATGTCGGCAGACAAGTAGATGCGGTTCTGGCATCTCATTTGTGTCATTTGGGTATTTTACTGACAGTAAACAAACAAACAAAAAAACATAAGCTGTGAGATAGAAAATTTTTTATTTGTACTTTCGCCAAGATGCACTTGTGTACTCTCTCTCTGCCAGGATTTTCAGTAATGATGGCATTAAACTGTACCCTCTTCTCCCTTTGGTCATAACCTGTAAGCTCATTTATTTTTATTTAAATTGGCTATTTTAGAAATGCTGTTATCGGTTAAACCAGCTTCTCTTTTCTAGAATAATATCACAGTTGTGTGATTAAATCAAAAGTTCAGACTGCAAAAAAGATCTTGTAATGTAGAGCTAAAGATGTATTAATTTCATAATGTATTAAAGATTTCTGTGTTTCTCCCTCTCTTTACCACTGTAGTTTGTTTGGACAAATTTTAGTGTACTGGTTTGGCCCTAGAAATTTCAAGGTTCTGAATTCTGGATTTTTTTTTTTTTTTGAGAGGCTTAAAGACCCTATACAACCAGCATCCCTTTACCTAAGTTTCATTCTCAAACTTTTATTTATAGACCATGAACAAAGGAACTAATATATTTGTAAACACAGGAAAAAGAATTTGGATTCTTCAAGAATATCTAGAACTGCAGGTTGTGTGCCTTCCAAAAAAATAAGTGATAGCTATTAACCTGTGAGAATTTCTGTGTTGATTTAGATAAGTTTTGAGAACCAGCTCTATACTTCAAAGCCTACCTACAAGATCATGTACGTTGTGGGGAGTACTTGGGAGGGTTTCATGACTAAAACGGAATCCAAACATTTAGGTTTCAAAATAAACCCCTAAATGTGTGCAGTTAATAAACTGTCAGCATTACTTTTTTGCACCTAATACTTCTCTTCACTTAGATCTTCCTGTCTGTTTTTCATCAGAACCCTCTCTTTGTAGATTGTGGAAAGAATGGAAATCTCTTTTGAATAAAAAAGCCTCCTTGACTAGGCTGCCTGTCCAGCATGTCCAGCACACTGGGGAATTTCCTTCTCTGCTTGAAGAGTTATGGAAACAGAAGGATGTAGGATATCTTGGAAACTGGGCTCTCTGCCCCTCCTTTGTTTTTTTTGTTTTTTTTTTAAGAAGCTGCACCAGCCTGAAGTGCGGGGATAAAACTGCATTGTCCAATAAATCAGAGGGTGATCATCAGAAGGTATGTGACAGTTTACTAGCTTATTGTCCATCATCCGTCTGGGATGGAGAATAGCCCAAGTATTCTTGGAAGCAAGAACTGAAAAGCAGTGCTCCCACCTCTACCTTTCCTGGACCACAATTTGTCACTGTTTCCTTTGCTTACTGTTCCTCAGGCTGTGTGCATCTAATCTGCACTGCTGTGGGGAAAAAAATTGAAAAAAAACACCCTGTAGAAGAAGTTTTCATTGAAAAACTTCAACAAGTATTGGCCGCATCTCTATCATCTCATAATAAAGCTAATAAAAGGCTGGTTTCTAAGTACTGCATCTAGACCCTTCTTTCCTGCCCTGCCCTCACCCAAACTCCTCTTTCTCTAGGCTATATGTCACTGTTCACATCCAGATAATTTCTGCAGACGGTAGGTTATCACTTGTTGTTCTGGTCAGAGACTAAAAATAATAATAACAACAAAAAAAGCTGAAATAGTATAAAGTTGAAAAAAGCTGCCACAAACTATACTGCTCAAGCACAAGAAAATCCCAGCAATTATTGCCCCAAAAATAATGCTTTGTTTTTGTAAAAGGTCTAGTCTACCTTCTACTGCACAGCAATCACTGGGATTATTATTCTTTTGTGGCCCATTACTGAGTCTGGATATGATAAGGAAGCCAGTAATAAGTTTCCCAAGTACAGGAGAGGATTTCTCTAGGGTTTTGTCCCTCAGTACATTACAGCACTTGAGCACTCTGAACCATAAGATACAGTACCATTAGGCCCTGACATTATACTGCACAAGAGAGTAGGTCCCCTCTCTTTAAAAGAGATTCTCTGGGAATGGAAAAATTGGAGAAATCATGCAGTATTTCTTTAGGGAAAGGACTTGCATGTGAGAAGACTGACCAAAGAGGGAAATAATTTCTTTCCAGCTCCCGTTTTTCATTCCAATTCACTCTCATTACTGTGCTTTGGTGGGAAAGGGTCATTTATTTTTGCCTTCTTAATTTATTTTCCTTATTTGCTTTTCCAGGTACAAAAAGGAACAAACAGACCCTTTATCCTGCTACCCTTGTGTCACAGCATTTGAACCTGTCAGTCTGGAGTTCAGAAGCGCGACTTGTTGAGAGCATGAGGAAAAGAGCAAGCCGTGCTGCCATCTCCCTGGAAGGGATTGCACAATCGAGGCTGCCTGAAACCATCCTCAGGGAACAAGGTGTTGCAGGAGAAAGCCACTAGCACTTTTGTACAAAGCACTAACCTTTGCAAGTTTTAAAGTAAACAAGCTGTTAATACTCTAATGTTATTATAAAGTATTGGTACGTACTTTTTTCTAATCAGCGTAACAGCATTCTGCTCTTCCCCCCACAATGTGCGTTACTGTTGCTAATGGAGCTCCATGCTTGTTTTCATCCTCCTTTCAGTCAGGTTTCACTGGATTGACTAGTTTACATTTTACAGTTAAATTGCCTTTTTTCTTTCATAAGTTGTTTGCAGCTTGTCAATTCACCAAACAGAAAGGAAACAATTTTTGATTCAGATCCACATTATCTATATTTAAATTCCTTTGGGATTCCTAGTCAAAAAAAAAAAAAAATCCAACCCACAAGCAAAACAACCCCTGCCAAACTATGCTCTGTGAAGAGTTGCTGCAATGACTGCTCTTTACATTTACATAGAAATAAATTTGTATTACTGCAAAACTATTGCCTGTAAATAATAATTTCACTTGAACAAACAAACAAAAATAGATTTCTTTTTTTTTCTATTGGCAATCAATAGCCTTCTATATTACTCATCAAACAGTTATCTGCCATTGGAAATCAAGAATGATCTTTAGTGCCTTATTTCACCTAGGGAGACTTCAAGTTTCAGAAGCCAAATTTTCCTAATTCTTGGTCAAATTTATACTTCTAAGCAGTATTTTTAGGTGGTTCAGACAAAGTACTTTAACTTCCTTTTTATAGCATGACTTATCCAAAATGTAGGTCAGAGCTTCAGCTCATTCACAGGTTGATCAGATAGTGGCCCATTTTTTATTAAACTTTTTCAGTGGAAAAACCCACTTAACTAGCTGTATGCATTTTAAACCCTTCATTTTAAATCTTTCCTTACATCTGCTGCTTTCCATTCTTTTCTCTCCCAAGTTCCTGAAGTGAGATAGGTTCAGGTAGTTCTGACTCTGATACACTTGAACAGTCTTCCATTACTTAATCATATTTTAATAGTGGGGTACACAGCAGAGTTGTTTACTTGGATATCTGCATTATTTGTGTCTCTTGTTCCAATACCACTTGTTCTAACTCACCAGGAGCTTGCAGCACACTGCCTCAGTGTTCCTGTTCAGCACAGAATGCAGGACTGTACTCACAGATTTCTCAGAGCTCCTCTTTGATTATTCAGTCTCCTCTGTTGTGGGATTCAGCCAAAGATTTCCACTGTCATCCTGTGATTTCTCACACTTCTGCTTCTTGCCACAGCTCATATTCAGAAAGGTAAAAGTTAGCTAATATTTTTCCAATGCATTTCCCCTTTCCATGAGCGCAATAAGTGCTAGTCTGCAGCAGCCAAGCTTCATCCTCTGTTCTGGATTTAGGTATCTACATTTCCTTAGGAGAGAGAAATGTCTCTCACGGAGCAGTTGGGCTACATGAACATTTCAAGAGGGTGTAATTATTGTAAGTAGCAGCAATTGCCTGTTTTTTTTTTTTTTTAATATCCATGCTGATATTGAAATACAAAGCTCAGCTTATTCAAATGAGAGTAAAGGGACTAAAGGCAGACGATGCTGACCCTTTAGGGATGGTAGTTAAAATGAAGTACCAAAAGAAATTATCGCATAAAGATTTGATTTATAAGTCTTGCTACAGACTGATATTTCAGTCCTTTGCCTGCGCCACTCTTTCAAACAGTGTTTGCATTGGCACTTCATTGTCCTTTCCCACACAGCCTCACTAGAGTTTTTAGGAACTGATGTTGTTTGAGAGGATTTTTTTCTTTTAATATCTTCCTGTGTAACAAAGCTCATAACATAAGGGAAGGCCAAGCCAAGAAAACTAATTTAGTTAGGAAAGAAAGGAGGATAGCCTCAGCCAGTACACACTGGCTGTGGTAAGTGAGCTGCTTTTCCATTTGAGAGGTTTTGCGGGTTTCAGCAGATCAAATGGAACAACCCTCTGTTATGAGACTGTGAAAAAAGTTTAGAACTCCATTCTGGTGCACCTTTCTCAACACTGTATGCTCAACCATCAGAGGGAAAGTATAAACAGAAGTTAAAAAAGATCATTTTTACTACACACATTAGACAGGAGAATATTAGACTAAAGAAAACCTTGATCACATGGAAATCACTAAATAAATGTTTCCTTCACAGGGAAATGTCTTCTACTTATTGCTTTCAGCATTATATCTTTTTTCAAATCCAGCTTTTATTCTGGTTGCAAAGGGAGAAAAAAAATAGTATGGAAAGGTTTATCCATCAAAAAACTGCCAGTGATATCACTACTACTCTGTCATCCTCAACAGAAATATTTTCATGATGTTCTTTGCAAGCATGGAGAGCAAATTATAAGACCATCTGTTACTGTGTAGTACTACACCTTCTTAGTTGTCTTCTGGTGTACTGTCTAAAATATCAAATGTCATCATTGGTATTGCACCTGCCACAGTAAAAATAACAAAAAACTGAAATGAAAGCTTGTACAGAAGCTTTAATCTACATGTAAAACAAGAAGTTTTCTTTTGCAAACTGATGGGGAATGTTTCTCAACTAGAGACCTCAGACCTCACTCTAAACCTCTAACCATTCCAATAACTCCTGCTCTGGTGATCTGTGAGTTCTTTTGTTGTAATGCTACTGAGTAAACAATAATGGTTTCATTTTTGAAGTACTGTATTGTTTAAAACAGCATTTATAGGGAATTAAAAATGAAGTGTTAGTATTGAAGATCTGCCATATCAAAGCATATCACGTAAGATGAGCATCTCAGCACTGCTAACTTGCAATGAGGTGCTCTCAATCTGTAGCTTCCCCCACCCCAAACTTCATAAAACATTGCTGAAAAGAGTCACTGTTCCTTCTAAGTTGTCGTGGTTTGACACTGGCCCAATGCCAGGCACCCACGAGAGTCGCTCACTCACCCTCCCCTACCCCAGCTGGGCAAAAGGAGGTAACAGAGGAAAAAGGGTTAACGGAGGTTTCAAGGGTGAGATAAGGAGAGTGGGAGAAATATTTCAAGGGCAAAACAGGCTCAACCTTGATTACTAAGTGAAATTCATTACTAACAGAATCAGAGGAAGGTAATGAGAAGTAAAATTACCCCTTAAAATACCTTCCTCACCCCCCCCCAAGCCCTCCCTCCTTCCCACTGACAGCACAGGGAGGCAGGGCAGGGGGTTTTGGTCAGTCCATCACCAAGATTTTCTTCCGCCGCTCCGGGAGAAGAGTCCTTCCCTGTGAGTCCATGGGGTCCCTCCCA